>JAPSES010000058.1:13178511-13200978 GCA_029822895.1 Maxillicosta whitleyi
ACGGGGGAAGCGGGGCGCAGAGGAGGGGTGAGGGGTGGATGGGGGGTAGTGGGTGGTGGGTGAGAGGAGAAATGAGGAAGTTGGTTGAGTTGGGGGGGAGGGAGTGGAGGGAGGATGGGTGGGGTAAGGGAGAGAGAACGAGAGAGAAAGATAGAAAAGAAAGAGGAAAGAGCATCCAGCAGAGCAGGGAGCTTCCTCTATGCTGTCAAAGCCTCTGGATCATGTCCCCATTGGTCTTTCTGCTTCACACACACACACACACACACACACACACGTTCCCTCACCCATTTGCTCTCTTCTCCCTCAAACCAACCCCTCTCCTCCCTCCCTCTCATGAAAAGAGTGTCTTGGCAGGGTAATTAAGAATGGCCTCTAAACACAGGAGTATGGCAGGAACGCTCCAGATGAAAGTAAATGATTAAAATAATTACAGGCTGAGAGCTGACGAGCCGGAGTGTGGGGTGGCCGCCGGACATTTGTCGGTAATTAGATAATTAATCTGAATGCAAATGATGAGCCCTAACGAAGCAGTCAAGCTGAACCAGAGACAACTGCCGTGAGTGAAATAGGGGAGGGAAGAAAAGAGAGGAAAAAGCAGGGGAGAGAGGGTGGAAAAAAAAAACACATGAATATGAGTGTAAAATATCCAGCCTCCAAAAATCAGCACTCAAAAGTAAAAGAAGCAGTGGGAGCAGCAGCATTGTAAATCAATAACTGTTTCTGGCAGTGACAGCTAAAAAACACCCTCCTACATCACTCTGTTTGTAACTTTCACTGGTGGTGACAAGAAGACATGAATACCTTGTTAAAAATATACAAAAGTGCTCACACAAACCACCATGTGTTGTGCTCAGCATTGAGAGAAAGAAAGAAGAAGGAAAAAAAAGTATCTCTCCCAGGGAGCTGAAATGCCAAATGAAGGGGATGAACATGAAATGGCACCTGAGGAAGAAAACAGAGCACGCTTTGCACTCCCTAAAATGCGTGAACAAATTGTGGATTTACTCACTGGCTGCTACACACTCAAACACACACTCATTAAGGCTGTGTTTGTCACACACACACACACACATTACTGCTGTGTATACGTGCTCTCAGCAGATGCAAACATCTAACTTCACAGCTTATCCAGAGATGTTTTTTTTTTTTCAAGGTTGGTCTAGCAGATGAAAATGTACTTGTCAGCATCTCCTGCAATAATGTGGCTCTTTACATTTAAATAAAGGATATTGAGGGCTTCATTATTCAGAATCCTAACAGCACAGAGGAACACAGGAAAAAGTCACAATACTTTGGTTCAAGTTAAAGCTGCAGAGCCGTAGGTTAATCCGTTTGCTGAATGAAGTGACTCAAGAGCTACTTTTTTAAAAATATAATCAATCACTTTGAGGCATTTTTCTATATATTATCTACTCCTTTTCGGTCTTATATAATGATATATATTTGGATTATTTTATTGATTAGTCAAAACAAACACCTCTAGAAAAATTAAGATGGATATTTACTAGATTAAATGATTAATCAAGATAATACTTTTTACAATTCAGAGGCTGAAAAAAGCAAATCTTCATTTATTTAACTGAAATATCACAAGTTACTGGTTTACTCAGACAAAACAATAAAAACTTGATGTGACAAAAAACAAAAAGCGAAACAGAGGCTGTGGATGTAAGAGATGAATGTGTCACCCCTTGTTAAAGCAAATTATACAGCACAACCACTTAAATCTTTATGAGACTCTGGAGGAAAATGTTTTACCTGTCCACCCTACTCATTAAAAGCAGACAGATCTCATTGCCCATTCGCTCATTCAGTCGACTGCACCGTAATCACTGGAGAGCTCAGCAGCAGTGTTGTTTACAGGATTGTGTCGTTAGTCAACATACTTGACTCACAGCTCATTAGACACTAAAGCTTGACATTTTGAGTGCTATCACATTATCAGATGTACAGCAGTTTTTTTTCATGTGATAGAAGAACTTTTATGAATGTAAACTTGAATACTGTGAAAGAGAAAATGTATGATTTTGAATGGGATATCCAACTTTTCCTGTAATATCCTAAAATGCCATGTGACAAAATGTATAAAACTACAAAAACACAATTAAAAATCTTTTTTTCCCCATATGTACAAAAGTTGGATGTCTGAATAGCCTAGTATGTGATACATGAAGTAACAAAAAACTTATAAATTAGTTTGCAAGGAACACTAAAAATTAACTTCGCCCTGATAGAATTTTCACTTCTTACTTAATTTTAACCAAAATACTGAAAAATCTGTTTCATTTGGGAGCACTAAGGTGTAAGTGTCACATGTCTGTGAATAAAAAACGTTGAAAAGGGATGAAATGTTGACATGATGTTAAGTAAAACACTGTAACTGACTGAACTGAAATAAAGTGTTGTTATATGTCAACACCGTATTAAAAGGTCACCCTTGCTCTGACATAGGCATGTTACTTAATAAGAAGCCAATTAACTCAAATCTCTTGTTCACATATCTATTTATCTTGGTTAGTATTTATTACCATTTAGAACCACAAAAAAATTTATTTTTTAAAAACAATATTTAAGACAGTGGGACAGTAGTCAAAGCATGGTATGAAAAGCCTTGTGGAAATCAAAACAATGTTGACATTTACAGAGAAAATGACACACTGAGAAGTTGTATGTAGGTGTGCTTTATCCTCCCAAGTCATTCAACATGACAGATAAATGTTATGACTCTAAAACACTTAATGATTTGCCTAACTATTAAAAACTTTGAGGTCAATACAAACATATGCTATAACACAGCGCATAAGCAATCACAAAAAGAGAATGTACATGAACAATCAAACAAATGTAAAATGGTCAAACTTCAGAATAGAAAGAAATGAAAATGTACAAAAATAACATGACTGTATTGAAGAACCACATATTTGGAGGAGGGTTATGGCCCTAGTGTCACTTCAGTTTTTCATGGTACAGACAATAAAACAGTGTCCCATGATTTCTTGAGTGTATCAGTGTCAGTGTTCACTCCACAATCAGCTCAAAGCCCTCTGCCTCCTCAAACTCTGCGTTCATTTTGGCAGCCAGATGTTCCAGCTCTTTGGTGTCGATCTGCTGCACCTTCTTCCTCCGCCTCTTCTCCTTTACCACAGCCACCCCAGGGATGTTTGGATCCGGTTCAGGGAAAGCTGAAGCACAATCCTCCGCCTCGAGCATAGACATGAATGAAGACAGACCAGACAAGGACCCAGAATCTTCCAGACCCCTTTCGGTTTCCCCCTTTCTCTTTACTCCTCTCCGCATTACCTCCGGTGTGATGAGCTTTTCAAACCCGAACAACGTTTCACGGGAGTCGGGGCTGTTGAATGACTTATCGCTGAGCCTGCTGTAGGACCGGCGCACCTTCTGCGACCACACCGCATCAGCTGGATCCACAGGCGGCTGTTGGGGCTCAGAAGCAGGGGGCGGCGTTGAGGGGAGGATCGGTGATGGCACTGCGGCCTTCTGCTTTTTCTTGGACGAGGAGCCCCTATGGTTGGGGACTGGACTAGGGGTGGAGACCTTTGGCTTCTCTTGTTGGACACTATTAGACCGCGACCGTCTCGGCGTGTTCTCCTTGTTGTGCTCAGAGGGCGCGGTTGTCTTCCTGGGTGCTATTTTCTTCACAGTAATTGAGCGTTTAACAGCAAAACCAGGCCGCGCCATTTTGTTGTCAGTCGTTAAATCAGCCTGACGTGGACTCAACCGTGCTGACCGTCGTCTTTGCGGACCGTCAATATTATTAGACTCTGCCATTATAGTATTAGACGTCCCTTCGTGCATACTATCTGGGTCTTTGTAAATCTTCCAGTATTTTACTTACGATCTGAGTTGTTCTATCGCAGACACAGCAACAACAGCCCGGTCAAATTGCCCGCCTGAGTCGCATGGTAAATACGTATGAGTATTTTCCGGTGACGTCAACATCATGCGCCCGGTATCTTAAACTTTTGCTGTGTAATCTGGATGGTCGGAGCTAACGTACATCTGCTGGTTGTTATATCTTAATTATAAGTTCGACTAACACATATTAAACAAAATGGAATATTTAATCGGTATACAGGGACCTGATTTTGTCCTCGTCGCCGCCGATAATGTTGCAGCCAGCAGCATCATTCAGATGAAACACGGTAAGACAACGCGTTAGCTTAGCATTAGCATTCAGCCGGTTAAATTGACAAGTTACTGTATCACACAGACTAACTTATTGTGTTTACTTTACTGTTCTTGTTTCCCTGTCATTTTCTGTAAATATACTGTGACAAAGACTTATTGAGGTGAACGTATTTGTATGTTTGTATCTCCATTTAAGTTGTGTCGCTCTGAATGAGCTAACTGTGCTAAATGTGGTGATTGCAAGCAGTGTTATTCCTAGGAATTTTATATAGGCTAGTGCAACACATTTTCGTGACCATAAAACCATGTGTATAAGTTGACGCGTACAATGTGATCTTAAGCAAGTGCTTCCGTTTCTAATTGTCATTATGAAGTTCTTATGATCTCTTCAAACGCTTTTATAATAATGAAAGTGAAAGTCATGGTTGGTGTGTCCTTACTTACTCTCAGGAAATGGCAGGTTAATGGCACTAACGTTAATTTTGTATTTCAGACTATGACAAGATGTTCAAGCTGAGTGAGAAGATTTTGCTTCTATGTGTCGGAGAGGCAGGAGACACTGTACAGTTTGCAGAATACATCCAGAAAAATGTTCAGCTCTACAAAATGAGGAACGGTAAGCTCCTCCAGTATAACTTTTATTCACTCTTAATCAACTTATTCTACCCAAGATCTCTGACAGTCAATGGTATTTTATAGTTTTTGATAAATGCAGAGAGAATATTAGAGTTTCAATACCAAGCTTGTACTAGTTTCATGTTTGTGTCTGAAGTATTGTATTGTAAAAAGCCTATTTTCTGAAGATACTCAAAATTGTCATAAACATGCAAATAACATAATCTATTGCTAAACTAGTTTTTAGATGGTTTTTCAATAGCTGGATGGTGGTTCCACATATCACATTGGCACAGTGATTCAGCATATTTTGAAGACAATGTTTTGCACGATACAATTTGTTCTTTAATTTCTTAGGTTATGAACTCAGTCCATCAGCTGCGGCAAACTTCACGCGGAAGAACCTTGCAGACTACCTTCGGAGCAGGGTAACTACTCTTAATACATTATTTTGTGAATTTATATATTCTGACTTTTTTTTTCTGTTCAACTGTGACATTTTATTTGTTTGAACTATAACAGATAATCTGTTCTGTCTTTCTTTTAATTTCACATAGAAAAGCCCTCAGGTGTGTCTAAATGGCAGAATAGGTGTCTGCTCACAGTAACATTAGCCATAGTGAAATATTATGAAACACAATCCCATTGTTATTACTTGCAATACATTAAGATTTAATTGAAAGAAATCAGTTTTGTTCAGCAAAGCCAGTAATTTGCAAAGTAATGTCATAAAACCATTTCTTGGTAAACCCAAGACCTTTGTAGTTACGAAGATGGTTTGTGTTTTAATGTTTCAAGAATAGAAAATCTGGGCTTTTGAGGATAGTGATCTACAATATGACAGATATAAAAATAAAAATATGATGGCAATGTTTTCCAGATTGATTTGTATTTATAACAGTACATATTCTGTTAACGATGCTAGTCTGAAGACTGTCCTGACAATGCTTGATAACTAAAGAAAGAAAGTCCATAGGTTAACTTAACAATATTAACACAGTATATTAAACATATACTCTGTGTAATAGCAGTTGTAGTGCTATGTATTAAAAGGAAAGGTTTTGTTTTAAACCACATTTGTAGCCATAGATAGATAGATAGTTAATGTATATTTATCACAGTTCCATATTGAAATCATGCTATCACCCAGCCCTACTCTACAGTGATATTAAGGATGAAATAAACTACCTACTACTACTAAAAGAAGAAAAGTAAGAACAAGCTTATATTGCCAAAACGCAATGTGATGAGGTTTTTATTTATTTATTTTTTTTGTCATTCTAAAGTTTTATTTCAAACTATCAAATCAAAGATGCTTTCAGTTATTAGCTCCTGTTGCCCCTGACTTTACTGTGAGCCTTAGAATAGCCACCAGCTTCTTAGAAATTACTGTCAATTTTTATTTTTTTTTACTTCCAGGGAGAATGGATTTTAGTGACAAAAGGAGGAGCATTACCCTAATCATACAATAATAAGTAACTGTTTGAGTTTAGAGGTAGTTTTTTTTAGCTGATACTCAAACTGATAGATGTCTTTTTTATTATCAGTCACCTCCAAAAGGAATATAGAATTATGTGTTTGTTTTAGATAGTGTGTTTTGTGGGCCACAATATCTGTCTTTTATTGTAACGCACACATAACTAGTCAGTCTGGATTCCTATAAGTTGAAATGTATTTCATGGGCAATTAAGAGTCACAGTAAAATGTAACATAAACGTAGCCAATTGAAGCTTCAGATATTTGTGGTGCTACTATACATTTCTGCCTGCACACTGACACACCATCTTTGAAATCTCCTGCAAAAATGATCAGTATCAGTCTTAATGGTGTATTTTCTCACTTTTCAAATGGGCAAAATTAGAGTTAGTCATCATTGCATAATTAGTGAATATACATTTAGTTGTTAACATTTTTATTTTAGCATATCTGCAGTACTCTAGTAGCAATTATCTCATTTTTGCTTGCGGGAACATCAGACGACTTGCTTGTTTTACATGGTCGATACCTCATACATTCAACATGGGAACTGAATCTCCCTTGCATTCATTGCATTGTTTGTGTTGTTATAAGCTTGAGACATCTCAGCTCAGCCAGTAGATACATTTTGACAGAGCAGGCATATTTGTCAGCTTGTTGTGAATGGTGGAGCTTTCTCCCTTTGAGACATCACTATAACACCTGAGCCTTGACTGCACAGCTCCTGAGGGCATAAATAGTATACATCTGACCGTCATTAACTTCAGTACTAGAAATTAGTTAAGCTTGCATATAGGGCAGGACCTGAATGTTTGACTGTTTGATTACACGTTGTGCAGGAAGATGTATCATTTTCAATTTTAATATTTAGATTTTCTTTTTAATTATACAGCAGTGAGCAGTATGTTAATGATGCAGATGTAACATTAGAACATTACACAGTCTTTCTCACTAGCTTTTAAGTTAAACCAGAAGAGGTGCATCCTCACAAGCTATTTATTTGACTTGTTGACTTTAACCTGCTGAACTTTTTTTTTTAAGTATTTCATTGTCATTATAAAGTCATGATGTCAGACTTTTAAAGACATCTGGAGCATGTTTAGCTGCAGATGCCCATATCTGACCTATTTCACTGTGAGGTGAGTCTGGGTTCTAGTGGGGGTGCCAGACAGGTTTCAGTTCATGGGAACTAGTGAAACTTATGTTCATTTTTGCCACATGATGTGAAATTTTTCATTGTATCATATGTACCATTCACCTAACTATTTTTATGTGTTATTTAGTTGTATGTCGTTGTGGCAAAGCTGTGACACTGTGAGTGAATTTACTGTGGTACTGTGTTACTCTCCATTGCAATGCTAATGATTTCTTATGAGACCCCCCACCGAAGCTTTGAATTTTCACTGCTGATTATTGGCGAGGCCCCGCAGCCCTAAAAATAGACTCTGAACCAACCTCACTTGCATAGTTGCACAACCAGGCACATTAACGGTAATTTATGTATAATTTTGAACGTGTTTTTTAGTATGCGTTGCTTTTTGTGATTATGGGCTACCTCCTTGAGACCTTATAAAGAACCATAAGCAAGAACTAGATTCAGGTCCATAATTAATGTGAAGTGAATATAGACTCAAACACATACTCGTGTACCTACGATGACACCTTCAAAGAAACAATATTGACCGTTTGACTTATTTTCTCTTTGACAACAACGTGTTGAAATCTATTCAGAATGCTTGTATGCTTGTAATACATCTCAAATTCACAGATATCCTTTGTGCTTTCAGATATGATGAACAAAAGTATCAAATATTCCTATTCTTGAAACGGCAAAACCACGCAGCTTTTATCTTTCCTTTTTAAAATGACAATAAAATAAGACCTTGAACTGTTGCCTGTTAAAGGTGAAAAATACAACTGTGGAACTATGAAGCCAAAATATTATATATTACATATTTTATTATAAAATTGCTATTATGGATGGATTTCCCTGCCAGCGTCTGCAGAGCAGATATACTGTAAAGTCCACCCTTTGCATTTGTCTCATACTTTTGATGTAATCTTTACAGGAACTAATCATTACACCTTTCATTTACCTATTTCTTTGTCATCAAACTATTTAAAAACTAAGTCATCACTCAACTAATAATTTGAATAAATGTCAGCCTGTTAAAATCAACCTAAAAACACACACAGCCCTTTGGGAACCATTTATTGGATGCGTAGTTGGTCCAAGTCCCATTGGCCTAATAAAACTCTTCAGACTCACAGGTTCTCAGACTTTGTTGTTCTCATTGAGTGTGTGAGAGCTCAGGGCATTGGCCCCTCTGTCAAATCATTAAGGCTCACTGTGACTCTGATGCAGACTTTTTAACACTGTTATTGTGTTGTGTTTGTAAGTCCATGTATCTTCAGGCTTTCCAGAGGGAACTGGTGTCATTTTAGGGATTTATTATCAAACTAGTGGTGTTAAATTTTCTTTTGAATATTTAAAGATGTTTCACCTCCAAATTCAACAGTTTTTGGTACAGGTACATAAATGATGAAACTCAATACAGTTCTAACCCATTTAATAAATTATGAAATTGAATAGTTATATGTAGTATTATCTATTTTTCTTTCAAATATATAAAACGACCTAATGGTATAATTGGAGTGTTTAGAGTGAAGATATTTCAAGTTATACAAAAGATGCAAGTGTATTTTATTGTAGAAATATGAATAAATATATTGTTACACATGGGTTAACCGATTCATGTGACCACTAGAGGGAGTTGAGTCATGCCACCAGTATTCCTTGGTGAAAAACTAATGCCATAGGGCTTTTGAACTAAGCATCAGAAAGTGATATGATGAGAACTGCTAAGAAACACTTTTTAGAGTCACAGAAAGTGACAATGTGATAAAAGCTTGAAGCGCTGTTGTTTTCACCGCTGGAAATGGGTGTAACAGGTGCACAGAAAGAAGAGTGGAAGGTGATGCTGAAATCCCATCCTCTACATCTAACCTTGTGTGGAGGAGTCAAAACAGATTTTTAGTGCAGCAAATGACAACACAAACCACACAGGAAATGGAGGTGATATGTGGTTTTACTGTATTCTGTTTTCTGTCTAAAAACAGAGCTAAGACAACTGAGCTGTAATGTAAACTATCAGCATGTGACAAAGTACTATTTATACTGACAGTCAAAATAAGCGGCTATGAGTTTTAGTTTGAAGAAGAAAAATGAATGGTACTATAATACAGATGTATGTAAACAATGAGTTTTATACTTTAATCAGTGAGTGATACAGTCTGTGGATTCACAGAATTGATTTTTTTTTTTTTTGGTGATTTCAATTGACAGAATTGTACGGAACTTCCTGCTGTTGAGAGTTTGGAATATTAATACTACATATAACCCCTTTAATCCTGAAGAGGTTTGCACTTTGAATACTTTGTTCTTTGACTGTCAATACTTTTAGCTATTTAAACCAAATTGAAACCTATGTAATAGCAATGATAAACATCCTTCAACTTGTAAAAAAAATTTTCAACATAATAGGGTAGCTATATTTCTATTTACTTGTAATTCATAGTGTGCCCCTGTGGTTATGCACTTTTTTTTTTTTGCAGATGCAACACACTCTTCTCTTCGGCTTTTCTTTATGTATCCATGCATTGCAGCTCTTTCACTAATTTGTTAAGAGCAGTGCAGCCGCTGCCTGTCACAATAGCAGAAGGGTGAAAATAATTACAAAAAACAATTAGTGTGGCAGAGAAGGGAATGTGGGACACATCGAATGGGGGATAGGGATAGAGCAGCAGCAGGAGGAGGAGGAGGAGGAGTGGGGGTCCCATGGGGGAACAGCCAGGCCCAGTAGACAACACAACACAGACTGGAGTGTGAGAAGGAGTAGGAGTCAACATACATACAAATACAATGTGCGTGCACACTCGGGGACCTATAGGATCTGGATCGTTTTATTCAGTCAAGGTTGTACATGTTGTGGAGGATAACATTTATATTCATGTCTTGCCATAAGCTGCAAGTGTATCGTTATTTTTGTGCCTCACGGTTATGAATTTGGTTTTACGAGTGCAAGATTTACTAATGCCGTGCTCTCAGGAGTGCTCACAAAGTGTAGCAGTAGCAGTTTCTCCTCTACATCCCACACCTTCCTCCAGCTATGCTTTTCTCACAATCATCAACCTCCAGAGTACATGGACATTTGCAAATTATGTTTTATAAACAAGTTTTTTTTTTTTATGATATTTTCCCCCTAAAACATCTTGAGTATGTAGAATAAGTAATGGATCTCGTCAATTTGAATTTGAAACAGAAAGAGGTAGTCAGTCGGCTGTGCTTTTTAAGATCAGCAAGAAGTAAAGATAAAGACACAAACATCAGACAGTCAAATGTTTTACAGCTCATTTTGTGCCATAATTACTAATGTACCAGAAGCAAAGTCCTGTATAGTTACTTGAAATAGTTTTAGGGGTTCATATCATTCATACATTTTCTTTACTGGTACCAATGCTGCTTTGAAAAAGCCACAAATCCTTGGTTTTTATATTGAGCTCATTTACATTTGATAGGTGATAAATGTATAAGAGCTGCATGCACTAAGATTAACTCCTTAGGTATTGATATTTAGTAAGGAAACCAGATGTTTTAGATATTTGACAGGGTCAAAGCACTTCAGTCTGAGGTTATGTCTCTACCCATACCCAGCTTTGAAATTAATGTTGCTTGCTGGATTAGTCCTTTGATTTGTTTGAGCAATGATGAATGTATTGATTTCCCATGGTTAATTATGAAAATTGTTTTTAAAATGTTTCAAACAAAAATATAGTACTAAACTTTACACATGACCTATTGCTAACCTCACTGTTTTAACTCTTGTCCTTTTTAAGCAAATCCAACTTTTCCTAATGTTGTTTGCTGATGTATAAAAAAAAAACAAAAACAAAAAAAAGCCAATAATGCCTGTTAGTGCCTGTAACTGTTTTTTTTTTTTTTTTGAAAAAAGTTGCCATTTTGTTGCATGCACAGCAAAGATGAACTTTGACACCACAAGCTGGTTTCTCAGACATGGATAAACTTATTTGTAGAGATTCATCGAAAACTGCCTGTAGTCTCAAAGTATGTTTAACCCCCAAATGTTGGCGTTTATTTGAATTAATCTGATTTAATCAGCGCAGATTAAAGTTTAAATCCAACAAGCCACGCCATATTGAGATAATGATCTTCTTTTGTATCATATTTGCCTTTTCTCTTCTATCCTAAAAGCAATTCTCGAACCCACCCAAAAACCATCCTGGGCTCCTGCTGCCATATCAAGGCCCCTAGGTTAAAAACCACTGGCTGATAAATTAATCAGTGGTATACTGTTAATTCTGATGGCTTATTCCTGCAGGATAAATTACAGATGCGTCCTTTATTCTGAAAGATGTCATACCCCAGTGGCTGCAGACCTCCGGGAGGTGTAGTTAGCTGAACTCAGCAGAGCATGTCTGTGCAGAGTAAGCGAACCACAGTTCACATACAACTGTGTACTTACCAGTCTGCCGTCCAGAAAAACAACTGGGCCCTCCGTTATCCTCAGGAGTATTGCATTCACTCAAGCTTTAGAGAGGAGACAAAGAAAAAAGCTAGCGGTAAGCACAATCACCTGAGGCCTCGACTCTGCTGCATGCATATCAGTAATGATACACATGAAATTCACTACAGAGCAAAACAAAAACCACAGAGTTTTAAGGGCATAGAAAGGCGGCGTCTGCTCCGCTTCTATTTACTTTATTTTCCTGCATGATGGACTTTAATATTATTGAACAAAAATGCAGATTAAAATGATAAATACTGAATTGACAGGTACGAGTGTGGTATTCCAAAAAGTTTTGCACGATTCGTCGGTGTGGGAGGCTGAGACATGAGGTCATATTGATACAGGAGAACTCGGGGGAAGCAGCAGGTTTATAAATATCATAGTAGATTTTTTTTATAGATTTATGTAGACGCCTAAAAGCCTTAGAGTCGTCAGTTTTTTTAAATATGGATGTTTGCTCTGCAGTGTTGTATAAACATGTTTTCTTTGTATGTCTGTAAAGTTTGAGCTTTCACACCAAAATTTCATAGTCTGATATGAGAGAAACATCATGATGCGGCACATTTTCAATAAAATTCCGGTTACTTCTAGATTTTGACATACGTATATGCGTGACAAATAAAGCATACTCATATTTGATTATTTTTGTCTGTTTCTTTAGAAACTTTTCAGTGCATATTTTCACTTATATAGGTTCTTGGTAATTTCATTGGTGCAAAGTCACCTGAAACTTTTGAGTTGTTTAGAAGAAGCAGGTCAGTGTTCATGGAGTCTATCGTGTTGTACAGACATGTTTTTACAGTAGCTTGGAGCAGATATTCCCAACTCCTTTTATATGTTTTAAAGCAGGAGACAAACGTTTGAGTGTGTTCCCTTAAATAAATAACCTAGTCAAAACAAATCTGGCTCTAATGAGAACTCTAACATGTCTTGCAGCCTGGTGAAATCTACAACTTTGCTACTAGACATCAATAACAACCTTTAATCGCAAATCAGAATGTACAGTATTTGCTCATATGAAGTACAAATAGACAACATTTTCAAACTATTTGCTAAGAAATAACCTAAAATTTGACAGTCTGCATACGGTTTGACTTAATATTTGCATCAGCTGCGATATTGGATGTTTAATTATGTTGTGGGGACCCATCTGCAGGGTCTTAAAGAGTTCTGTGTTTTGTCTTGGCTTATTCAGTTCTGTGACACATTCTCCACATTCTCTTCCCTTGATGTTTGTGTTGTCTTCATGCATCATATGCCACATGGTCAGAAAGAAACTTTGTAATGGTAATAAGTTTTGCCAGGAGTGTGCATTGTGACACAACTTGATAATCAATGTTTCCTGTTGTCAATTTCATTATCAGTTCACCTGACGGTTGTTTTTATAATACGGGGGGGGGGGGGGTAGCAATCCCAGAGCCTAACACTTCATCAGTTAAGTGCTGAAGTGGTGGTTTTTTTTTTTTTTTTTTTTTTTTTTTTTTTTTTTTTTCAAAATTCTGTTTTGTGTCTATGCTGGTGACTGATGGAAGATGGCATTATGCCAGTTTTTGATGCTACTTGATTCCTCTGCTATGGGTGAGATGAGTCGGTGAAACTAAACTAGCATCAAGCTCTGTTTAGCATCAATGCCTCTGGATCTGATTCCTTATCAGAAATGCAGAGGACAAGTTTCCCTATGGAGGGTGTGGGTATGAGCCATCTTCTGATAGCTCTTGTCACTTAACTGCTAATATTGTTTATTTAAAAAAAAAAAAAGTAATTATAATTTCTTTAGGGAACTTGTGTTAATCATAAAGCAGTTGAAATCTAACCATATTTCATTGTCATTTATGGTACATGCAGGTACAACACTGAAGTAACCCTAAACTGCCTGACAGACAGGGTGTCTACAGATCCTTAAAAAGTCTTAGATTTGATTGTCCTAAAATAAGGCATTCGTTTTCCTTAACATTGGTCATTCACTCTTAAATTTGGCACTGAAAGGTGTTAATTCCATAGACTCCATAAATGATATTGCTATATTTGATTTGGAAATTATTGTAAATAAGTCCTCGAATTTAGTTAGTGTTGGTTATTTTATCTCAGCGGAGATGGGAATGAGTGGAACCCCCCCACTAGTCATTCATGGGTGGAGGTGTTCAGGTATAACATCAGCAGTCATGGACAAATGCTAATGTGATGTTAGCTGGATTGAAACATAGTTAAGACTGATTTAAGGCATTAACTATGAGGCCCATTGTACTGTTATTTTTTATGAATGTGTGGTCTTAAATTTTACACCTAGAAGAAACCCTAAACAAAGTCCTAAATCCAGCTTCATAACCTGGATAGAATAAGCAGGAGAAAAAACAGAGCATGACAAATCTAAATGTCACCACACTGTATACATTGTCACATAAAACAACCCCATTTTGAGTCTGTGATTTTTGCATCAGGCTGCAGCAACAGTTAGCCTGTGTGCTGTGGTGATCTACCGCTGGTCCCATATGGGTTTGTAAAATCTTTTATAGCACGGGCACACAATGGGCACAAATAATTACTGTCGCCATATTGCACTCAGCTCCCCTGCTCCAGCACAGATGAACAATTAATACAGCAGATTGAGGAGGAATGCCAATAAAGGGAACACGCCCCAGGGCAGGGTGCAAAAGACAGGGAGGAGGGAGCATTGAAGTGCTGGAACGCGAAGAGGAGAGTTTGGAGATGAGTTTGTATTTGTCTTTTTTTTTGTCAAGTTGTGTGGTCTTCACTTATCTCACAATCAGGAGAGTGTTTTGCTCCTTACTTAAGCCTGCTGCAGCATCCAGATTACAGTTACCGTTTTTGCTCATTTACACAATAGTCGTCTTGTTTTGCAAGCATCGGTCACAGCGGGGGGATAAAACATATGATGCGTATTGTTTTGTACATGAACCTGGGTGTGAGTTCAGGTGGTTGGGTTAACAAGGTGCCTGGTTCCCTCTGAGGTGACATGAGAAAGGAAGGTTATTTTGATGCCAAGTCCATATTATTGTTACATTGTAACCAGTGAGACAGGTGTCTGGAAGGTGGGGGTGGTGCCACTGGGGCGTTCACAGGCTCACGGAGGAGTTACAACACACACACACACACCGCGATGAGATATTCATGCCGGTTGTGTGCACTCACAAACAAAAAGCATCTTTTTCTCACACACTTAACCCAAATCCACAGGGAGTGTAACGATCATCATTACCCTTGTGGCAGCACTAACACAAGTCACAGAAATAAGCAGAGAGCAGCTGAGGAAGGAATTGAAATGAGAGGGCAGGTGTGTGTGTGTGTGTGTGTGTGTGTTACTGCGTATCTGCCTCCTGCTTTTAGATTTCATTACGAACTGTCATTTCCCTTGTTTTGTTTAGTTAAACACAGAACTCCTACCTCTGTCAAGAATTTAGGCCATAAGTTGTTTTGAAATCCCCAAATTGCACAGCTTTAAAGGGAACAGTGGCTCGCAACAACGCAGAAAGAGAGAAAATTAGTGGGGGGTTTTTTCTCCCGTTTTTTGAAGGAAGAGAAGAGGCTGCGAGCGCAAAAAGATGTAATTTAAAAAGTGAGGCGGGGTGTGTGGGGGGGTAGGGGCAAGAGAAACGACTTTAGAAGTTTTTAATGAGCCCTGGCGCTACTCCAGGGCACGGGGTGAAGACGGCGAAGAGGGGAGGGAAGGAGGGAGCAGGAGTAGAAGAAGAAGAAGAAGAGGAGGAGGAGGAGAGGGAGGGAGGGAAGGCGCGATGGAGGGAGCAACAGGGGTGCTGACTCCCAGCAGATGTCACACTGCCAACGACACCCTGCCCCCCCCACACACACCACACACAGACAGCCACACGCCTCCTGTGTCCTGTGACGCCCTTTCACCTTTCCCATCGCCCCCCCCTCCCCCCCCCCCAGTACTGTTTACGCTGTGTTAATGTTGCTGCTGTGTGCGTCACTTCATGTCTGTGCTAAGTTGAAAAGTCAAAGTCGCTAATTAGGAGCGATCTATTTGGAAAGAGTTAAGAGGGAGAAATTGTACTTTTCAAGTATGAATACCTCTGTATGAGACACACACTGAAGCCCAGCTACTAGAGAAATATCAGGAGTAACTGCTTTTTTTTTTTTTTTACATATATAAAGCACAGTTTCCACAGGTCTTAAAAAGTCTAAATCCTATTGGATTTTAGGCTTAGTCTTAAAAACTGTCAGACTTTAATAGTTCATGGTACTTTTAGAAATTGCATTAACTTTAGTCTCTTTTAGTTATATTTTTGACCCTAACCTTCAAGTGTGGGAGGAGACTGAAAAGAGTTAGTGTTCAAAGTGGGTTAATTCAATCTCATGTTCAGGCTATAAAGCTTGATGACATGAGGCATGACCCCTGACCTTACACCTCAATGTTATTAGTAGTTTTTCTGCCTGATCAAAACTGATTACATTTGTAATATGCAACAGAACTAGTAAACATGATAGTTAGATAGTTTTATGTAATCTCCAATATAAGGCTATAAAAGTAAATGGTAATAAATACTTAAGCAGATGGTTCATAAAAATAAAAGTTGTTTTTCGTGGATGATTTAATTTTTTCTTGGATGGTACAGAGATGTAAAATAATCAATATATTATATGATAAAATATCATTATTGTTAGCCTATGTTTGGTAGGACTGTGCCAAACACAGGCTGTGACACATATTGATAGTTTATGTAAATGGGAGGAAAATGGCTTCTTTTGTAGTGTATTTTTTTTTTTTTTAACTTCTTAGAGACTTTTTTATCATTCAGATTGAGCTGGGTGGTTATTACTACAGACTGGCCAATTAATCAGCAAGGGTAGAACATTTTGATGTAAATGTAATAGGGAATTGGATCATATCCGGCTTCTCAATTGGAATTACTGACACTGAAGGCAAATAATGGCTAAAAAAAACAGTGAACTAAAAATATCCATTTGTTTGCTTATTGTAACATATTACATATTAATATATTTTTCCACCTATTTATGGCTTATAGTTCAGGTAAAGAAAGAGTGTTTGTAGTTGTGTATAACATTGAAAAACATCCAGACACATTTTTTGGCTCTGTCACACAGCTGTAGCTAGAATGGATATACTTCTATCACATTAAATGATTGGTATTTCTTCATTTGTAAGAAGATTTGAGTTCCCACTAATTGTCAAAACTCAAACGGTCTTGAATATGACAGTCGTGATAGTTGAGTCACTATTGCTTTACCTCTACTTTGGACATTTTTCTGTGATGGAACGAACTTGGAAAGCATTCATTCCTACTTTAAACAGACATAAATGTGGTGTTTGTTGTGGTAACAGGCTTGTATCAGTCAAACCAGGTGTTGTCGACACATTTGACAGCATTATAGTTGTTGCTCTAACTGCCCTCCCCTCCGTCTCCAGACTCCATATCATGTGAACCTGTTGCTGGCGGGCTACGATGACACAGATGGCCCGGGTCTCTTCTACATGGACTACCTGTCTTCCCTGGCCAAAGCCCCCTTCGCTGCCCATGGCTACGGAGCCTTCCTCACTCTGTCCATTCTTGACCGCTACTACAGACCAGGTCAGCGTAGAGAAATGCCTCCTGCATGTTTGTGCTCATTATTATTCCTGTGAGACTGAGTGGAAAGGCAAGAAACAGAAACACGGCGCTGGTGTGCGGAGGTTATGTACTTGGATCAAACTCAGGCCTTTGGGATGATTAAATCTAGACTAATGAAAACAGTGCTTGTTAATTGATTTCTGTGTCCATCTATGTTAAAAAAAAATCTGCATTTATATTGTCTTAAGTATAAATATATCAGATATAAAGGTTCAAGTTCTTTTAATTCATCAGTATTATTTTACAGCATTCACTTGGTCACTGTCAGTTTATTTTTTATATGTAATTTCTGTCTCTGATTCCTGTTTCAGAATTTTTATTTTCTCCTGTGTTTTGTTTTAGATCTGACCAGAGACGAAGCAGTGGATCTGTTGAAGAAGTGTGTTGAGGAGGTGAGTTCAGACAGTGTAATGTTAGTCAGCACAATGGTTTATATGAAATAAATCATTAGTCACTGCTCCATAAGTGTTTTTAGCATGTCTTTAAAATAGCACAACTTCATATAAAATTGGTTTTCAACATTTTCCTACATAGCAGTAGTATATGAGCAACTTCAATCAGCTAATGTAGGCTTAATTGTAATATAGTTAAATGTTCCAGTTGACAAATATTCTTGAAGTATCACTGAATTCACTTCATTTGAAACCCCATTTAAAAGCATTTCATTATGGTTTTATGTGGGAGTTACCTTAGTATTTACTCGTGTCATTGAATTCAATGTTTATTTTAACATAATATTGGGAGTATTTCTCAATTGCCTGCTTTATAAAATGTCAAAAAATAGTGGAAATATTGATTGTGTCCATGTTTACTCTTCTTGAGGTGTAAAAAGAAGCTGCTATCCGAATTTGGAGTCTTTCTTGAAAAACGAATCAAACTTGACATAGAAAGCTTAAAAAAAATATTTATTAACAAGGTGATGAATCAAAACATGATCGGTGTGCCCTCATGCGATAACATGTGTGCTGGCAGAGCCCAGTGCCACATTTTGTGACATGTCTGGTGGTTGTTTTCACATTCTTTTGCCCTGAAATTAACTTATACGGCATAGACCAAAAATACTTTAGACTTACATTTTAGTGTGTGTTATTTACTAAGGAAATGAGTCACCTGAGCTGAAAAACAAGAGACAGATACTTCGCACAAATACTCTTAGCAGGGAGTAAAAAAAAACAGCAACAAGGTGTAAATCTGCAATTTTTCCATTTTGGGATGAATAAAGTTAATGTTATCTATCTAAAGACTCTGGGCAAAGCAAAGAATAGACAGACATAATCCAGGAAATGTACATTATTGAATGATCGACTTTTAGATGTGGCACCAAAAGATATGAAACATACTAGAAAAGTAGAAATCTTATTAGAATATGAGGTGGGCGGTTTAATTATTTATATGTTAATTTATTTATTTTTCCTTTTTAAATGTTCTTTTTGAGCGTACTGTTGTATTTCCTGGTGTACGCACTAACTGAATGAACATTAAGGATGCATACATTTAAGTATATATTTTTTTTAATCCTATGTGTAAAACATCCTCAGTTTCATTTGCATGCTTTTGTTATTTAGTCTGTTGTTTTTGTTGTTTTAAAAAATGACTCCCTGACAATCAGAATGGTTGATTATTCTAGTAACTAAGAAGAAATCTATTACTAGTTGCTGTTTAACTAAACGCCTTCTCTCTCTTTTTTTCTCGTTTTATTGAAATGACCTTAATTCAACATAATGCTGTTCTTCCAGTGTTTTTAATGTCTTTGCTTTTGTCATCTTCGTGCCTTCTTGCCTCCTCCAGCTGAACAAACGCTTCATCCTGAACCTTCCCTCCTTCACTGTCCGTTTGATTGACAAGGAGGGCATCCATGACCTGGAGAAGCTCACCCACGGCAACAAGTGACCGCTCACTGCTTCACCCCCAACCTTCATGCCCTCGATTTCCCTTTTCGTTTTTTTTTTTTTTGTACCATTGACCTCTTCGCTCTTTCTGTTCCAATAAAAAGTGACACAGTTGATACAAGCTCTTTGTCCCTGTGGTGTGTTCTCTCTCTCTCTCCCTCTTCTCTCATTTGCTCTCGAGTCGACTCATCGGCACGTAGAAAGAGACCCGCCTTCTGGCTGTGCACTTCTGCACTTTTATTCAATGTCCGTGAGGGAAACGTACACTTGCTCATGCTTGGACACGTGTAATGAAGCAAGAAAGCATGGTGTTACTCATGAAGACACAGTAGCTTTCTTACAGAACTTTTTTCATGTTCCTGAAATACCCTGTTTTTATGTTAGTTTAAATGGTATTTTCTGCGCCTGAATTACATTAAATGCAGTTTTTAAGGAGTTCAGATGCTGTGTAATTTAAACATGTAATTTACTTTACACAGTGACATATGAAAGGTACTATATGAACAAAAGATTGTTTTCTCACTTCTTAAACCCAGTCAAATTAAATCAAGTCACAAAATTTGGTTTCTAAAATTACTGTAGAGTTGCATCAACACTTCTCTGATACAGTGTTAGAATGAATGAATAAACATTATCTGCTCCAAAATGGCATACAAATCAGGTTACAGGTGTTGTATTTGCAATTCAGACGGTCTGGCTAGATGGGGTTGTCAAAAACAAATCCAGGTTTGCTTCAGGAAATACAGTCCCATAGTGTAGTTGTTTATTTTTCACACTGTACTGATTTTTTTTTCTTTCACACCAACCAACACAACACACTTGAACTTGTACAAATATGGCCTTGACCTTCGCTCACTCAAACCTAACTTTGGGAAGTTTGAATATATAGCAGAGTAGGTTTGTTTTTGACAGATTTATCATCAGATATTCAGGCCCTGCAGGAAGGCCAACAAGTCAGAAATACAAATCGTTACAACCACTTTTACTCCAAACAATAAGAAAAGGGACAAATATTTAGACTTAAGTGCAACTTAAAGGAGGGAAAATGGAGAAAACCTCTGGTTACAAGATGTGGGCAACAGTTCAGAGGTCTGGAACGATCCTAACAGTTATTTAGCAACATATTAATGTCCAGTTTTGGACAAATTTTACTTGGATAGATCGGGGTTATCTTAAACATCAACGATAAAAAATGAACATGTACATGTGCTGCCTGTTTTTGTTTTTTTTTAAATGCTGATAATAGTGGCAATTAATTGTTCGTATTTAAACTTAATAGTAAATCAAAGAAAATAGTAATAAATGTCTTTTAAAAAAAAAGCTTAGGTTAACTTTTTTTAAATTTATTTTTATTTTATTTAGTTGGTACATTTACTCCAAACAAAATGCATTTGTTACCAAATTCAAAGTACAAATAGCACACTTCCAGAATACAGGTGGTGAAAGTTTTCCAAATGTGGATCACAAATTAGAAAACATAAGTCAAAAAGGTTAGCTGCAGTTCTGTTAGTTATGATAGTGGATCAAAATGTGGATAATAGATTAAGTCCAAAAGCAGCTTAGACTTAGCTTGAGTGCTTGTTTTACTTTTAAAAAAAAAACTGTCTACACATTAAAATACATTTATTTTTTTAGAGTCTCTTTAGTGTATGATTGACAAATCTATTAGATAACTATACATACATTCATACATGTACAGTATTGTTCAAAAGCCTTTGTCTACCTTTAGCTTTGTTGTTTTAGCAGGGTTAGAATGAGCATAATTATTTATTTTGCACACAGCTAAAATACCAAATTAAATGGGTTCTGAAGGTTAAAATAACTATTGATTTCTATGACAAGAAGCAGCACAAACAATTAAAAACACCCAACGCTTGGATGAATGCTGGTGTAAAACAACAGAAAATGAATGCAATAAATCTAATATTTTCTGAACAAACGGATTAAATGTTGAATGTTAAATGTCATGTTAAGTGCAAAAGACGATCCCTAATTACTACCACTCTGGTTTATCGATGTTTTTTTTACCCCGATACTTTTGTTATTACTGCTGTACACAGACTGTGATCATTAGAATTTTGACTAAGCCAACAAACCTAATATTGGACAGAACTTTTGCACAGTACTTTATGTAGAAACAGGATTTTTTTTTTTTTTTAAATCTTGGAAACATTAGAGACTAGCACTTTTGTCATTATTTTTCCCATTCATTTTATTGTAATGTGTAAAATTTTGCATATTTTACCTGTAACGCAGATAAGTACTGGAAATACAATTATATTAAAAAGTACTAAAAGTATACATTAATGAAAAAAAATAATTTTTTTGGAGCATCCTTAAAATTTTACACAAACCCAGATGTTATCATGAAGTATTTATGTACAAATATTTTTGTGTTTCAAAAGGTGTACTGCATCAGACAGACACAAACAAATGCTAATTTTTTTTTTTTTTTTTGTTATCAAGAAAAAAACTTAATTTTAACAGTTTCAACATGTTATGCCTTTATTATATTATTTTGCTGGAACATCCAATTTTGACCTCAATGGAACTGAGCATGTGCAGAAGGGAGCACGTGCGTTTGGAGAATGGAACAATACTAGGCAGAGTTCAGTGATGAATCTTAATGTAATATATGGGGTGTTCAAAAAACTTTTTTTCCATCACTGTAGATGTTTAGCTGTAAATGTAAAATAAAAGGTGTAAATATGACTTTATAACTGTAAATATTCACATCTGATGACATGTCATAGCCTAAAGAGAAATGTCTATTTTTGTGGTTTCAATGTAAAACAGTAGCGTAAATAGTAAACAGACATTGTTCCATCCAGCTGTAAATAGGGAAAACCAGGCCAAGTGTGTATTATCAGTGTGTGAGATAAAGAGACAGTGTGTACCAGTGTGAACTATGTGTGTACAGGAGAGAGAGGCGGTGTGTGTGGCTCTATCATCTCGTCTCTCCATCACAGACAGGTGATTAATAAACATTAAACAATCCCTCCTCTCTCAAACACACCGGAATCTGACGGGAAGAGCAGCATATGTTTGCCTGGAGGCACAGGGAGAGATGGAGAGCGGCCCCGCTGAGTGTCAGATAGAGGGAGAGGACCGGGGAGAGGGGTGAGGAGGAGGAGGAGGGAG
>JAPSES010000058.1:13201078-13214815 GCA_029822895.1 Maxillicosta whitleyi
TGGGGGTGGGGGTGGGGGTGGAGGTGGTCGTGGAACTCCAGGTACAGTGATCACAGCTGCAGTGGAGTTTCCACCGGAGCAGATCCTGGACAGGAATGTCTGAGGAGCACGTTAAAATACGCACTGTAAACCAGGGGTGTCAAACATACGGCCCACGGATCAAAACAGGCCCCCGCAAAAGGGTCCAATCCGGCCCACAGTAGAGTGAATATTACACAGAAGACACTGAACGTCAAGGGTGTCTCTGAGTTCTTCTACATTGTTTTGACTATGAAGTTAAATGTTATATTTTTCAGTTTCAAATGCCTGTCAAATGTTTTGTGCCTTTCTAAGTTGTGTAAATGATAAACTGAGGCATTATGTTGTTCAAATTACACTTATTTTTATATGGAAATTGCAGGTTGTTTGTGTTATTTATTGTGAAAGGATAGTTTATAAAAGGAATTACCTTTTTGCACCAAAACAAAGAGACAAATTTGGATTTGTTAATATTTACAGATTATTATGTTGTTGTTTTTTTTATGGTTTGTCCGGTTTCAGATCAGATTGGGTCACATGTGGCCCCTGACTTAAAATAAGTTTCACACCCCTGGCATAAACGTAGGCCAACAGACACCGGTTTTAATAGTTAAATGTCTTGTATCTGTTAAAAAGTTGCATTATTTGGCAGTGAACTGTTTTTAATTTGAAAGATTAACATCTATTTACCCAGAATTCAAAGCAAAACCCACATAAAACTAAACAGCTTTATGCAGCAGATACATATAGATCAATCTGAAGCGTTTTAGATCTGAGCCTTTTAAGGTTTATCTCTATGAAACTGGCCTGTAGTCAATCCAATTTATGACAGTATTTTATTCATTCAATAGTTTAACGATGAAGGAGGTGATTATTGGATCAAACCTCTTTAAAGATATAATCAGAAATTTTGATAAAAAGTTAGGATAAAACTGAAACAGATGGTGTAAATTCATTCTCCTCATCCAACCACCAATAGATCCTTTTCTAAAACAGAGTCATTTATGTGTGATGAGTGAAATCATGCATTCAGACATGATCTACAGATGATCTCAGGCGTCAACACCATGAATTTGTCAAACCTAATTTCATACTGGGTTGTGATGGAGAGACACTGTAGTAATCAATAGAGACAGTAATGTGACTGAAATTTGTTCAAGATGAATTTTGATGTGTATTTTGTCAGAGGGAGGACTGTTTTTTCGTTACGTGCAACTAAAATAGAAGGAATAGTGACATAAATGATTAAATCAAGCAAAATTAGTTTTTTTTGGTCAACGGTAGAAGCGTAAAAACACCTTTAAACAGGCAATTTTTTGCGCTATGAGAAACTGAAATACATTCTTCTGTATTTCCTACACGTTAGATATGAAGTAATGAACTGGTTAGTCAAAACCAAAAAGTAATCAACAGATGAATCGATACAGAAAACAAGTGTTGGCTGAATCCGTGGCCATGACCTTCCTGTTGAAGCGACAACAGTGGACTCTGCCTATAGGGGTCAATAAAAATGTAATTAATGTGACAGAGGGAAAGAGGATTCACAATAGCAGCACAATAAAAGCAAATAAAAAGCTGGAATGTATCCTCTTTGCATTTAGAAAGTAATTTTGAAGTGGACAAAAGGGCCCGAAGGTGCCATTACTTTTTATTATTTTAATATAAGATCAAAATCATAAAATACACTCATGAAAGTGAACTGATCAGTTCTTAACTCTTTAATAATATATTACATTTATGAAGTAATACAATAATAATAATAATAATAATAATAACAACAGTAATAACATTAATAATAAACATACACTGAAAGTACAAAATGATTTGTGTAATTTCCTTAAGTTACCAACACGTACTTCAAAATAAGAGAAAACAAATCTCCTTCAGCTGCCTTTGACTCCTCTTTTCCCCAATCCAGACCCTGCGCCCCCCTCCCCCCCTCCCCACTGGCAACCGATAGAACTCATTTTCCCATGACCACCCACTAAGAAGAACTACAAATGGAAGCTGTGCTCGTCCAATCAGGTGGACTTAAGTCTCCCAGAGTTCCAGAGGAGCAAAGAGCAGGTCGGTGTTTCAGATATGGCTTCTGAGGCTTCCCAGATGAGTTCAGATGTCCGTGTGTGTGTGTGTGTGTGTGTGTGTGTGTGTGTGTGTGTGTTTGTTTATGAGTGTTAAAATGTGTGTGATGAAGTCAGGGGCTCTAAGATCACAGATAAAAGTGGCGTGTTTAAAAAAATAGAGGACGGGATAAATAAATAAAACCATATGTAGGAAACTCATCCTGAAGGTTTTCGTAGACGCCATCATGACACAAACCAGCTACTTAGAAGAGAGGTCCATGCGTCGTTTTGAGCGAGGTGGTTGTGAACACACATTACAGTACAGATATCATCCTAAACCCCGCCTCCTCAAGGAGACGGGCCGCAGAGGTTTCTGGGAAGTAAAAGTCTTTGTCCTGAGGGAGAAGGTAAAGACACAGAGGGGCTTGAATCAGTCTTTCCCCTCCTCTCTCTGCCTTTCTGCCGCTCGTCCATCCATGCACTCATCCGTCCACTCATCCCCCTCTATTTGCGGTGCTTCATCTCTTTGTCGTGGTGGCTCTTGCCTCCTCCTTCTCCTTTGTCCAGCATTTTGATGGCCTCCATCAGATAGCTCTGGAAGGCTGACAGTGCCGCGCAGATAGCCGGTGTTCCAAAGCCGTGGGTGAGCAAACTGAAGTGGGTGAGGCTTCCCTGGACCCCGGGCTCCAGGCAGGGGGTGGGTCGACTCCCACCCAGCGGAGAGCGGTCCTGGGACATCAGGTCCACAAACTCCTTACAGATCTCCCTGAGAGGAAATCAGATGGTTATGATTCAGGATCCAAAAGCAGAAAACCACATTTAGAATCACAAATAAACAATAAAACAATGAACTGGTTATAAACAAGGGTTAAAAATGCAAAAACATAGAATATCAGCATCTAAAATCATCACTATATCCGCAGATCTCAAGACTCAAACCTTTAACACGTTTAGAATACAAACTCCCAAGGACCCAAGATGAGCTTAAATGTATAACCAAGTGTCTTCAGAACATGTTTTCTAAGTTGAAAGGTGATTTTTTTTCCCACCTGTAAAATACTGGCAGTATGTTTTTCTATGCACTTCTATTGTACATCTTCACTATCATGCACCTAACCCTAAGCCCCGCCCACCTTAGTTATTGTTGCTACATCTGTCAAGCTTTGTCACTCCATATTTTAATGTTATCAGTGATGTTTCCAAAAGAATGCATCAGAAATGTCTGTATCACCAGAGAAAGGACTAGAGTGGCTGTTTTTACAATACACACAAAAACTCTACAGGTAAGATTCTAATTAACATTATTTAGTACTAGTAAAGAAAGGCCATGAAAAAGAAAACAAGCTTTTCATTGTTTGCCAATACCAGCTAATATCAGCTACCATCTTACCTTAGAGCGATGAATGAGCTTGTATTGATATTCATTAAGGCCAGATTATGCAATATATAATTCAGTTTACATCTCTCATTATTTCAGAACCATTCCTACAGAAATTTGATATTATTTTCTTGAAAATATTCGATCATCATCCCTTAAAAACTTCAGTTTAGTCTGAATATCCCTGGTGTTATGAGTAACATTTAACTGATTATTTTTTTTACCATAAAAAAAGCAAAACAGTGAAAAAGGCATGTGTGATATTAATACATAGCAGATATTATTTATTCGCAAACAATGACTAAATATATAACTATTTACACATATGAGCTCCATTCACACATCCCTGCTGTTGTCACTTGTTCTGAAAGCTTGACAGGCCTCCCGTGCCTAGTTACGGTTGCTAACGTAGGATTGGACAGTAGCTGTTTTTGGGAGGGGCTTAGGGAAGGGTCAGTTTATACATAAGGGTTAATAATGACCACATTATTGTAAAGATACAGGGGTGCTATGCTATTCCTGCTGCCACTACTGAAGTATAACAGTGCAGTATCCTAAACTTAATTCACTTAAACTCAGAGAAAAGAGTAAAGCACTGATTTTACATGGTGCCAATAGCATTATTGAGATCAACAGCATGTATGTCTCCATTCCACAGCACCTCCAGGGACTGCTTTTCATCTGTTTTCTCATTTAGCTGGTCTTATTAGTGTACGATCTCTTTTTTTCTGATCAAACAACATGTAAAAGTAAGTTATTCCAAAAGCAACCATAAATTTTGCCCTCTTTCTTGTCTAGGGGCTGAATGCAAGCAAGCTTTTCCTCAACCCTCAGCCTTTGATAATATATTATTATGTTCAGAAAGTACAGTGTCATGAGGTTCAGAAGCATCCAAGAGATTCACCTTCAACAAATACAAGTTGATTTATGTTATCAGAATTTAGCTCTAACAGACTGAAGATAGGGGTGATCCACTCACTTGGTGGCGAGCAACATGCTACGTCGTGTGGGGAGCTGGTCGGGCTCACTCTGCCTGCACAGATACTCAGCTGTAGCTCTGGCTGGAAACTCTGTCTCACACACATAACCAAAGTCTCGCGCCAGATGGACGGCCTCACCTGCAGGACAAGGACAAATATAGAAAGACTGCGGTTAGAGCAGAAAAAAAAAAAAAAAAAACCCAAAAACTGGATTATCCTGCAGCATCTTAACCAAAAATTGACATCTAATGTGTATTTACTAGGGTTAAAAGTCAAATAATTACCCATATAAATGCTCTTAAATGATTTGTTGTGATTCCTCGGGTCGGGTCAGGTCAAGAGAGTATCTCTAAAGCTTTAATCTCACTTTCACTTCTCGGCAGTTGGTTGCTCTTTAAGAAGCAGCTTCAGCTTTTCACATCATGCTCTGCTCATGTGTGTGTGTGTGTGTGCGTGTGTGTGCATGCAGTGATCCGTGCTGTGACTGTTTATTTATGTGTGCTCATGCGTGCAAATTTCTATGTGAATATGTGTCCCTATCTGTCAGGATGTATGCAGGTCACTGGATGTATATGTGTATGTGTGTGTGTGTGTGTGTGTGTGTGTGTGTGGTTTCCTACCCTCCACTAGAGATGTTAGCAGAGTGACGTTGGCTGCCTTGCGTCGCCCGGCGGGCAGGTTGAGGCCAATCTTCTCCAGACGCTCTCTCAGACAGCGGCCACCATTCTTTGACTTCGCCCTGAGGGGGGACAGGGAGACAGAGAGAGCAGTTTTTAGGAGATGGGTCTTTGTGTGTGCGTTTGTATGTGTGCTGCCCTGTGTCCGTTTGTCTTTATGAGTTTGGGTTTGGTGTGTATGTACTCTTGTATGCGTTTTTGTGTTAGTCTTGGGGTGTGTGTGTGTGTGTTTATATAAGCGGTTGTGAAGCCCAAATTTTCCCTATGCTTCCTGTCAGCACAGATAGTGTCTTGAATTTTGTGCCGGTTGGCTTTCTTTCCCTTTTTCTTTCATTTGCCTGGTTTTATTTCTCATGTTTTGTCATATACAATATTCCTCTTTTGTTCTCGTCATATCATTTTATGTTAAATATTTTACATTACGCAGTCTTTCTAAGGAGGTAGATATATCTCAGTGCTAAGGAGGGACTTGGGTTTATGACATGTCCTGCCCTTTAGATCTTTTAATTAAAGTATTTTTGCCTCTATCCCAAGTCATAAAGTTGTTCTTCTTCCCCGAGGCTGTAGTTCATTAAACCACATATCTTCTCTTGTGATTTAGTCCCATGACCCATTTTAGTTGTTGAGCCCTGAACCCATAGTTAAATTAAAGCACTCTTACATACTCTTATATATACTCTTATATATGTAATCTATTTTTTACTCAACTATGCATATCATTAACTTCAATATAAACCTAATTTTCTTCTTTTCTCAATAGGTATGATAGTCTAGTAGGATGATGGACTACCACAGGTTTTTCATTTAGCCTACAAGTGCTTTGTTCAGGATAAGGAGAAGACTGTGGTTTGATTTACATATATATTCAATAATAATCAATTGTGTCATTTTATAATCACATCTTTGCAAATGTTGTCATTATTTAACCAAATACTTGGTGTCTTTCCCTAAATCTAACCACATAAACATAATTTCTGGACGATGGGGCGAAAAAAAGCATTAAAACACTATATTTATAAAGATATTTGGTTTGGTTTTGAAATATATTAAGCATATATGTTGTGCACAAAAGTATTATTTTGTTTATTCTTATTTTATTCTGGGTGAAACATTCTATTTTAACATTAAAATGGGAACAGAATGGTTCCCTTTACCTTTCTGTTGTCAGACCTGGACTACATTTCCCATAAGCCCTCATATTTTCTATTTACTTCATGTTCTGAGTCCAAAACCATTCCCTTTATTACTCCTTATTGAAAAAGACACTTTCCTAACAGTGCATGGCATTATGGGATGTTAGGGTGAAGTAGTGCACATCCTATGGACACTACTGTCATAATGCATTTTGGGATACACTGAGTCAACCATATAGCCTCAATATATATTCAACAGCGCTACTGGAAAAGTCATTGTGTAACTGATTATATAGAGAGTGATTATTGTGAGTGATTTCAGATGCAGCCACAGTGAAAGTCAAGTTATGCTTTAAAAATCACCTTTGTTTCCTTTCCACTTTAACTGCACATTTTTATGTTTGTGCCTTAAAGCACATCTGCATGTGTTTATTTCATTTGACTGACTTACAAGTGTAATTTTAATTGTTTATTATTGTGATGCTAGGGACATTCTGCATATATTATTCTCATTCTCATCCTTCTTGCAAGCAAAAAGTTATAATTATTTATGGCTTGCATTATAATACATGTCAGTGTGAATATGAAAACAATACATTTTGGTCAGTTTTGTGTTTTTGCTTCGTACTGAAACTTGATGAACTGTGTCATCTTCTTTTTAAATCTTTGGAAGCATTTTCACAAGCTGTTCTTTTACTTCTAACCTCTCCTGCACAGTGTTTAGACTGGTTATATACACATCTTTGGAGATAATAATTAGACTACCTGTGATTCTCTGTGCAAATATAATAAACTTTCAACATGACCATCCCGTTTATTTTTCTTTAAATGTTAACCATTTCTTACTTGTTTTCTAACTTTCAATGTTCTAAAAGCACTGTATACGTTATTAGTTTTGGAGAAAGATTAAGGTTTTGTTGTCCTTAATTTCAATACAACTTGATTTATTCTACATTATTCTGAGATTTTGACGCTGTATTTGCATGTATGGAAAAAACTGATGGCTTTACAGGATATGTTTATGACAAATGTTGACTTTTCTGAGGCTTATTTTGGAAAGCTGCGTTGGAACCCTGTTGAACTCCACCTTTACTGAGATGAATGATCCAGAGAAGAAACACAAGTTTCAGTTTAAAAGACTAAACACAGAACAAGCAGGGATGTTTTCAGGTTTACGCTCATGGAGGAACTGTTCATAATCCTTTAGCAAGTCACAGATTTTCATTTCATTTCATATATACACATTAAATCCATCTTATTTACAGATGATGGAACTATTCCACCTCATTTCCCAACATTAAACTAATTAAGATAAAACAATATGAACTGTAGATGCTTCTAATTTCAGCCAAAGATAGATTTTCAGGAAAAACTCTCCAATACTTCACAATTAAAAGTCAAATCCACTAAGAATCATTGATTTTGGTTCCATTTTTGTTCCCTCTCACCTGCGGAGGACTCCACCCAGCAGTGAGGCGTTGAGGCACTCAGGTGGGGAGAGGCGTCGCTGCACCTCCCCGACCGTCACCTTGTATTTGGAGGTGGAGCTGAGCAGAGAGAGGCGACCCGGGACTGAGCAGAACACCTCGGCTGGGTTGGACACGCTTCCCACCCCCAGACCCTCCTTACTGATGGATAAAGCTGACAGAGATGAGCCGTTCAGCTTGGATGGGATGGGAACTGTGAAAGGGGGGGAAAAAAAGTTGATTTGCATTGTCGTTGGGAACATATTTTTGATAATTTGAGAGACATGGGTCAGATAAATCTATGAAAATTACAGGAATAAAAGGTCTAAAAGCTACAAAAACAGGATGCTGAGGAGAAAAGAGGTGTCTTCTGTAATGGCAGCAGTGTGTGTTGTGGTCTCCTCCTCCTGATGCTTTTCTCTAATCAATAATCTATTCAGTGTAATGTTCTCCCTTTGCGACGACGGCTCTAATTCTGGAGCGTTGCTTGTTGATTCTGTTGTTTAAACTGCAGGTGGTTACATTTTAACTATGCATTCACAAATAGCTTCAGTTCACACCTCGAAGCGTTCATTTCACACACACACACACACACACACTTCTCTCCACTGCAGTATAAACTATCACAACTTAAGACTTTCTCCTTTTTTCTGTCACCCCCTCCCCACCCAAAATCACCTCAGGTCTTGAATCAAAGTGTCGCTGTGCATTTTTAATTCACCAACAACACATGTTTGTATTGACAGGCAAGCTCGTCATTAAAAAAATAAAGATAAAGATTTGCAAAGACTGGTGTCACGCTGGATTTCTTTTACAGTGTCATGATTTGTGACATACTCCTTCAAAGTGTGACTGAATTAACTTTTGATGTCAGATCTCAAACCGCTCTAAACCTGCAGGTTTTTGGGTCCGAACCTGTGAAATCCACAGAGTTTATATAAGGAATGAAATATTGAAGGAAGCAGGAAATTACATTGTTGGAATGGACTCCAATATCACAAAACTGAATCACATAATTGTATTTTAAAGAATTTGGATGAATTTATGCATAAAAAATGTTCTATTTTTGTGACAGTTCTGAATAATAGGGTCTTAACATGCTGCAAACACTCTAAACTCTACCAGTGTGAGCTTCTACAACTTTTTTGTGTTAGATGTTTTTATCAGAGCACATTTACATATTTACTACATACACATCATGGCTGTATGTACATCCATACATTGAGTTATAATTCACTTTTATTGTTTTTGTTTCCATTAGAACTTGTTTTCCTGATCTTCTATGAAACAACTTATCATTTAACTGGAAAACTAACTCAGTTTGACTCATAATCTGTGATACAACTATCCACACTTGTATACTTTCTCCCCTTTCCGTGGTCTCTCTTTCAGATCGTGATACCATTCTTTATCTTTTTTTAAATATTAAATATTATCCGTTTCACTGTGTGCTGCCTCTGGTGCTACTCTGTGGGTAGCGGGTGGCCTCAGTGCAGCATCCTGCTGTGAAAGAATCCAAAATCCTCCCATTCTGAAGCAGCTGATCAGGCCACAGAGCAGCAGAGGTTCCTCTAAAGCTCCTTCTTCTTTTTCTTTGTCGTCTCTCCCTGCCCCTCCCTCTCATTCCCTTATCGTCTTTCACTCTTTCTTTCCACTCCTTCTCTTTATCATCTTCCTTCCCGCTCCTACATTCAACCTCCTTCTCTTCTCCCTGGTAGATTTTCTTATTCATGAGGGCTTTAACTTGGCTCTGCTATCAGCTGTGAGTGCTTGCAGGAGAGAGGCTTGTTGTAGTAATTGATCAATTCTACGCGTTTGGCAAACAAGCAGGCTCCCTGTCAGTTCATTAAACGACTCCTGGTTTGTATATGCAACGCTGGAGCTGCAACAGTAAAAGCCCCATCCTCAGGGAACGATTTGGAGAATTACATCCTTGTTTTATGAAAACTTTATGGCAGCGGGGGGAGGCAGGAGGCCGAGATAAGTTCAAAATGTATGTAAATTACATTTTGGATCAATCATTTAACAGATATCTGTGATTCTGTGTCTACTGTTCACACCATTTCTGCACTAGCTCAAGATTTTATACTAATATGTGATGATGTGGAGCTCCTTTTGCACTATATGTTTGGATATCACCTTCAAATCGTGTCAGGTGTGACTCTAAAAATGTACTCTTCATGCCATGGAATTGCTCCTTGGGGACAAATACAATGATCTTAATTGGCTTTTTTAGTTCTCTAATGCTAAATAACAACTTTTAATCATGTACAAATAATAATTATGTGCTGCACCTCTGAAATTAAAGCACAAATATCCAAAGTATAAAGGTTAGACGACATAGAAATGCTATTTTTTGATAGTTAAATGCTTACAGACAAACTTTTTTTTAATGCCCAAGGGGAAATTCATTATCTATCAGCTTGAGAAAAGCTAAAATAATATAAAAATAAAACCTAAGCTAGCAATATTCAGTGTCTAATCTATCCACCACTGACTGAGATGTTGTGCAGGTGTGTATAACAGTGTGTATCATGGCTCGTCTCAATAAAAACCCTGTACATTTCTGCACATGCAACAGACACCTTTTCATTTCTTCACTTTTCCTGAGCATCGTACCAACTTAGATTTCCTAAACGCGCCCTTGTGTTTTATAAAAGGAAAAAAGAAAAAGAAAACCCTGCCACTCAGAGTCGGTAATATTAGAGTGATCACTCTGCAAATTTCCCCACAACTCCTCTTTTATCATCTTCCCCTCCCTTTTTTTCTCTTCTTTGCCCCACTTCTCGCTCCTCTCCTCTTCCCTCTAATCCCCCACTCTCCCTCTCTCTCTCTCTCTCTCTCTCACAAATACACACACACACACACACACTCTCATATGACCATGAACAGTTCATTAAGAATGTGTGCCTTTGGGGTGAAGTCTGCAGCTGAGTATTAGAGGACTTCTTGACTTCAAATGAAATAGCAAAACAGAATTATTTATAGTGTGTGTGTGTGTGTGTGAGAGAGAGAGAGAGGGAGAGAGACTGGTGTTGGAGCGCCCCTAAACACAAAACCCCCTTCAGCATGTATAGCACAATTATATAGGTGCACACTTAGACACAAATGCACAAATACACACTCAACCTTTCTCTTCCACACACAGACACACACTCACAGAGCTCTCCCACCTCTTACCTTTTTTAATGACAGAGTGGTCGAGGATGCCCAAGGCTGATCCTTCCTCCATTCCCTGTGTCAGACAGACAGACGGTCACTATCATTTATCCACCGACCTCAACAGCAACACACACCTCTACACACATATAACACACATGTACACTTTTACACACCAATACATCTTATCTTTCTCAGGCCAAGGCAAAATGGAGGATCCAGCATTTGGTTTCCAGTAAGAAGACGACAAGTGAATAATAAAATCTGGATGTTTTTGGTTGTTTGACCAAAAAGAAACATCTATTTGATTATTTTAAATAGGCTATGATGCATTATAAATCTCATAAAATAAAGCTGAAAATGTAATAATAATTTTTTTTTTAAATCTCTTTGCATTTTTTAAATTATAAATAACCATTTTTTACAATAAATATAGGTGATAAACATAAATCACTGTTGCCCATAAAGTTGGAATAATTTTGTTTTCAGACACATTCCTCTATTTATTTCTATTTATATACATCAGTAATCACCTTTGACCAGGTTCAGTGATGATATACTGAGCTCTATTACACTTTATCTATCAAGAATAAACTACATTTCATAAGAATATTAGAATAATATATTCCAACTTTATGGACAACAGCTCTTTATTCGTTTATATAACATGTAGGTTATGATATTATCCATATATGTAGATAAAATTGCTATCTGTGGAAATATTATTCAATAAAAAAAGGAAAAAAATTTAAAAACCAATGCATTTACTTGATCTTTTCATTCACTGTGGATAAAATTGTCTTTCATGGCGATTCTCGGATGTCTCTTTTGTTGTGGATTTATAAGAGGGTTCAAACGCGGAGGATATAATCCATTAATCAAATAAAAGTCCTTGTCAAGTGGGAGCGTTTAGCAGGAACATGCCCGGGTTGACTCCTTCGCCTGACGCTCCTCTGAACGTTTCTCTCTATTAATGAGCGTAAAGATCAATTGGTCTCGGTGTGTTTTTTCTGCGAGGAGGCAACAAACAGCGTCTGCAGCTGCACCTGCTGCAGAGAAGCTGACTACTCAATAAACCATAGAAACTATTCTTCTCCAAAAAAAGACAGAAAAAAAAAAAAATCTGCACAAGGCAAAAGGCTGCAGAAGCACAATCACTTTGTCTGGATGCATCGGACAAAACAGGATGAATATAGTGATGGATAATAGACTGAGTGATGTGGCGAAAATGGAAATAATTACGCACAATTTGTTGTTCGTGTTACTTAGAAAATTAACCGTGATGAAGTTAAATCCAATGTACATGCGTAATGTTATTTTTATTTTTGTTCAGATGAAGACGTAACACAATTTAAGCGCAAAATCTCAATCACAAAATAATATAAATTCTGAAATTATTCAACAGGACGGCAGTCAGTTTCACCAAACAATTAAATTACACCTAATGTATATTATTATACTTGATTTATATTATTTGAAAACATTTACAAGATTTTTTTTAAATGTCACAAAAATTATTAGATGTATTTTTACTGTAAAATAATTGCGTACATCTGTCATCTAAGTCATATAGCCTATTAAATATTATGCTTCTTATTTAATCTCAATTAAACGTAGGCTATTTAATGTAATGTACTACATGTAAAATATTGTTGATGACTGTTCTGTTTTACTAATATTATTATTGACGCCCACAGTTTGGGGGAAATTCTTAAATAGTGGAAAGGCAGGATTTAATTTTCCCCAAAGAATATAAAATGGAAAGAAAATTCTGACACTTAGAAGTGATGGATGCTATTTGTTTTTTCAGTTAAAACACAAAAACTGATTATCATTATAATAGTTATTATTATTTTGTCTCAGATTGTACTGACATTCAGAGGAAAAACAGGGATGTACGACAAGTTGCCTCAAGGCTTTGCTGTTCTAAAGACATGGATAATTTCACAAATATTTTTAATAAACTATTCATGTGACACTGGTTTAATCAATAAAAACACTAATGAATTTAATGGATAAATCAATGAGGCCCAAGAGAGTTGTATTCTCACGCTGGATTTCCGTTTCAGTGCCTTCAGTGACTTTTACGCACAGTCTTCCCAGAGCGCAACGCCAGGAGTCCGACAACTTAAATGATGGAGTGGGGGGGGAAAGGAACGGGAATTCACCTGAAGATCCTCTAGGCCGTGATGTCCCAGGTGCATCCCAAGAGGACCGTCCCCGAGAGCGGCAGCCCCTTCCCCGAGCCCGTGAAGCAGCCTTGGGACAGCTGGATACTCCCGCCGGGGGTCGAGGCTCAAAGCCCGGTGAGATTGTGAAAGGAGCCCCCCCTCTTCCGAGCGCGACCTCTGTGAGTGCCATGCGGCTTGCTGATGCTGATGGATGGAGTTGATGGAAGGGTAGGGGTCTGACAGGTGGGAATAGGCTGAGTCCTGGCTCTGGGAGTATGGCAGGGATGACTGGGGGTACGGAGGAGGGAAATACGGAGGCTGGAAGTCCGAGGCCGGAGTGTGGCACAGCGGGGGAGCCGAGGAGTACGCAGCCTGGTTCAAGGAGGACAGCTGGGAGAGGCGCCCACTCGGCGAAGAGCCGCTTAGTCCGTCTGCGCGGTCCTGCAGAAAATTCACACAAAGTTTGCTTCATACCGAGAGAGCTTTTGGAACGGAGCTTAGATGAAAAGTCAAATAATACAGAAGTTAAAAGTAAATACAATTATCTGCTTTTTGTTTTGTTAATACAAGAGAATTTGTAAAGAAATCCATTAAATAATTACTTTGAATATCACTTAAACAGCAGTAACCCATACATAAACGCGTTTCCTTTTTTTTTTTTTTTTTTAAATTATTATTATTATTAGGTGGAA
>JAPSES010000058.1:13217056-13250309 GCA_029822895.1 Maxillicosta whitleyi
GGGGGGGGTCAAAACTTTTTCACGGCTGGTACAGGATGAAGGATGGAGGACATGTCTAAACAGATTGTGCAAGCGTTCATCAGGTCACAGAATTAAAGCCGGAATCTTCATGTGATTCTTGGATTGGATTTAATTTGCGTTATAACCTGTATTTCCATTCAAATTTGGTTGTATTTGAACTTATTGTTCTTGTTTGGGTTCCTTTTCCGTTAAAATAAAAATGTACAACTGTGACCACATTTACCATTAAAGTTTAAAGGCTTAAAAAAAAACCCACACACCTCAAGTTATGTTTTGTCTGGATGAAAAACACCAGAGGCCTCAGGCCGATAAAACTCTGCAAATATACCCTACAGACAGAATATGGAAAGAAAAGGGGACTGCGCCACCGTGTGGTCAACCAAGGTAAAGACAGGAAATGGATGCGTTAGATGAACTGGAATGCGTCAGTAGTGGCTCAAAGGTTTTAATGGTTTAGCTTTGGAATCACACTAGTTATAAACCAACAGGTAAAACCTTCAAGATCTGAGCTGAAACCACTGTGAACTCCAAGTGATGTGGACTGGAATAATCTGATTTTTTTTTAAATGTATCTGAGGGTTTGACCCTGCAGCCAATCTCGCAGACTGATAATCTTGGATTTAACTCTGGAGGAAACAGAACAGAATCTACATTTGAAACATGCACCACACACCATATTTGGCTTTTGCCATTAACCCATCACTAGCTCTTGCACACTGCCTGCTGGGGGTGGGTTGGTGCCTTGCTCAAGGGCACACCGGCCAGTGGCTCGAACCACTAACCCTTCACTCAGGGGCCAACTCTCCAGCCACCCAGGTCACAGATGCCCCCAGTGGACTAGTCCCCATTATCAGGTGGAGGCAGTGGGTTATGATGCCCAAATTAACTACTACTGTGAATATTATTCACATCACAGTACCCATTTATATTATTATATAGGAAGAGAACTGATCATTTACTGACTCCGCCTGCTAAACTTAAATCAATTACTTAATGTTTCCTTTAACAAACATAAATGACTTGGCTTAGACTAAAAATCAGCTTTGCTTCAGACCAGTATCCAATGCAGTGGCAAGAATCCACATAGTCATAAGAAATTACCGTCAGCAATAATAATAATGGATTTCTAAGAAAATAGTTCTTTATTAAAGGCATTAAAATATCCTTGCAAAAGATAATTACAATGAAAGCTCTGTCATGCATCAATTTCAGTATCACTATATCTGAGATTTTCCATTTCCCTCCTATGAAAACCCAGGACAAAATATAACACATATGCCATGTCAGTAAAAAAAAAAAAAAAACTTGTTCTGCCCACTTAATTCATTTCAACCCTTTGTTTGAAATGTTAAATGGACACTATTGGTTTCATTTAGCCCCCACCAGTGTCTTCAGTTTCTTCATGCAGTTCAGAACTCCTTTTCCTCTTCCCATCACGTCTCCGATCTGCTGTTTACACTGTGGGCACTGGGCGGCCATGGCACACAGAGCTTCCTCTAACACATCCTGGGTTTGCTGATCAGGTACAGCGCTGCACTCGCCCAGCATGCTCAGTGTGCGTTTGAGCCACCCTTCCTCTCTGACCAGGCTGATGATCCAGGGCTGTGAGCGGACACATCCTCCCAGAGCCTGCAGACCCAGTCTCCAGAGTTCTGCTGCCTCATCCCAGCTTTCCTCCCAGCTCCCACTCACGCTCACTGGTCCAGGACTGGAGCTGGAGTCCAGAGCACCACAGAGGAACCGGAGAGCTGTGGAGAAGAACCGCCTCTGGCCGGCTTCCACAGAGTCTGGTTATATATATATAAAAAAAAATAAAATAAAAAATAATTTTAAAAAGACAAATTTAGACCACTTGTTTAACGTACTTGCCATGTAATGCTGAGGAAATATCCATATAATTGACATGCAGGAAGAAGTTTTACGCTTTGGTTCCATCGAACATAAAAGTGTGGAATGTATGTTTTTGTTGGCAATGCCTGCAGAACGTCAGGTTGTGTGAGTCAAGGCAAAAAAAAAAAAAAAAGAAGATAAGCTTTACTTGTAGGATTGCATTGTGTCTTCAGTTGTGGATCCAGGAGTACTGGGACACTGTGTTGATGTAATATGGCCAATACTTAACATACACAAAAAGACACTTAAATGACTGAAGTGTGACTAACATTTAAAAACAATGTGTTTTTGAAGATTTCGTAAAACCCAGGAATGTTACAGGGTCACCAAGTACGACACTGCGACTAGATTCTTAATGAAATGCTAGTTTTAAATGAGTTTAAGCTTTACCTACACAGCATTTACTGAGAAAAATCCAATGTTTGTGCCATATTCATTTGAAGTTTGGGACCTCAATTCAAAAGAAGGAAAAAGAAAAAACACTAGAGATGCATTAATGTGACCACAAGTCCAGCCTGTAGGGGGCGCTAAAAGTACAATTTAACATCAGAGGAAGACCAAAGCCAGTCAAGACACAGCAGAGAAAACTCACATATTCAGCAGCAGCACCGATATCACATATCTGGAGACAGAACACGCCACACAGTATTCCATTGCCCTGTCACTGTTAAAAACACCCTGCACATAGGTTTAATTTTGTTTTGGTACTGGATAGAACACACCTATGTTGTTGGTAATATTCACATAACTGCAAGCTCAGGCCTATTACTTAAAATATCAAACCGGTTTTATTTTGTCAAAGCACCAACACAAGGAGAAAAGACTGACTTAAGACAGATCAAGTTTTAGGACCGCCTCAAACTGAATAATCCAGATGATGGGACTCTTGCAACCCTTACAGTTCTATTCTGATAACTGAAATTCATCTACAAGACTAAAATGACTTAAGTTTACATTTATAACAGCCTCTGTAGAATGTTTAATATAAAAGACACACACAATACAACCCATTTCTAAGCTGCATATACCCAACATTAAAAAATATAAATAGAAGATGGTCTATTTTTTGCATTCCTATGCAGGTTTCTGTGACCCTATGTACCCCTCTTCTCACACCTGGTGGAACTAGTTTCATGAATTAAAGTGGAAATTCAGCACTGAAGCAGCTGCTACATTACATATTTAGTCTGACCGAGGAGGTGGAATCAGAATATAAGGAGACGCAAACTCCAACAATTGGGTACAAAAAAAAATTACTAGAAAGGATCAGTAACAACGAAGAGTCAGTTGATTCACTGTTAATACGAAGTAAAGGATTTTGATAGATTCATCCAACATTGAAAGATCTTTGAAGAACACAAGCATTTCAAACCTTATTCACATTTGCCTTGTTGAAAACTGCTTAAGGACTACTGTCCACAGCCATATTAAATGGTCATTTCTGTTGAACTGTATCTGCTTTGGAAGACTGGCTCCCTTCATAAGTACCAGGTTTGTTATTAATAAAACTACCCTCACCTGAAGGAGCTGATTTCAGTCTTCCAATCATTAGGCCCAAAGTGCAGAAATTCGCCGCTAGAACCAATAGGTGAGGTTTATGGACCAAAACAGGAAGCGCCTCACTCAGATGAACCTCTAGGGTTCTGAAGCATGGATCCTTCCTAGAAAAAAAAACATCACATTACACTATAAATGGTATTTGTGATAGAAATGTGTAGTTAACTTAAAATAACACATTATGGTACATTTCACTTGTAAAACTGATACCTGACTCTTTCTGGCTCTGTAACAGCAAAATTAAGGAGGGTGGAGCAGGCTGTCTCCATACTGGGATCCCTCACTGCTACGCTGCTGCTTTTTCCCTTCAGTGACGTCCAACACTGTGAGAGGAAATCCACCAGCAGTGACGGGGTGTCCAGGGAGAGTAGCACCTTCCTAGGAGCCTCCTCTGCTGACAGGTGGCACAGAGCTGGAAGCAGATATCTGGAAAGAGGGAGAACAGGGAGGGCAGCTTCAGAGTCTGGAGACAATAGAACATATCCATATTTATTACCGCTTTGATAATGCTTTTGTATCTGACCATGGGATACTGATTAAGTACAGACTTTATTCTTTACTTTGATATTCCAAGTGTATGGTCAAACAAAGACCATATTAAAATTATTCAAGAAATATTAGAAATTAAAAATCCATTTAGACTCAATATCTCAGAAACAGGATAGTTATAAACCAAGTGGCTATCCATTTTAAGAACCTAGTCTAGTGTTTGTGCTTTTTGAATATCTGAACATAATGTAAGATAGTTAGAGGGTTGAAGTGGCACCACTACACAACTTTAATGTTAAGTATTTTATAGAAATATGTTCTCTTTTTATAGCTTTTCAAATAAAAAAAAAAAAAAAAAGTTTTTAAATGTGTGTAATGTTATATTTCTGGCTGCATCTCTTTCAGGATATAAACAGATGCATCCCATCTAGATTGGACAAGATTACCATTGCCTGTGTCGTCGTGGCACCAGAGCGAAGCACGTTCAAGTCAGATAACTACCATACATGTATTGTACAGGGATCACCACTAATTGAATATTTGACCGGTACCAAAACCTGTACCTCAGTGCCTCTTTGCCTGTCCACCTGGTTCTTTCCTCGCTGACAGACAACTCAGCCATCCAGTCATAGAAACTTTGCTCCAGACCGTCACTCTTCATGTGGCTCCGGGAGTAGCCGACCAAGAACGGAAGCAGACCAGTCACTTCCTCCTTCAGACAAGAAGTCTCCTCTGCCAGCCATGAGCACAGAGCACGGAATGTGGCAAAAACAAAAGGGTCACCAAAGCGGCTTGGATCCACCTTTGAGGAAATTAAGTGACAAAGAGGGTTTGTTTACATCGCTCAACTCTAACCTTCTCCCTTGGCAGAACATTCTGTACTTTCCACTTATTTGTCTACTAGTACAACAATGTTAAAAATCAAATGTTTAAAAAATAATGATAATAATTGGAAATACTATAAATGTTGAGCATGACAGAAATTCAACTTTGAACAAAATACCTAAAAATGAACACAGATCCTCCTTTTTTATAATAGCATATTTTGGATTTCAGCCCTTTTTTAGTCTATGCAGTCCTATATGCAACCATTTGTCATTCACACTGCAGGTAAAAGTAGCCCAAAGCATGTATATGTATATATATATATATATATATATATATATATACACATACACATATATATATATATTTTTTATCCATATCCATTATTTTCTGACCATCTAAACAGCACAACTCTGCATTTTCCCAAATCAGACCTAGGCCTAAATCAGATCTGATGGTTTGCCATGTGACCTTAGTTTGAAGAGACATATTGCATTCCATCCAACTTTTACGTCAAATGAAATATGACAGATGTCACAGTTCTGTGCCAGAGGAGGCGGGACCCTGCAAAACCCATATTTACTTCCATAAACACAGTATGCTGAAAGTGACGTCACACCTTCTGTGGCTGTGGTTCACCTCAGGTCCATAGACTGTTCACACAGCCTGATGAAGTCACCCTTCAATTATAATGCCAATTGAGCATTCAGACCTACAGTGAATGTAGCGCAAGATACAATCAATATCTTATGTACTTCATTCCAAAAATGTGTCTCCCTCTCACCTGCTGCAGATGGTATACTACAGCAGAGAAGGCCTCCTCCAGCACCCCGAGGACCTGTCTACTCTGCTGTAGACTGAGTACAGAGACGGAGCTCTGTGGAGATGCATCAGTCTGTGTGACGCCCACACTACAGGCCTGCTCAATGGCCGCCTCCATAATCCGGTAACAGCCTGGGGATTAAAAGACAGAATGAGTTAATTGCGTTTTATCAAATATTACACAAATGGAGTAGCTACACATTTTATGACCCAGTAGAGGTTTGGATTATACTATTATAGGTTGAGTCCATAAACCCTTTTCTGTGTGGGTCCTCTATGAGAAGACAACAACACATTTTTATCTGTTGAAATGTTTTTTTTTTTAGTGCAGCTGATTTGATAATTGTTCAAATGCTACCCTCAAATCTCAAACAAACCATAATATCTGAACATCTCAACGCTTTCAAGAAATATACTTTTATTTTGGAATATGAAGTTGTTTGTTATGTATATTTTTTTTCCACCTTGGGTCTTTATTAAATTATAGTATATAGTGTAGTATTAGATTATAAAAAGGAAAGACTGTTTTTTTTTCTTTAAAAAAAAAGGTCACTTTTGTTCATGTACTATTGGGAAAAACTTCCACATCACATTCCATTAACATGAGAGGAAGAAGAAACAGAAGCCAAAACTAAAATCAATATTTGTAAAGTACCTGTGAGTGTGTGTTGTAACTCCAGACTCAGCTCATTGCCAGGTGGCTCCTCCAAACCCATTCTCACCTCCACACATGCTCGATTCACCAGTAAACAGCAGAACTTTGGTGGACCCACTAGGTCCCAACCATACAGATCCAGCAGACACGCACTGAGTATCAGGACTGGCCTGATCTGCTTTGGTGTTAACTTAGACTGCATCATGGGTCTAAGAACCCCCCACAAACAGCCCACAACTCCTTTCAGCAGTTCACCCTCTACTGCTGCTCCAGCTGGAGGGAGAAAGTACACCAACTGGGTGCACATGTCAAGTCTGTTCTGCTCTGTAGCTTTGCAGAAGTCTTTGGACAATCCATCAAGCAAAGTTAATAATTCTTCTGGATATTTAGTCCATGCTCTTTCCTTGGTTTTACCTGAGAGGATGCAGCCAATCAATGAAAGTCCCTTCTCATGGCTGAAAGTCTCATTTTTTGCTACTGCTTGGCACAGAAAAGGAACAGCACCCCTGTTCAGCAATAGGTCAGAACCCCTCGGTAAAGCACACACCACTGACAGAATTTGGTAACAGTCAGCAGCCATGGCCTCATCTAGCTGAGAGGAGAATAAAGTTTCTTCAGGGGTTGAGACACCGTTTCCTGTATTACCACTATCACTTTGTGGTTGGCTGGCCTCAGTCTCCTCAGCAGATGTAAATTCTGGATGTGTAAAGTTACATGGCTGAGCTTCATCTTCTGGTCTTGTCATGGTTTCTCCAGCTTTGTTCTGCATCTCAGCTGATGGTTTTTGTTCATTAAACACAGGTTGGTTTGCAATGATACCCAACAGGAATGGGATGGTGTTGAGGAGTTGTGGATGGGAGGCCATTTCTGCATCTGTGCTGAAGGCAGCCAGCAGAGCTGTACCCAGTGACATGAGGTCATTTGGGGCCAAGCCAGAATTCTCCCACCCTCGGACTGCTGTCATCAAAAGCCGTGCTGGAAAGTGAAGGCCCACTGCCTCAAAAATTCGCCTCAGGGTGAGTTTGTCTAATTGGCTCGCTGGACACAGGCGACTGATCTGAAAACACACAAGGAGAGAACTCTTTATATCCTTAAAATTAAGATTACGGAGTAAAGAATCAAATTAGTCTAGGTTGCTGGAGGTTATCTATTGGAATAAGGGTGAAATTTTCATTGCATAGTGATAGAATTGTTTTCTTACGCCATCTCTGCATTATTGCTTCAGGTCCAAATCACTACATAAAAGTTTTGTGGGTTTATTATGCATTTTCCTTTGCATGGATTTAGTAATTTTCATGTCATAACATACTTGTTTATAAGCACATGTTCCACCAAGACAACTTCATTCCCAACATTATTTAGCAAATTCACTACTGCAGCACCCTGAGTTTAAGGCCACCGAACCAAACAGCCCAGATAACTTTTACTCCTATTCCATAATGATAGTGAAGGGTGCCAGATCTATCTATAGCACTGGCACAGTGTTAACTAAGTGTAAAGATAGGCTGGGCTAAGTGAGACTAGGGTCAAAAAATGCTTTTCCTATTGTGTTTTCAACGTGTAGTTTGAGATAAATATAGCTACAATGGCTCTCTGATGTTTCTGGCTGTCTCCCGAAGGAATTCAACTCATGCTGCTTGCAGTACCTAGTGATTACTTCAAATGAATTCAATTATATACACCAGAAATAGTATCCCTCTGAAGACAGAGTGCACCATTTTCAGGGAGCACTGTTATTTTGTTTGGAAGAAGCCAACCATAAAGTTAACTTGCAAATTCAGACATTATTCATAAACATTCAATTTTAATTTATAAATCCAGACAGTCATTAAGAAGCTACAACACACAGTGCATCTGTGTCAGAGAAAAATATTCTCCATTATTGCAGACTGAAATGTTACTGTGCAAGATGAGCTGGAACACTATTGTGCACTCACATGATAGGAAATATACACTTACCACCAGGAGAGCTGCCAAAGTATGACTGTCATTCTTCGCATGCTTCAATGTATAGAGGCATCTTTCCAAGACGTCTCTCTGAGCATCTGTTATACTTCCTCCGCCCTGGTCTTCTTTTCCTTCAGGAGGCTGGCTGTTCTCGGCAGATGGTAAGCCGGCACCGTCAGCCATTGTCACCTTTGCAACTATTTAATTCTAACTAAGAAAGAAAAAGCCAACTCTTAACATTTCTCTCAATAGTCCACGACGAGAATGACGATGTTAGCAGTTTAATTCCTTTATTTTCAGTTGCTTTAGTGAGTCACTCTGGCTAACAGCTGAAATAATTAACGTCAGTGTTTTTAGATAGAAATGGCAAAACAACATTAATAAAATTCCAACTTACTCTATCTCCACACCTCGTCTGACATTCACGCGCGGCAACTGTATATCACATGTTCCGGATATAACCTGCCAAAATAAACTCGAGCCAGCCAATCAAACGGGTCGAACATTACGCACAAACCAATCAGAACAGACATAGTTGGGAGGTGACGACGCCATTTTGGCATGTGTCATTATATCGTCGGAGAACCGTAAATCGGTGTTATATAAATACACATAAGAGATTTTGCTCCGTATTCGTTTCGTTTTGTTCTGAGAAAATGGTAAAAACTTAAAGGCAGAGGTGACGCTATTTCTACTAAGTGGAGTCTTTCACACTGCCAATAGGTGGCGTTTAACGGAAGTCGTCGGATTTAGCTAGCGTTAATCGCTTTCATTTTTAAAAATATTGAACCGGTAAAACTCAAGTAAGAATTGACGTACAGACAGGTAAATGTACACCATATATTTAAAAAATCATTACCTTTCGTAAACGGCTTTAGTTTCAGCCAAAAAGATTGAATTTTTTTCTTAGGATGTTCCAAAGGATCAATGTATTTTATTGTGAAAATCAACTCCTTACCGGAAGTTGTATTTATCACTCGTACTGGTTTGGCAGTGGTAACAGAAGCACATCAGTTGTACATGAGAGGGCAATACTGACCTAATTTACTGTACAGGGGACAGCAACAACTGCGACGACGACACAACACCAACGCATACGACGAAATCAAAGACTCCACCGTTGTCTGTGGCTGTAAGTACACTTTTATGTCTTTAAATGTGTCGTGACAGTTGCTGTTATAACGCGCAGAATGGTCCGTGTTAGTGAAGGAGAGATGCCAGCAGCTGTTATCCTCAAGGTGCCTTAAACAGGGGTGATCCTGGATTATACACGTGAAATACCTCACGGTGTGCAACCACAATCTCCCTGTCTCAGCACCCGAATCTGATTTGTGAAATACTGGATGCGACGTGTCATTATTGATTTAACCGTCACTCCTTTTGTAATTTTTCAGATATTGCCATGTTGACCACGCAAGCCTTTGCTATCGGCCTGGATTTATTATATGACAATTAGAGACCTGGTGTTTTTCTTAAGCCCCTACTGTTGCTTTCAGATTAGATGCATAATACACGATGCGAGCCGACCATTTTGGCTGAACTGTCTCAGAAAGATATTATCCAATACAATGACCCATTCAATTGCGTTGCATTGCCTGCCCTTCAGTCATACATTTATTTTCCCCTTTTTCAATCTGACAATTCATGCTTTCAGCCAACAGTTATTGTCATGACATGTGTAGTATTTTAAGATTTGCTTATTGACATGTTTTTGTACTTTCCAAGTTCTCAGAGCATTGGTAATCATAATGTTCCACTAACAAAATAAGTTCCTTTGAGAGGCTGCAATAGTGACAGTCAGTGCATCCATTTACAGTTTAGTTTGTGATCAGAACAGTTTCAGAATGTGACAATAGTCATTAAAATAGTTGCACAATATTATGTAATATATTATTTAAAGACCTTGTCTTAAATTTCTTTCTGTAGCAGCCAGAAGAATCTGCATGTGGGACTTGGTGCCATTACAGAGAAATCTCCTCCAACCTGTCTACTGAAAAACCAATACAGTGGTGATAAGTGCATTACTGAATGCTGCAACTGTGAGAGAGGAAGAGGAGGAAGAAACACAGAGAGTGAAAACTTGTCGTCCCGGATATAAGAGGTTTTTGGTCACTGAGATCATTGTTCTGCTGAAAGGTCCCAAGGGAAACGTAGGCATTGAGAGGTGTATAAAGGCTGTCATCAGTCCAGGTGACCAGGTGCACCTGAGTGTTACTGCTGCTGCTGCTGCTGAACACATTTAAAGTCACCACGAGCCTCTGGGCATTTACTACGCAGCAAAAAAGGAACTCTTCTCTAGAGTATTTCAGCAAGGAGGAGAAATAGACGTGACTAAATCCCTGACATTTTTGTCTGGATTATTTTTTTACCTGGATTTTTTTTTTTCTATTTTGGTGGATGAGCTGGGAGGAGAAAAAAACAAATACAAGAGGACAAATGACCGTTTGTGGATTTGGGACTGACTGAGCCATTCTTTGTGGACAGTACAAGGCTGCTTGGGCTCAAGTGTCCAAATGCAAGAATGCAGAAGCACAGGGTGGCAGATGAACAGGTTTGTGTCAGCAGTTCATGTTATCTATTAGAGATCTTGTTATTGTCACTGTTTGCAATAAATTATTTAGTGTATGTCAAAGTAATATGGGCCTGACGGTGTACACTGATGGCTTTTTAATTCTTAAACTACTAAGGGTATTGCAATAGATCTGTAATAGTTGCATTTTAAATTTGATCCTGCATTGGCTTTACTCAAAATGGCATTATTGTTTGTCATAATTGCACCAATACATTGTTAAGCAATCCTAACATTACTGGAAGAAACCTGTTTTTATCTTAGTCTATGCATCTTGTTGAATACCCTACCTAAAATTGTTTGTCTGCAAAGTGTGTGAAATGGCATGAATTAATATTTAATATATTTAACGTTTAATACTAACAAAGGATCATACTTTCCTGTAGATAAAGGGTTAAGTTTACTTCTACAGGCTGGCTTCTGCACAGATGTTTGTGAAAGCTGCTTGATTTATTGCCATATTGCCCCGTAGCGGTCTCTTGGTAAAATGTGCTTTAGCAAAGGGCATTTTGTCCTGTACTCTTCATTCTCTCCCCCATTCTACTGTCCCAGAACTTAGAGTGTCTTTCATGTGATATATTTCTATGCATTCCAGATCAAATTTAACTTTATGCAACACTTGGCATATTCAAATTGTCAGATCAAGTTAAATATTTCTAAGTATAAAACATCTTGTTCCTTTTTCTTGATGTTAGTGTTGAAGTTAATCTTTCTCTGACACTGAATGATGTATGATAATTTATGCCCACTCTGAAAATGAAAACTTACTCATCATATTTCCTTAAGGAAACCACTAAAATCTTATCTCAGACGCCTGAATTTGTGTGACTGCTTAACATGAAAACACAGTCTAGGTAGTAATTTGTTTTTCTCGAGAGGCTAGACATCAGAGGCAACTACAGATACCTTGCATAGTTAGCTATGCAACATGCATAATGTGTTTGTTTTTGATTACGGAAGGGCATAGAAATATGTAAATGTAGTCATCTTTTCCATATTCTGTTTCAACTCTGTGCACCCTCCTTGAAATTTTAGTCTTGAGGATTATAACTGATCACATTGTTTCTTTGTAACAGCCTCTGCCGTCAGAATATGATATAGACTCAAATCTACTGTATTTGTTGCACAACTCTAAAACGAAAAAAAATCCTTTCTAGTTGTTGAACAACAGAAACACTATTGTTTTCAACTCCAAACTTTATCATCTTGACTTGTCAGTTGTTGCTTAACTCTTGTTTTATTTATTTATTTATTTTTTTATGATAGTCTACATTTCTAATAATACTGATTTAGTGCCCTAAATAGAAGACCTATATGATGATAATGGCATTTATAGGCATTAGATTTAATGCCTATAAACTTCACTTCTGTTTTTTTCTCCCTAATGCAGTGTTTGAGAAAGTGAGCCTGTGACGGCCTCAGAAGCGGCCATGTTGGATCTCTATCTCACAGTGCTGGTGTTGACCCGTCTTCACCCGTCACCTCACAGCGCCTCTCTGCCAACCTAACTCCTCGCTCCCTCTTGCTTGCTACGTCTATTTCTTCCACTGTCTGGCGGGGAGAAAGGTAAACATGGCACGTATGCAGGCTTTGTTTAATGGATTACTTTGAGTAAACCAGCTGTAGACTCAGTTGTTTGATAGACTAGTTGCTGTTCATGTGGTTTTTCTCTAGTATTTCTGCAGGTCCGTTAAAAAATCTATTCAAGGCTCTTTTTTTTAAAAAAATCCATAATTGTTTTCTCTGGGTAAGTGGAGGTGCAGTGCTCCCTTTTTTATTGTTTTACATATTTAGAAAATAACCACAGAAATACAAAATAGTTATTTTTTTATATAAGTTAACAGAGTTAGACTTTTCTGGAAATACGTATTGTAGAAGTCAGGAGTCATATGTTATTCACAAAACTGTATTTCCACACTGGGTAATATGGTATTTTTTATCTGGAGTTTTAGAGAAATCAATTTTTTCTTATGCTTGCATAGTTTAGTTACTGGAGTTGTCTATTTTTAGGGAAAACCTTCCTTTAAAAGTTTTATGTTTTTGACATGCCTTCATATTTTCCGATAGTTTTATAAAATTGTGTTTACTTTAAGTAGTTGTGTCTTAGAAGTACTATTGATCTCACTGTGATAAATAAAAAAAAAAAAACATAAGCGAGTTGTTCTAAACCATACACCTTGATTTTGACATCTCTTTCACTTTAATCTGTGGAAGGGGGCATTTTAAATTATGTAATCTGGCTGCCTTGCCTTAAACTATAAAGGGTCCGCTTGAGCTGATGGTGAGTAAATTTAGTGAGCTTTTAGTTTCATTAATCCTCTGTGATTACAGCTTTTTTTTTTTTTTTTTTTTTTGATTTGTATGCTATTAATTATGGAAGTGGGGAGATACATTAAAGTGGACTCTGTGTCATCCTCCTAGCTCCTCGGTCCTTGTGCAAGATGTCCTATGCACACCACAAGCTGCTCACCTGGAGCTTACCTCACCTTGCCCTTATACCGCTGACCTACCTCTGGCTCTTGGCTCCTCCCACAGGTAAAATTATCCATGTATCATCTTGAACTCAACTTGCCACACTGCATTTACTGACAGAAGAGCTATTAAGAAAACACATCCGTTCCTGTTAGACAGCCAGTGCTCATCCTGCCCTGTAGATTCACACGCCTTTGATTACTCAGGGTGGATCCTCATCCTGCTTTGACTTTTATTAGGATACATTGATGGTTTGAGGCTGTTGGTGTTTACTGTCTCCCTAATCTGAGGCAGAGATAGAGGACTGCTAGCACCCCTACTGTGTGTGTTGCTGCTATTGTGTGTTACAGTGTGAGATTGGACAAAGAGGGCTCTGTGAGTAGACATTGTGTGTTATGTGTGTACTGAGGGGTAGGCAACAGAAGAAGAGTGGACTAGGGGTGGGGTAGCGCAGGCCAAAAGGTCCTTTCTCAAACAAACTGTAGTGCTTTTGTTTGAGGTAAGATGTTGGTTTCAAAGACTTGCATCAGTGACATCCCATAAAGTCATCCTTGGCTCTAGTGTCGCCATGGCATCAGCATTTATAACTCTGTCTGTGGTTGTGTATTGAACTGTGCTTTTAGTTGCTATTCATTTTTTTCTTTGAAGTCAGTGTAGCTGTTTAAGGCCTTGCCATGAGCTGGATATTAGTGTTAAGAGAACAACAGGTTCAAAAGCGGGTCTTTTTTACTGCTTCACAAAAGATAAAATGTTTCATAGAACTGTTGGAAAGGATCACAGTATGATTTTATGTGTGTAGTTGGTTTGTATTTAGATAACTGTATGCATTGTAGAAACATCAATACAGACTTGTGGTTCATTCATTCTTCATCCACAGTTCACAAGTTGTTGTTTTTTTTTTAACAAGTAAACTTTAATTAATTGAAGTTTTATAAAGAAAAAGACATTCTGAAGACCTCTCACTTTGTCACATAAATAAAAATACCACAGATTCAGTCAAAAAAGCCAATAATATATAGGTGTGGTGTGTCATTTGTACTAAATCTATTGGAATAATACACAAGTAACAAAATAAGCGTGGCATTTTTTTAGGGGCTGAAGGAGCAGGTGTCACAATCACAGCTTGAAATGTGAAACTGTGACTTCAAAGTGTTGAGATTCCCAAAGCCATTACACCCATAATTCTACTCCATTATCAAACCATGAGCCACATGAAATTGGAGACATACGATTGTTTACGTGTTGATAATGATTACACACATACCTAAGCTCCTTTACAACGAGGAAGAGCATGAGTGTGCAACAAACTGCAATAATCCTTCTTTACAGAGTTCTTGGCTATTTTAGTTATGAGGTCATTAACTGTAGTACAGACAATCTTTAATTTTTCATAGATTTTTTTTTTCTTAATTCTACTTTCAGGAAGGTACAAAAACAAAAACAAAACAATGGGTCATATACAAAATGCTGTTACAGTTTAATCCACCTCAGCCATTTTCCCTTGTATTTAATGTTGTCTTTGCGATGGGTTGTATATGTTGCCCATTTCTCCCCATTTTTTTGACTGTTAATGTCTCAGAATAAATGTAGCTTTTGTCTTCCCATATTGTTAATCTGTATTACTGGTTGATCTTTGTGCCATTTCAAAGTAATTGCCGCTACTATAAATGTAAACCCATTCATGTAAGTATCTGTGTTCTGATAATTACACATTGTACCTATAGACCATTTTTCACCCCCACCCTCCTTTCTATCACTGCCTTATTTTTATTGTATATTTAAGGGGTGATTGCAGGTGATTCTTGTGAATATAGCAGTGTTAGGATTGAGATAAAAATTAACAAAGGGAGTAGTATATCTCAACACCTAAGATGAAAGTGCTCTCCATTGTTACTACACACAATTTTTTATTTTTTATTTTTTTACAGTTGTGGAGTGACTCAGCTGTACTCCTCAGACACAGACTATTATTAACTGCTAGTTTGGATTCTATCTTTGCGTGGACAATCATTTACGTACTGGCATGAAATGAACTCCACATTTCCCTCTTAAGGCTGTTTTTACAGTTTCACGTATCTCATTTGGTGTAAATGATGAATGAAATAGAACATACAAAAGGTTTACAAGGATCCTTTTGGCACACAGAGAGTGGACTTAAACAGGAACACACACAGTGAGGCAGCCGACTGTACCGGCAGACTGCTGATATGACTGTGATATGGTCTGGCTCAGAAGGTGGAGTTTTGTGCACACTGCATACTGTGCTTTGGGTTTTAATCAGTGTCTTGTTTTGTCAGGGAAAAGCCTCACTTCCGCTCTCTGCTGCTGACTTGGCTGACGGCACATACTGTGACTGCATGTCAGCCTTTCTGAGAAATGTTCAGTCAAGGCCTAATCTGTGAAAAGTCTCACTAGTTGGAACTGGAATTCAAAGTTGGTTTCAATTTGCCCCTTTGACAATGCCAAGAGGGCCCAACAATGGCCTGATTGATATAAACCAGGAGAATCGGGAAAAGCCTGGGAAGCGCTGCCCTGTGGCAGATCCACCATGCTGGCTTTGGCAGATTCTTTTGATCAAACTGCTGGACACATTACACTCTGTCGAGAAATTCTCTATGGATGACAGACCCTAACCTTCAGCTGTTATCCAGTTGATCATCCCTGACTTTTCCTTTTCTTTGGAAGAAAAGTCATTATGCATAATGATGGTAATCTGCTTTGAATAACAATAATATTCGTGTGATTTATTTATTTATTTTTTTTCAAAAATTGCACATTAAAATTCCATCCTCTCCACAATCATTTATCAATTTTGATTGTCTGTATTCGCAAGTGTTCATTTTCAAGTTCAATCTGCTGTCCAGAACAATTGGGCGACATTACAATAAAATGTGTTGTTAGAAATGTGTCAAGCCGAGATTGGGCAATTCTGGCGTCACCTTGTTCTTGCAATTTTATGACCTTGTGAATCCTGCTGCCTCACAAGGTAATGTTATTTGGACAGCAGGACTGTGTGTAGCAGATTAAAACTGTAAAATCAGAAAGTATTTTAGAAAAATGATAGTTTGACTGAGTTTTTAACTTGAGTTAACACAGTGTTCTTTGTGTAGGCGTTCCAAATGAAGATGAAAAATCATAATATTATATGATTATTTGTAAAGTATTACTTCATCTAAATGTACAGAACATGTAATTCATCATTTGGGCCATATTGTTCACCAAAGTGGACTCTAGTGTCTCTTACTTTTCTAAATGTCCAGGTTAAGTCTGGCATCAGATTTATACATTATTTTGTTCATTTTTTTAACCTGCTGGTAGAGCCATTCCTTAAACTCGGATTTTTGAGGGACAAACATTTTTTTCTTGAATATATGAATTTCAGAACCATAAACTGCATTTTTGAGTGGGGGGCTGTTTAAACACAACAGTTTTACAAATACACTTGTTTGTTTCAACTGTGTTTCTGCATCAGGTCAGTAGAAAGTGGCTGATCATTATTTTCCCCATCCTTTTGGTCCATCCAGGTGTGTCAGCAGATCTGTGTCGGGTGACAGGTGGGGTGCTGGGGATCCACTGGAGCAGCATCATCAGTCTGGGCTGGCTTCCTCTGGCTGATGGGAGGGGAGGGGCGACATGTTGGGAGTCCTGCTGCTTGAAGCCCAGCTGTGGTGCTGTGTGGAGCCTTGGCGGACGCTGTGTACTTCTCACTTGCACCTATAAGAGAGGTTGTCCCATCTCCTCTCTGCCCCAACCTCACCAAGAGTCCCTTGGACTCCTTCAGCTGCTTGCCAAGGTACATATACTGCAATGAAACAGACCACCATGATTTAGTGCATCAACAAAGCTTGGTTTTCAGGTTATCTGTCCCATTCTTATAAACTCAGGATCTCAGAAAAGTCATATTTTTCACAAATGTTCACTTCTTAAGGTATGAACTTTTTAAAATGTGGTGGTTAAAGGTCAACAATGTTAACGCTAACTTCAAAAACATATAGAAGATAAAGATGTGATGACTTAATACTCAAAAAGTCTAAGGTCAGTGTCATTATGTTTTGTGGTAACAGTTTTTTAGCTGTTCAATGCCATAGATTGGGAAAAGAAAATTTTTATAATATTTCACATTTGGTCAAATGCTGACTTTATGACACTGATCTTTGAACCACCTTGATAGCATGGGAGTAATTTACATTTTGCCAAAAAAAAATGCCCAAAAAACTGGATTGATTGATGGAGGAGAACATCAGTAAAGCAGATCAAATTTAATTTGATTGATCTACACTAAACCCAAACAGAAGGAAGTGCCATGTTATTTCCTAATGTTTCAATCATCTTGAAGGGTGTCATATATGCTGTGCTTATCTCTATGCTGTATTACAAAGTCAGCAGTTTCCCTAGGTTGATTGTTGTGTATGACTTGACTTTTAGAATCCCCATACACAAAGACGTAGAAGGGCTCGTCATGCACAACACGACAGACTGCAAACAGGACAACTTACCAGCACGGTAACACAACTGGTTTATATACATTTTTACTTTGCTCTCTTCTGGGAGATTCTGTTAAATTTTCAGAGCATCACCTTATTTCAGGTGATATTCCTAAAGATTTGTTGGTAACCTTTGTTCATTCAAATTTTTGTAATTGTCCCTGCAGGAAAACCCAAAGCTGGAAGCTGCTCCCCCAACTTTAGCTGCACACAGTACCCTTGCACTTCCTCAAACAGCCCAGAAGAACCTTAGCGCATTAAGCAATGTGAGTGCAGACCCTGTCGAAGCTCCCTCACAGCCAAACTCAACAGTTGACAAAGCCGTTGACACTGGTGCGTCTTCCAATAGCAGTGATGTCAGCACACCCACGATGCCTGCAACTACCCTCGTCACAAGTCCAACAATGGCTGGTAAACACAGAGTGTAGTGGTTGGTGTCGCATAGTCAGGCCACACTAGTTTTCATCTCCTTCAGTAATTTGTCTCGTCTTCATTTATTAATTATGAGCTAATACATAATGTAACAGCACCAGAAAAGGATTGTGCACGAATTCCTCATTTTTTTTTTCTAATTATGGTTCATATCCATCCTTTTAGCTTCCTTCACCCTTCTTTCCTGTTGTTGCTTTCAGCTGACAGAAAATTAAGATATACTTTGCTCACAAATTTTATGGCAGACTGCTCAGGTGTTATGTTTCCCAGATATAAGCCACGTGTGCTGTGGGTGTGAAGTCAAATGAGAGTGAGCAATAGGAATGTGCTGAGACTCGCTGTGCTTCTGCAAACAAGAATAACTTGCATGATCAGTTCCTCCTCCCTGAAGCATAATAATGTAATTAATCTAGCATTAGCTGAAAAATAGCTACAATGTCCACAATTACAGATAAACCTTCTGTTGCTCTTTTGAACAGCGCATTTACAAAAATAGACCAAACAGTAACAAGCTGTATAATGATCAGCTGCAGTTTATAGATAGAAATCACTCCTATATATTTCACACTTGAATTTAATATGTTGTTTGGAAGATTTTGTAACTGTTACTATTGAGTCTTAAAAAAATATTTAGCTTCATTCTGCCAAGTTCTCCTGATTTTCACTTATAAAGTAAGAGAAACTGCGTTGATAGAATAGGTAACATCCAGAAAATAAAGGCAGGTGTCATGGCATGTACAAGCATTCTGGCTCTTGGCAAAGAATTCAATGGTTGCTTTGTAAAAAAAAAAAAAAAAGAAAAAAAAAGTACATCATGTCAACAGAGCTATGGGGAAATGGCAAAACATTTAGGATTCTAGATCTGCAACGTCATCCAAGAAGAAACTGAATATAAGAAGAAAAGAAAACGAGAAGGGTTTGACATGAAAATGGAAGTAAAAAAAACCCCCTCACCATTCAAGCCAAGCGCCCTATGACTTGAGGAGGAGGAGGAAGAGGAGGAGACACAAATGGGCCTAAGAATTCAATAAATAATTGGACAGGCTTCACACATGTCTAATAATTTGCTCCATTTAATGTTGTTCTAAATAAACTTTTTTTGTTATGAAACCGGAATGATGAGTCCAACAACTCTAAGCTGTTGCGCTGCATTGTTGGAATTTTTAAGAATCAGCTATTCCTGTGTAATTGTTGCTCTTTGTCTCTTTTATCCACAAGGCTTTTATTTGTCTTTAAGCAAGTTGTAATATTCCGACCCCGTATATTATAATGAAGGACAAGCAGGCTGCTTTTGTGTTTTTATTTATCCTTTCATTTCACCCAAGGGCATTACTGCATGTGTTAAACAATCCCAATTTATTTTGTATGCATTTAGCAATCTCTGGCCAGGTCTTGTCTTATGGTTGCCATGCCAACCTGTTTTCTTGGCATCATGTATGATCTTTTGTTTATGTGTGACAGTGAAGGAGCTGGTGGTGTCCGCAGGAGAGAGTGTGGAGGTCACGCTGCCCCGCAATGACATCGAGCTCAATGCCTTTGTGGTCCCAACCCCCCCACCAGGTAAAACTGTGGAACCTTTCGATAAAATACCACAGTCTGTTGAAATCCCCTGGTAGTCTCTGTTTTATATATTCAACCAGTATGTTCATGTTCACTAGTGAAGGGATTAGATGGAATCTTCTTGACTCTACATCATAACCATTTGCCAAAGATTTTTAAATCCAGACCAAAAAAAAACCCGACAACATTATTCTGTTGAGAAGACGAATCATTTTGTTAATCCCACGATTCCTCTTCTACATGCTCCAGCGATCCCAAAAACGTACAAGTGGATCTCTTTAAATGCACTTTACTTTCTTCACAGGGACAAACTATGCATTTGACTGGCGTCTGATAACTCATCCCAAAGATTACAGCGGGGAAATGGAAGGCAAGCACAGCAAGACGCTTAAACTAAGTCAGGTGTGGATCAAAAATGTCATATTTATAGTCTATCTTACTAAAAATAATGCACGCTGCCGGAGGCGTATTTCTAAAAAAAACAGACAGTTTCAGAAGGAACACTACTTCTTCACTTGACCTTGCTTTCTCAATGTGTCCACTCTGTGTCTTTCAGCTGACTGTTGGTCTATATGAGTTTGAGGTGACAGTTGATGGGGATGGGGCCCATGGAGAGGGTTACGTCAATGTCACAGTCAAACCAGGTAAGACTGAACATTTAGGGACTAACAACATCTATTGACATGGATGAGTTTAGATTTTCATAAGTGTTATTTGCAGAAGTGAGTTCATGTGGAAAAAGAACCGTTTTAAGCCTGCTGATTTAGATATTTTTTTTGTTCCTGTTCTGAGTTTTATTTTTTCTTACAGTGTTTTAAAATTATATTCATGTTTATGCATGCTATGTGACTAAAGCCAGACTGATACATCTGTTCTCGTAAAGCTGCAGTTGCCAAACATGGGTTCAGAGCCTCAGATGAGTCACAGAGCCATTGTGTATTGGGTTGGAAACTGGCAGAGAAAAATACATCAACAATAGTATGATAAAGGAATTAATTTTCTCAACAAAAACAGTAGTATGTTCCCTAGAAGTGTTTCAAAATGTTAATTTCATATAATCTCTATGAGATGGAAAGACGTAAGAAATATAACAAAAACAAATAAAAGACATAGTAAGATGCAAATTTAATAAAAGGTACAAGATGAAAAATGCCAAAACAAATTGGAACAGATGCGAGAAGATGATTTAAGATAAGTTACAAGAAGAAAATGACTTAAGATCTAAATGTAAGACATAATGTAAAGGGCCCAAGAACATAAAATTTAACATGAGGAAAATTATATAGATAATGTAAAGAACATAGGGCAAAAACAACATAAAAAAAAACCCAGGAACATTTTTTTAATGATAAAAATCCAGTCTCCATGTCAAAAGCACACACATCACTTCTGAAATGGAGACAGGTCATTTCATTATTTTAAGTGTAGTAAGAAGACTGCACAGAATTTAATTTAATTGCACCTATCTGTGAGTATTTTAGTTTCCATTAATTGAGCAGCAGTAGTCAAAATAATCAGGTTATTCGAACACAATGCAACAATATAACTCTGGCAGCAAATGAAACAAATGATGCTGGTCAGATTTGCCTTTTTTTTTTTTTGTAATGTGTCATAAATGTGTATCAAAAAGTCCAAAAAAATTAGAAACAGTAAATGGTAACATACATGTCCAGAATGTACCCTGCCTTCGCCCTTAAGTAGCTGGGATAGACTCCAAAGGACCCCCCCCCCTCCCCCCATAACCCTAGTGAGGATAAAGTGGAGTCAGAAGATGAATGAATAAATGAAATGGTAACATGCAAAAATATTGACAAAGGTTAACAGTGAGTCCACTCAGGAACTGGCCATGAGCAGCATGATGCTTTATTGATTTATATAACAGTGGTCCAACTTTTAGGCTGAGGAGTGGTCAAGTAAATGCATCTGACATGCGTTTAAACAGGATTTATATTGGTAATGTCATACTGTAATGTTTCTGTTATTTTATGATGCTGTTTAACCCATAAAGACCCAAACATCCACTGTCGACCAAAAACATCTACTGATCTAAAGTGTTTAAGACAATACAACCATAATGTACAGTAATCCTATGAATACATGTAAATAATTAGTGCGAAAATGCAGTTTGTCATCTTTTCACGGTCATGAAATATGACCCATTTGGACGTTCAGAGGCTCCGTGGTGAACGTGGAAACACCATCATGTTCTACAACATCGATTCACCAGTAAAGCCCATAGGGTTTGTTAAATGACAGTGGATGTAGACACTCGGATATGCCAAAAAAGTCAATTTTTCTTCAGTTTTCTTAGTTAATAATAATATAATAAACTTCAACTTTAATCTGAGCTTTTATGAACATTCTACATGATCAGTGAATTAAATATAAGAAAACTTGATTTTCACTGACATTTCACAAAATACAGAGGATAATATTACAATAAATGGTGATAAATCACTTAAGAAAGGTTGAATAGAGAGAAAAAAAATCACACTGGGTCTTTATGGGTTAAAGATAAATGACAATACCCCTGCACAAAAACACATTGTACTACTGGAGGAAAAGCTTCCCACACACATTGTCTCTGACTTTTTCCGAGGAAGTTGCTCACTTTATCAATCTGTACTAGCCAAAGAAAATATACAATTCAGTAAACAAGTTCATATGTTGTTTTTCCACCTGACAGAACCACGGGTAAACAAGCCTCCTGTTGCCGTAGTTTCCCCAAAGTTCCAGGAGATCTCCTTGCCAACCAGCTCTACAGTGATAGACGGCAGCCGTGAGTCTCCCACACAAAGGCACACTTATTTACAGCAAACAGCCATGTTTATTATTCAATAGAAGCTGCACTGGCCATGACTTTTGTTGAATACATTTCAATGGGACATAAAGGTTGACTCGTCTGTTGTCTTACTCAAGATGTTTTTAGTCATAGGAAATGTAGCAATACTTCATCACTGCTAACGTCACGTATCACTTTGATTATTGTACATCGGTTATTATAAAATTAGTGAAAGCTGGTACTGTACATTCGAGAATTGCATTACGTTTTCTGACCCATGAAAACTGGAATGCATTCTTTGTTTTCTTGTGATTCATTGATTTGATATTGCCTTCAAACCACAACATGATCAACAATGTAAATCAGAGATAACATTGTTATAAATGATAAAAGTGCATGTATTTGCTCACAGTTTATACAGGGTTTCCGCTGTCATTAAAAAGCATTAAAAGTCATTCAATTGATTTTTGGAAAATTAAGGCCTGAAATGGCATTAAAAAGCTTTATATTTAATGTCCAGGTGCATTGGGCATTAAAAATTAAACAAACTTGATGGAAAAAAAACATTGTTATTCATATCTTATTTTGATTATATAAACATCATAATTTTGGTTGGAAGTATAATGTGATGATTGACAGGTGGACCCATTTAATTGGCTATTGTTTATCGCCAGTGTGCAAAGTCAAGCCGAGGGAATATCAGCAAATGTGGAAATATATATATATATATATACACACACACACACACACACACACATACATGTACACACCAGTAAATGCATGCTTTAAGTTAATCTCTTATGGTCTTTTCTAGAGAGTACTGATGATGATAAGGTTGTGGCGTGGCACTGGGAGGAGGTCAAAGGTCCCCTGAGGGAGGAAAAAGTGTCTGCTGATACTCCAGTCCTCACACTCACCGGCCTGGTGCCTGGAAACTACACATTCAGGTACAGGAGGACCTCACCACATAGATCATCTGGAAATGGATTTTATGGTGTTCACTCTGAGGTTTGAGACAAACATAGACAGTTGTAAGAAAACAATGTTATTTAAGCCAATTTACACCAGTTTAATGGGAAAAGTTGAAAGACACCTTTTCACACTTTTTGTTTTGTAGATATAATTTGTACAATCTTAAAATGAGTGGGAATATTTAGTGACTTGCTGTAGTTAATTTTACATATTGACAAAACTGTAGCAAAACTGAGAAAAATAAGGCTTTTGAGCTATGTTTCTGATGTTTCACTGGAATATCTAGTGGGTTTATGCAAATTTATGGCACAAACTTGAGACAGGAGACCTCCCCTCTTTTGTCAGTTTCACCCATCTATTCCCGGAGCCATTCTGTGTTTTAGAGGACTAGATGTCACCTCTAATAAGCAGAGAAGTACTAACCATCGGACATCGCTACAGGCTGATTGGTTGTTGACATTGGAGACGTGCCTTAAGTTTTAAAAGCAGCCACTGGTGACTTAACAAAATGGAGTCACGCGGACCACAGTCAGCCGTCGGGCCACACATTACATTTTACTGAGTGTTTTCCATTCACTCTGTGCATTTGACCTGTTGAAATGTCTCATTATATCCTCTTTCTTTACTAGTTTGACAGTAACAGATTCAGATGGAGCCACAAACTCGACACAGGCCACGCTGTCTGTCAACAAAGCCAAGGACTACCGGCCCGTGGCCAATGCCGGCGCTAATCGGGTAGAAATATTTTCCTATCACACTGGCCCTTATTAGTATAATATGATTAAAATAAAATCAACAATATTTTTGTTTTTTTCCCCCATGTTTTGCTTTTCTTACACTTTTTCTTTTTTTTTTTACATGATATTTGAATCTTTAGGTCATCACCTTACCACGCAATTCCATCACTCTGTACGGGAACCAGAGCACAGATGATCACGACTCCTTGGCCTATGAGTGGTCACTAAGCAGGGAAAGCAAAGACAAGGTGGTGGAGATGCAGGTGAGGAACATGAGATGTATTCATGTTGAAGCTCTTATTAATACTGAAAAAGATCTTTGTAAGAAATGTCAGGGTGTATAGCGGCGTCTGTTTTGTTTTGTGTTTTTCAGGGTGTGAGGACGCCATTTCTACAACTGTCGTCCATGAAGGAAGGGGACTATACCTTCCAGCTGATGGTGACAGATTCAGCTGGACAGACGGACACCGCCCAGGTCACAGTCATCGTTCAGCCGGGTAATCACGCTGTAACGCAACCCCCACACTTTTCATCGGTCACAATCTAAATATACATCCACACTAATACTCATGTTATTCTGTATTTGATAAAGGTCATATAAACAGTGTTCTGTGAAGGTCTTCTCAATTAGAGCTTACTTAAAATGCAACACTCTGGTGATCAGGAATATTCTTTTATTATTCAGGTTTTAGGAGTATACACACATTTCAAATGGGTGTCTCAGTTCAGATTTTTACCACAGTCACAATCTCTTGCCTGTTTATGGAAATGTATTTTTTTTTTTTAATAAAATGGTTTACAACATTAAACAGCAGCACTCGTGGAAGCATTTAACATTGAAGTACTATAACTTTATCTAAATAGGAATACTGTGTTCAATATTTAGTTTCATTCACCATGTAGCTAAGTATGAATAATGTCTGCATCTTTTTTTATTTATTTTTTTTATTTTTAATATCAAAAAAAGCAAAAACAAGGAGGAAAAAAAAATTGGAAAAGGAGCAGGATAAAGTACAATTTATATACTCCCGCCCCCTTACCCCATCTTTTTCTACTGTTCACAAAGTCCCTTATTACAATCAGAATGTTTATGTGCCTGCTGTTCATGTCAATATAGTCACTGTTACAGAGAGAGAGAGAAATGGGTGCCTTTTTGACATACAGGAAAATGTACAAAAACACCTCCTCTAAATAAGTCACTACTTGATTATTGCTTGTCTGCACTTGATTTCGTCTCATTTGACCTTTCTCAAATAACCATGGGATATGAAGAGCAGAGAAGCACAACAAAATAAAGATATTCTACCTAGTATTTGTAAATTACATATTTATTTTTCAAGGCTCCAGTCTGTTTATTGTTAAAATCATGTTTAAAAAGTCTTATAAGTTTGCAGAACTTTTGATTGTGTGACTTGAGGTACATAATAGTTGAGTCTGATAAAGAGTTCATACAGTGTAACTTCAACCATACACTGTTGAGTTCCCATAGTGTTTGAACAGGATTGGTTACATGAAAAACATTTATTCTTATAACGAATCCTGTTCAACCCACCACCAAGGTAAGGCTGTGTCAACAAGGAAACAGCATGTGAAACGGCTGAGTAATTCATGTCAGCTGCTGGCACACCTTGACCTTCATACGAGTATCTGTTATTTTCTTGTGAGTAACTGATGTTCTCAGCTGAGAAATCCTTCAAGTGGTTGTAACTGTAAAGCCTTTGTTATTTATTATCTATTGTCTCTGTGCTCAATTCTACAGCACAGGTAGCATTAGCATTAGTTTGCTAATGTTTGTTTTTATTGCACCACCAATTTTTATGTGACTGTGGTCTAGTGTTTCACTTTGTTTTGTCATTGCGGTTTGTATTGTTCTCAAATTGTTGTTTTAATTGCTACCAGAAACAATCGCCCCTGGGTGACAAATAAATATCTTGAATCTCATAAATTTCACTTTTGTTATGATTAGTTTGTCAATTCATAATTTCATTTTATCAGTGACTCAGTCAAAGCATGTTTTTATTTACATCTCTAAGACACTGATGGAATTCAAATTATCCAATTGGCCCGAATCAGCTCCCAATAAATTACATTTCTTAATTCAGAAGTCTTAATTGCAACATTGATCTTGTTTTTTTATGGTGGTTAAGTGCTCTGTTCACGCTCTTAGAACATCCATCCACTAATGACAGCCTTTAACTATACTGTACAGATTTTGTGAACTGCACATCTCATCTTTCTGTCCCCCAGAAAACAATAAACCACCAGTAGCTGATCCAGGACCTGAAAAAGAGCTGACCCTACCAGTCGATCATACTACACTGGATGGTAGTAAGAGCAGCGATGACCAGAAGATCTCCACATACCTCTGGAAGCAAACAAAGTCAGTTAAAAGCTGAAGTACAATTATATATTTAGGTTGATGCTTTTTTTTTTTTAATTTGAAAAGCTAAAACACACTCATTTTACAAATGAAATGCTCTTGAGGGAAAAAAAAGGCTGTTTTTAATGTCAACTTTGTCTCACTCTCCCTTTCTATCCATCTGTCTGTCCAACAGGGGTCCTAACGTGGTGAAAATTGAGAACGCAGACAGTGCTGTTGCCACGGTGACAGGTCTCGCAGTTGGCACGTACGAGTTCACACTGACAGTAACTGATGAGAGGAAACTGCAGAGTAGTGGCACTGTCACAGTCATCGTCAGAGAAGGTTTGAGAACACGCTTGAGAATACATTATATTCTATATAAATGCATTTTTTATCTACATTTTAAGGGGCAAAAAAAATGTTAAGATAAAACAATGTGTAAAGCATATAAATGTAGCATCGTGCACTCAGTATGTTATAAAAGAGAGAATGAGGTTAATGTGAAAATTTAGGAAAATTAGGTTTCTATAAATAACTGATGTTTTTTTTTTTTAGCTACTTAGTGCTTTACTTAATTTACATTTTATGCAGGTTTAAACTTAAATTCCACCATATCTCAAAAAAATGAAGATTTTTCACAATATATTCTGTGTTTTTTGGGTTTGTTTTTTTTTTATACAACACATTAAGAAGACGAAGAACATTTTAGCATCTTAACATCTTACAAAACTCGGTGTATTAGTAATGATCTACTAAATAGTATCCTTTCCCTCTATAGCAGGAGTGCCCAAATCCAGTCCTTGCAGGCCAGTATCCTACTTGTTTTCAATATTTTCCTCTTCCAACACACCTGGTTCAATTAATGATCAACTCTTCAAGCTCTTCAGAAGCCTGATAACGATTTAATGGCTTCCGGGTGTTGACGGAAGAGGGAAATATCTAAAACATGGAGGATGGAGGACCATATTCTGACACTCCTGCTCTAGAGCAGTGGTTCTCAACTCCAGTCCTCATGACCCACTATCGTGCATGTTTTAGATATTTTTCCTTTTCCACCTCCCCTGGAAGCCATCACATCGTTATCAGGCTTCTGCAGAGCTGGATGATGAGATGATCATTAATTGATTGAGGTCTGCTGGAAGAGGGAAATATCTAAAACACGCAGGATACTGGGTCAGGAATACCGGAGCTGAGAGCCGCTGCTCTAGAGTCTAGGCTTTTCACATGGACAATAAATATTAAATAAATGAACGAAATGAGAGATTAAAGAGTTATAAATTAAAAGCAGAGTGTATATCAGAGCTTTGTCTGTTGTCAGTAGATAAAAGACTGGGTTTGATGTAGTTCAAACTAGCTCCTATTAGTGTTTAGTCTAACACTTAAGCTGCATTTTGATGCTTTTATTCATTCAGAACTTTTATATGTAATGGAGTATTTATTTGTTCTTTGTTGTATTTGCGGTGCATGTCATTATTATAAATGAGAATCAGTTCTCAACTAACTTACCTGGTTGAATAAAGGTTGAAAGAAATTGATAGACACATTGAAGTAAAGGATCTGAAAACGTCATCCACCACTGCTCTCAACTACAGACACCAGTGAGGGGGAGAAATGGCTGCTTGTCATAACCTCAGTCAGTTTGCATACTTCACTGGTTCCTGTATTCACTGTATTTGTGTTATGTTTTTTTTTCCCCCTGCAGAAAAGGATCAGCCACCCGTAGCTCATGTTGTATCGAGTCCACCGATATCACTGCCCGTCAGGACTGCCACTCTAGATGGATCTCACTCTGCTGATGACAAAGGTGGAGTTAGCTACCTGTGGACTAGAGATGACAGCAGCCCTGCAGCCGGGGTGAGAGCCAAGTCAACACTGTTTTATTTATATACTCCAAAAGCACCAAGAGGCTTTACAGTCTGCACACTATACAACACCCTCTATCCTGTGAACCTTGGATTGATCATAAAAAGACTACCCAAAATAACAACAGCTAAAAGACCTAATGGCATAAAATGTTAACGGACCGTTCTTTGCCATGGCAGGATGTACTGAACAGCTCCGACCATCAGGCAGTACTGTTTTTGGGAAACCTGGTGGAGGGGAAGTACAGCTTCACCCTGACTGTGACCGACAGTAAAGGACAGACCAGCAGTGACAGGGGCACCGTCGAAGTCAAACCAGGTAAAGGGAACACGTACATGAGCCTTCTCCTACTGCGACAAGTCCCATGATGGACAGCAACTGGATGATTCTGCGTCCAGGCGAATCCATTTTAATTCATTTCTAGATACAATCAGGATAGTCAAATATTCATCCTGTGTTAACGCATTTCGTTATGTGCTTGTTGTGATGATAAATGAAAGCACGACTATTCACTTAATCATTAATCAGATCCTCTCAATACTGATTATGTTGGTAGTTCATATTCTTTTTTTTTTATTATGTAAAAGTTGTTATTTTAAGTCTACTTTTTATTCTAGTTGGCTCTATTCTTATCTTACTTTTGTAAAAATTTTATATTCTGCTTTAATATGTTATTTTTAAATTTTGTAATTTTATATTTGCTCTCTTCTTATTTTCTGATTTATTGGAGTTTATTGATATTGTTGCACTGACTTGAGTAGCACTCTTAATTTCATTATACACACAATGACAATAAATTCTATACTATACTATATTATATTATACTACACTATATTATACTATACTATATTATATTATACTATACTATATTATATTATACTATACTATACTATACTATACTATACTATATTATACTATATTATATTATACTGTATTATACTATACTATACTGTTGTAATGTGTTCTGTTCCGTTCCATTGTAAGTATATTTTTTGGAATAGTACATGTTCACATATTATTTCTCTTGGTTGGCTTGTGTGCAATATGGTTTCTTTGCTTTGTTCTTGCTGTCACTCTGTCCTGAACAAGAGCTCCAAAACAGCAAACGAATCGCTGAAAAGGCTTTTGGAGAATGAAAAAGATCACTGACAGAAGCAGAACCGGGTAAAAACTGCAACTACAAAATTCGATCACAACATTAATATTTAACAATGCAGGAATCCTACAGAAAAAGTGTTTTCTCTCAGACTAGTCCACGCAAACAAACTGTCTCTAAACAGCAAGAGACTTAACAAGCAACACCCGAAGGTTGAGTAGGTCGCAGTGCAACATACGCTTCACAGACACACACTCAGCCAGAGACTAATCCGTCACTGGGTGTTCTGGCGTCTCTCCCAGATTTCAGAGTGTCAGATGGAGCCTTCACTCATGTCAGATTTATTTTTCTCCTTCTGCTCCTCTCCCTTTTTCCATATCTCCTGTCAGCTTGTCTCCATTTAATCCTCCTGCACTTCTTTTTCAGACTTATATGAACGCGACCTGGTGGAGTTGGTCCTGGAGGTCTCTGTGTCCCAGGTGTCCCACCGTCATCGAGACATGTTACTTCGTCAGGTCGGAGTCTTACTGGGCGTGCTCGACAGCGACATAATTGTGCGAGAGATTAGCGCATTTAATGAGCGCAGGTGTGTGACAGCATCTTTTCGACTTTTAACGTACTTACATTTCTGTTTATTTGTCTCCATTTTTATACTTTAATCCACCGACCAAGCTTCCATATAATAAATCACAATGTTTTTCAACATTCACACCATCTTCAGCAAAAGTCATGAAACTCATCCAGGGCATGACATGTGGAAACTCAAGAATTTAGTTCTTGTTTGTCTGTTTTTTTAACGTTTATCTTGATCAGTTGTAACTGGAATGTATTTTCTTTGCTCTGAAACATGTTCACGTTTTATGTGCAATAATAATAATACATAATAATACAATAAATCAATCATTCTTACATTTTTTTTATTACAAACTTGTGCTGATGTTAAACCTGATGCCGATAAAGATCCATTACATTTTTTTTAATATATATATCAATTTGGAAATTAGATAAATATTACTGTTAGTAATATTTCCTGTATCCTTCCACCTCAGCACTCGTTTGGTCTTCCTGGTGTCAGGAGGTCCAGGGCGCCCTCCTCTGTCCGGCCACAGCGTTGCACTCGGCCTGCGTAATAAACTACGCAAGCAGAAGAATGACTTTCTCATTTATAAAGCACGACGGGTGGACACAGTCAGTAAGTGTCGCACACACGACAACCTCCTGGTATCATTCTGCACATGAATTTAAAATGGCAGTGTACTTTATATATTTTTTTGTGAAGTGTAAAAGCAGTTAGAGGTAAAAATCACATGAGATTGTTTACTTTAAAAAAATATATTGTTGTACTTGTACATATTTTGTACTTCTTGGCTTCTGTTAACACAATAGCAATGAATATAAGTTCTCTTCTTTCTTTCTTTCTTTTGTACTACAGTTTATGTTCATTGAATATTGTGTATATCGTTCAATCAGGATATACTGATTCTATCAAATTCTTGGCCAGAAAATATACAAATCTAAAACCTAAGAATTTTGCTGCTTTGTAATGGTTTTGCTGGAATTTGTTACTCATTTTGTGACTGGGTAACACATACACCTTTGTAATTATATTCTAACTGAATTTTTAGGATCTCATTATATCTAACATTGACTAACCACAAATGCATACTTTTAGCAACCTTTAATAAGATACAACTGGTAAACTTTGGTCTCTCATTCAGTACTTGATATCACTAAAAAAAAAAGCATTAGAGTTCACTTATGCTAAGAGACAACAAAGAATAGAACAGATCTGTATCATTATATTGTCACTGTCACAGGAACAATGAAAATCAGTTTAACAACCCAATTCAATTTAGCAGCAGAATGGACTGTATAAAACACTAAATATCACACAGAATGGAAAATACAAAGGCTACAGAATAAAATATTAAAACACATACAATTAGAACTATTGAAATATAAAAAAGCTAACGCTATACTACTGATGAGAAGTATAGTAAAACATAAGAAAGAAAAAATAATATTATTAATATATTCCGGTCGTGGCATATATTACTTAATGTGTGGTTACCAATGATGCATTAATCTGAAAAATTAAAGCTCTGATCTCCATGGCCTCATCTCTTTAGTCTGCCAACTCAACTGCTCCAGTCACGGCGAATGTGACTCATTCACGCGCCGCTGCGTCTGCCACCCGTTCTGGATGGAGAACTTAATCAGAGCTCACCTTGGTGACGCAGAGAGCAACTGTGGTGAGATGAAATGAATCCCTGTTAACAATAATACGCCGTCATTGCATCACAGCTTAATATCAAACAGATCCAAACACTGAAAATGGGCTGTAAATCACACGGCTTCCATTTAGCTGTTACGTATTCCTTAAATGTTACTGCCGTTACACTTTGATACTAAAGTCATATTCCATCTTTGCATATTTTTTGGTTTCAGAGTGGAGTGTCCTCTATGTGACAATAGCATCCTTTATGATTATTGTTGCAATAGCCACAGTTGTGTGGGGGATTGTGTGCTGCTGTAACAGGTGAATATAATTTTTTTTTTTAAAAATAGTAATAAATATCTATGGTCTTTCCACATCCTGGAACCCAGCTTTATTTATTAATCTTTTTTTTTTTTTTTGTAAGGCGGAAGAGTAAAGTGCGCAGAAGCAAAAGCCGATATAAAATATTAGAAGCTGATGAACAAGACAGTCTGGAGCTACAACCACCAAGAGCAGGTAATACTACTACATTTATGAAGTACAGTTCGAATGTTAGCAAGCATCAAACTTATTTGTTCATAATTACTGTCTTAGCTGCCTCAAATGGCAAAGAAATGTCAGAGCAGAAGGTGTTAGGGTCTATTGTCCTGATGTAAGTTGTGATTTGTGATGCTAGGTGTAAATAAATGAAACTGACTTGATCTGATCGTACATTGGTGCATGTCTTCCTGTGAATTCCCATCCAGGACAGTTACCACATCTGGACCCTTTTCTCAAACACTAATAATCTGTGGTTCGTAAACTGTTATTTAGTTATTATGCCATAATTTACTCTTTTTGTTTTACTCTTTACTGTTTTTCAAGGCCGTATGAAGCCGGTACCCGCTCCCACCTCCTCTGCCCTCATGCACTCAGACTCTGACCTGGACAGTGACGACGCTCAGGGAGGAGTCCCCTGGATGGAGCAGGAGCGGGGGCATCTCCTGCGGCCCCAGAACGGCTCCCTGAGGAACGGACAGGGGCCCACGAGGAATAAGAAACAAAGAGAAGAGCTGCTATAGCAAGAGAGGAGAGGGGAGCTCACCGCTGCCCTCGCACTCACCTCCTCCTCCTCCTCTTCCTCCAGCTCTCACACCTCTCTGCTCCTCACCGCTCCTCCTCTTCTGATGTTGATCTTCAACAGACAAACCTCACACCTCTCATCCATGATGACAGACTGCAGACAGAGGGAGAGAGGAAAAACATGCTGGAAACATGTTGTGCCACTGTCAGAGTTATTCACCACTTGTTGTGAGATTTCCCTGCTCCCACACTGAGCCAAAATGGAGGAAAACAGAAACAATTTGAGGACGATTAGGGGCGAGAACACAAGTTAACCGTGTACACCCCTGTTATTTAAAGCAGAGACATAAAGAATGTACGGTTACCCCTCTTTGTGATGGCACATAGTGGTTAGAGACTGTGGAAGATGACTAGCCTAAGTGACACTTGAACTTCCTT
>JAPSES010000058.1:13250409-13263346 GCA_029822895.1 Maxillicosta whitleyi
GCGGGGAATGAAAAAAAAAAAAAAAAGACACAGAAACCAGCGAGCCCACATGACACGCTCACACTTTGCCTCACGTCACGCATGTATGCACACAAACACACTGTTCACTGATTCCCACTGTTTCAGGTCGACCTGATGCTACCAAACACTGCCATTTTAAAAAAAAACAATGGTTAGCTCTGATTTTTTTTTTTTTTTTTTTTTTAATCATTGGAAAGAAATACACAACCAAAATAGAGATACCAACAGCTATGACTCCTTTCCCCCTCCAAAAAAAAATGAGCATGATGAGTGGCAATTTTCACTTCCGGTACAGTTCAATACTGGAATGATAGTCTGCATGTTTTTTGAGTGTATGTGTGCCTGAAACGGTGTTTTTTTTCTGGCTCCTGTGCCAAAAACACAGCAGTTTGTATATTTTTATCGTCTGTTGAAAACCCACTCAAGAGTCACTCATGTTAGATATTTGTCAATCACGGCAGAACGAGTCATAAAAAAAAAACTAAATGCTGTTTTTATTCTCAAGGCTTTAGCAGACAGTCGCTGTAACACACTGGAGTTCATACGGTTAATGAAATCTCTCTGACTCACAACAGAGGACGAGAAAAACAAACAACACATGGGATTAACAGGAATGTCTGAGGACTCCTCATTCACCTCAATGTTCATTAATGCAACAGCTGCTTGAATCATTAAGCTTTTTTATTTTTATTTTTTTCCTTGTAACCTTTAGGCTGTGATTTTACGTCAATGCACTTTGATTCATCTCATTTTTGCCTCATTTCGAAAGGGAGACATTCATGCAAGCAAATCTGTGAAAAGTTGAATTGAAAAGGCAAAATAATTCACTGCTGAAGTTCAACGCTGGAGCTTTTTTTTTTTTTTTTAATCTGAAAATCTGGTGACACATTTCTCTGTGTGATTGCTAAGGTTCAGTCGGACACGCAGGGTGAAGCTATATTCAGTTTGTGTTTTATTTCCTTATACGTAGAGAGAGATCGAAAAAGAAACTTGAATGTAGTTTAAGCCCAAATGCACCTCAGACACGTTTTTTTTTTTTTCTTTTAACCTCAATGGTACATGCTGAAAAGACGTCAAAGCAAGTGGTTTTTATTGTTTTCTTCTTGTAATTATAATGGTTCCTATAGCAAAGCTTCACAGGCCAAAAATTAGAGATTAAAGAAATGAGTCATGTATTCAGAATGACCTCAAACTGTGCTAAATCCTGAAAATAAATAAGAGCCGAAGGTTAATCTGAGGGATGTTTAGTCACTGAAGTAGATAAGATGTAAAATCTTCTATTCAGCCTGTGTATCAGTGGCGACGTGGGTGGGTTTTTTTTGTTTGTTTTTTTTATTGCTGGACTGTATTAAGGAAAACCTTTAACCAAATAACTTATCCTCCTAACATTTTGACTGCTTTGAATGCAGATTGTGAAGCTGACCTCTAAGCAGATTCCCACATTTTCAGTCACTTTTTTTTCTTTAGTTGTTGAATGTTATAAAGGGTATGCGGTTGGTTTATTTCAGCCTTTACTCTGTGTGAATCAATCATGTTTTAACAGTTTTACTTTTACTCTCATTGTTGATGTCAGTTCCGCCGCACTAGTTCAGTCTTATTTACCACATTTTTTTCCGTGTTCATCCGGCCGTCGTTTGCCAGCGTGTGCTGGGGCAAAACTAAAATCAAGTGCACCTAAGTGCCAAGTCTGTAAAAATGGTCATCTTTTAAAATGTAATATTCTTCAAACGTTTTTTGCACATCATATGAAAAGTGTTTTTGGAGAAGTTTAACCAGATTTGATGTTTATTCACTCTCATTTCTAGCAATCCAGAGGCTGCATATTGTTTATCCGTCAACCTTTTTTCTGAAAAATTCCTAAAGAAAACGCTTTCAAGGCCATTTTTTTATACTCGTCTTAGTACTGAAATTCAATTATTCCTGTTACACGTATAAACAATACGAGTCGTGTTGAATTGACCTCGACTCTTTGATAGGAATCCACTGTGAAGGCTGACAAAACAAAACAAAAATCAGTTGTTCAATGAAGGGATAGAGTTTAACTTAATATGTTTTAAATAAGGTTTTAGTGAAGGATTTGCTTGTTATTTCAGTGTGACCAGACCTGATGAAACTGGAAAATCTGTAAATTAAAATAAAATATTTCATTTTGTTCTTGATGTTGTTCTCTTAAGTGCCGTCTGCTCTGTTGTATACATGTGGGTTTTTTTTTTTACTTCAAACACTTTGACTTTCCACAAACTGCACCAAGTACGGTAATGTTTACCAAGTCTGAGCTGGTTTGTCTTTTCTCTTTCTGCAGCTGCAAAATGTAGACATGTACGTTTAGTTTTCCTGTGGAGTCAATGTTGTGACTGAACCAAAACCAAAAGTTAAATAATAGAACTGCAGGATAACACTAGAAAGATACCAGATAGTAGTTGGATGACACATCATTATTATTATTTTTTTTTAATCTAAACCCACCATTTTACTATTTCATCCTAAACATAACTTGTTTGTAAGGATATGATTAATGTGTATACAACCAAGTCCAATGCCAAAAGTCTGATAGAAGCTATCTCACACCACATTTGTTTTCTCAGTGACTTTAATAATCCCATTATCTCCAGCATTTGCCCTTTGCTGCTCCATTAACACATGTTAGATGATAGGAGCCATAATGATGATAATGGTGTGTGAAGCCTGTGTGGATTATGCGATAAGGTATAAAAATGTTTACAGACTTAATAGCACTTTTATTTATGTTTCTGATCTGTTGTAGCCTCTTCTAGTTGCTAAAACTGTACTTTTATTTGTAGTAATGCAGTTAATTAACAGTAACGTAAGCATCTGTCTTTATAATTATTGCTTTAACCCATACAGTGATACATTTGTGGCAGTGCCTGAATGAATTTTTCTCTATATTTAACTGGTTTATAACTATGTCTTATAATATTATCTTCTGTATTTTGTGCTTTTTTTCAGTGAAAATCAAGTATTTTCCAGAATTTAATTCATTGATCATAAAAACTTAGAACAAAGTTGAGGAGTATTATATAAGAAATAGAAAAACTGTATAAAAAGGTTGTTTTTTTTCCCAACAAAATCTATCATTAACTGAACATAAACCAAATGTTTCCATCCACTGTCATTGATCCAACTCCATGGGTTTTACTGATGAATCAATGTTGTAGAAGTTGAGGGTGTTTCCATGGTAACTACGGAGCCTCTGAACATCCAAATGGGTCATATCTGATGACCATGAAAAGATGACAAACTGTGTTTTACCCCAATTATTTACATGTATTAGTGGATCAACAGGGATTAAACACTTTATATCACTAGATGGTTTTGGTAGACGGAGGATGTTTAGGTCTTTATGGGTTAATATGAGTTTTATGTAATAGTTCTGCTAATTTGAGGCAATTCTCTAAAAAAAAAAAAAACAGTAGTTCAGAATGAGTATTATTTTATACAATGATAATTATGCATTTACAAGGCATGAAACGTAACAGTAATGATCAAATCTCTTCACTATATCTTGAGTTATTTTATATAATGATCCAGCCTGAAGAAATCAACACACATTTTTATAAAATATATATATATATATATATATATATATATACCTGTTACATAATTTACCCAATCTACCCTCTGGAGTCGCATTAAATCTGCATGTCTACAGCTCATCTCATGCTCCTCAAACTAAACTAACAAATTGATTCTCTTATTCATACCATGCGCACATGATTTTGCTCTGTAAGTTACCTTTTATGAAGCAATGACTTTGTATTTTTTGGTTCTTCCAAATGTATTTAGATTATTTATGTGCTCCGAAATTCAAAAATATAACAATGAAAGAGAAAGTGCTCTAAAAAAATTTTGAATTTCAACTAATCAGCTCAGGGACAACTATGAGAAATCAAATATAACATGTTTGTAATAAGTCTCTCATCAAACTCCTTCATAAACCAAAGTTAAAGAATTTGTCATTCATAGACCGAAGCGGTTCATTTATAGTAGACAAATGCTTATTTCAATGCTTTTGTGCATCACAGTTATGGAGAAAAGATGAATGAGCTGAAACATGCAGAATAAGCATAAGCATAGGCATTCACACAGAGGCCACCACTTAACCCTTTATAGAGCACTCATTGAAATACTCTGAAATTCAAATATTTATGTTGTTATGTAGAAAATAAAAGTCAATGAAGTTACTGTATTTGGTACCTTCCCTAAAAAACAACTAACTTTACATTAGTACCATTACTTCATCATTCCATTAGTACCATTACTTCATCATTCCTTACATTAGTACCATTACTTCATCATTACATAAGTACCATTACTTCATCATTCCTTACATTAGTACCATTACTTCGTCATTACATTAGTACCATTACTTCATGGTACCTAACAGAGCGGGTGTCACTGTTCATGCACAGGTGGACTTACAGACCCTGTAGACCACATTGGACCTGAGACTGTTGACTCATTCTCCTCATTGTAACTGTTGCTGTCACTATCTTGCATGTGCAGAAATGACCAAAAACAGTCACTTACCCAATAATGGATTAATATGTTCAAGCAAAAAAAAAAAAAAAAAAACTAAAGGGAAACGTGACACTGCTCATTTCATGATGCATTTCTATGTCCTCCAAATATGATTAGTCTATTTATTTCCTCATATTCTGTTGAATATCACAGTGAATGGGAAACAGTCCTATATATTTGGATTTAACTCATCAGCCCACAATTTAACATCTATTTAATGAGTTTCAGATCAGACAAGCTCATTCCAAAGCCAAAGCTTCTGTTCATTTATAGTAGAAGTAACAATGAAGTTAAAAGCAGTAGTAATCTGATGTGTATTCAGATGCAGATGACACTGCAGCAGAGGTTACATGTATGCAAAGTTCAGCAAACATGTTCAAGCAAGACTCAACCAAAAAGAACATGCAACACAGCTCATGCAAAACAGATCACGATGCATTTCTGTTTTACATAAACCGAGCGGAGCAGTTTTTTCTTTCTTTTTTTTTATTGAAACAAGTGCCAAAAATGCCTTATCTCTGGTGCGTAGCTAACAGATATGCCCCGAGGGGAAGGAAAACAGTTGTTTCATCCTTTTTCTCATTTTGCTGCCCTCTGCCTCTCACACTCCTTATATGGGAAAGGAATTAGATTCGCGAACAAGGGCGGAAACGCGGCGCGGTGTCAGCTGGGTAAATTCACCGACATACAGGAAGAAAGAGCCGAGGCTCAGTCCGCTGGTCCGCAAGCCTGCACACTCCCACGGAGCACTGACAGCGAAATAAAGGACTCAATCACTGCTTGACCAGTTTAGCAGGTAAGAAGCATGGGTTTCCCTCCTTGTGCGGTATGTGCAGTGTTAACCGCATCGACGGAACGTGTACAATAACGCGAGTAATAAAAAAAAAAAAAACACTGCATCGAGTCTGTCAGAAATTATTCATTGAAATCGGGGTGGATGGTGCTAACCCACCGGCTAGCCGAAGATGCTACCGTGTTAGTACCAAAATCTGAGCATGGCTGTTTAGAGCCTCAGGGTTCTGTTTATGTCCAGTTTTCTTTATATTTGACAATTTTATTAACGAAGACACACACTCGTTGGAAATGTAGGAACTTCATGTTTTTTTCTGCAGACGAGTGCAACATTAGCTAACGCATAGGGAGGGGTGTGAAAGAAAAAAAAAATCAGGAAATGCCGAAACAGGCAGCAGACACTCAACGGCAGGCAGGGGGAACAGACAGTGTATTACAAAACCATTATGCCTGACTCTGAGTGATAGTTTTCTGAGTATATGGTTTTGTTTGCTAGCTTGTTATGGCGAATTATACTTATACCACATAGGGTCCCGTTTCTTTTTTCGAGCTAACAGTACAGAAACCTTTACTCTGACAGTTAGACGATTAAACCTGACAGAATTTATTCTCCAAACTTTATTATTTCTCCAAATATTAAAAACGTGTCAATCTTTTTGGCGTAATAAATTAGCATTAGCTCCAACTGCTGCCGGTCGGTGTTGCTAGCTTTAGCCGTGCTAGCATACCCCCGGACCGTTACGATCCTCGGTGATCGCGTTAACGTCAGCGACTCGGAGCTTGATTTGTCGGCGTTTAGAGTCCCACCGAAGTACAGGAGACAGGCTTGGAGTTCAATGCCATTACCGTGGCCTACTTATCAGTCAGTGAACCGGTAGTGTGATTTGTTCGAACCTCATGCAAATAGATGTAATGATCTTGCAAGTGTGTCTGCCACGGGCCTAACCTACTTCTGTGCTCTGCAATGTGATGGTGCAGGATGCGGAACAATTCTACCATATGTCTACAAAAGTATGACTACAGCGTAGAAAACAAAGAGCAAAGTCTGTCAAAAAGTGACTGCACCCATTTTTCAACCGTCAAGAGATGTGCAGTAATTTGATTAAAATGCAAAGCTGTGTCCCTGCAACACGCACTCTAAACACGGTTATTTTTTTTGTGTTTTTTCTTAATTAAATCCACTCATGTTTTGTCTTGTGGCATTGATTACATCATAAGCATCATTCACCAATTAGTTTAATTCTAAATAGTCACATTTAATGCTAGCTAAATCCAAATTCCACCCAAAATACTCAATCCTAATAAGGATCTCTGTGGAGAACCAGTGTACACTGTGTTATCTAAGGAAAATATTTTGGAAGGCTTATTTTTGTGGCTGAGTCATCGCTAATTTTGCCCTAAAGTTTCTGGAAAGTTGTTCCTCCTGTCTTGACAGTGGAGTTTCCCCAGTGGTCAGCATTTGGCTAAAATCGTATGTGGTTATTTTTTACCACACAATGGGACCAGTGAACTTTGAGGAAAACTAAACTGACATAAGACCGTTTTCAGAGGCCTGTTTTTGTGTGTGTGCTTGTACCTTACTCCTTTTGTACACCTTGAAGGGCCACTCCCTTCTTCTGTTCCTCATGAGTCACACCTCAGCGGAGACCGGAAACATAAGAGCTGAACTCTGTTCCCCGCAGGTACAAAATGAATGGTGCTGCAGCTCTGAACGTGTAGGCATCTAGGTCAAGGGTAGTAAAGGTCCGGTTATGATCTAATTTAATCTGAAAGCCTCACAGAGAAATGAATTCACAACTTAGACTGAATGGGTAAGGCCCGAAAAAAGCAGAAGTGGGAAGTTTTGTAATAGAGCTGCTATTCTTATAACAGATCATTCATTGTGTGTTTGACTAATTTAGCTGGAGCTGTCATGGTAATGATTTGTAGGTGATAGTTAATTAAATGTAGCTCAGGATTCCTAATGCTGACACGTCTCATCAAGAATATTGTGTACTGTGGATTTTGGTTTTGCCACTAAATCAGTGATGGTTACATCAGCAGATGCTTCTCAATGTGACAATACCTCAAATAAGGACAATACCTCTTATGGGCATATACGTCGTAACACATATCCTCAGTGTCCAGCCAAGTGCAATATATATTTATTTTTCTACTGTCTTTTTTTTTTTTTTTTTTGGTTGCTTGACATGCTTGTTTCTTCTGTAGCCTATACATTTACACTTTTTGTTTTCTTAAACTTTTTTTGCACTACACACCACAAGAGAGTTGTCTCTTAATTTCATTGCACATATGTATAACGACAATGAAGTCATTCTGTTCTATTCAAACTGTAGTTGCTTGAATGTAGAGATAAATTGTTTTGAGGCGTAAATATTCCAGTCCTGTTCTTCTAAGGGAGGCACAAGTAGTAAATTAAGATAATGGTGGTCCAACATCTAACAGTGGAAAACAATGTGGTGGTAACATGACATTTCTGCTTTTATACAGATGAATGGAAATTATTCAGCTCAAATACTTGTGAATAACAAGAGCTTCAGTAAACACTTTCAGCTTGTAGTTAAGTATTCTTACTGATACAATAGCATATTGATGACAAAGCATATGTAACCTACCTTGCCCTGCCTTAAGTTATCATTAAACTGCTGTCAGTAATGTGAGCCATAGGAGGTTTGAGTCATATTATGATGTAATACTGATGTATAATTAGTTACTAACTTTTATTAATTGTTAACTTCTGCTAAGTAGGCTACATCATCTGGTAAATATGAAAGTCTTTTCTGAAACCCACAGTGAAGTCAGATTTGCTTATTTGGTCGCAAATGCAACAATGGTAAGTTCACATAATTATATAAACAGGAAATGCATACAGATGAGAGCTAGAAAACAAAATATTAAGCCTCTTGCTGGGGATGCAAACATCTGTGAAGGCTAATGCTTATCAAATACAGGGGACTATTTTTATAACTGCTGAAACAGTTTGTATACTGGTAAGTCTCCATAGTAACATGATTACAATAACATAGTACATACCAAGGACTTGTCTTAAAATCAAGCTCTCGGATTAATAACATTTTTGGTGATGTGTATACATTTTTGCCACTTAGATTATCTCTCTTTCTCTCAGTTAGTATAACAAGTGATGTATACTTTCGCTCCAGTTCTAACACCCAAACATTTAAAGAACTTTCTCAGTCACTGGATATCTAAAGATTGTGTGCAGCACCTCTGTAGTGAAAGTGAGATGGTAGAGGCAGATTGATCTTGAGGGCCATCTCCTGTGTGGACTCATTAGTGAGAGTGGTCTGAAAGTCTCATTCACCGTCAGACAGGTGTAAGCCACTCTCAGCAGCACAGAAGGGCAGAGCATCAGGTTACTGTTGTCTTATGTAACGTAGCCTGTCTCATTAAGGCCATGACGTGTGGGTAGTATGTTAAGTGTAAGATTATGCCAGACTTGGATTAAAGTTAGTTAATCATGTACTTTGAGGGATAGATTTAGAGTATCAGCATGCATTGAGGGACAGATTTCCTGTTGTTGATTTTTATCAGAATGAGAGCCACCTATAGTCTTGTCGCTCTTTAAAAATGCTTCTTTGGCTGGACTTCAGCCGCTTCTCTTTAACACGCAAAGTTCTTCTATTGGCACAGCAGGGCACGTCTGCAGCCTGCATGTGTTCGTCTGCATACCTTTACTCAGCAAGTCTTGACCTGCTCTTCAGTGGTTTTTGTAACTCAATCATTAAGGTGGAATTCGGTGTTTTTTCCCATTGAAGATGTTTTTGCAACTATAGTTCATGCATTTATTCCAAATTCATTGCCAATATAAGCTTGAAGCATTTCCCTTTTTACAGCACGCATCATAGAATAAAAAATTGAACAAAGGAAAAAAAGTCCTGTTTTTATACCAGAATGTAAAGCACAACTGTCTACAAGTGTAATTAGTTAAAACTTTAGCATACATTGTTAAATGGAGTTGGATCAGGTAGCTCTTATAGTTTATTTGGGACTACACCAAGTCCACTCAATGCGGTTGTTTTAGGCTGAATCCGATCTTCCAAGTCAGACAACATACAGGTCTCAGACTGCTTATGTCCAACCATAGTTTGTTTTCTACCTTGGTGTGATTGATTTAGGCACAGTCAGACATACACAGGAGTCAAAACTGTTATTTTTCATCTGACTAAACAAGCTAATTGGCATTTGCAAGAATTGCTTTCACCTCTTGTCCCAAGTGTAATTAATTCCCCAATTATGAACTACCTCTGGTCAATAGGAACAGCTGATTGCACATCAGAATTCTCTAGATATTTGCCTCAAATGTGAGAATAAAGCAAAACAAGTAGATGCAACATTTATCTTCAGTGTTTTTGAATTATTTTACAAATAATTAAGTAAAAAAAAGTCATTAGTTTCAGAAAACAGTGTAAAATGCCATTTCCCTTAGGACTGTATAATGTAGAATCTTAATTTATTGTTTATTCATTAATATTTCCAAAAAGGTTCTATAAAATACCAGAACTTGACAAAGAATAAACTGTAAACCTGTGCAGATGTTTTCTAAATTGCACAGCATTTTCCCCACAATTGACACACTAGTTGAAAATATATTTTCTCTTAATTAGTTTTTTCTAGCAGACTACCAGTGGCAGCCCCACTGGGAATTCTACCATGGTTGGAAGCATCTGTGCAATATAATTAACAGCTCTTACAGTAAAGTAATCAGTGCAATTTATGATGCTTTTAGAGCAATAAAGGATTTAATTGGCTTCTGGCTGGTCTAGATATTCTAAACAACACAAAGCAGATGTATAGTGTCCTTTTGCCTTTTATTTCCACATTTCTTTTTTTTTTTTTCATATTTACATATTGCCCTCTTTTCCTCACAGGTATGGCGGAGTTGGCGTCTCTCGTGCAGCGGCTGGAGGTGGCTGTGGGCCGCTTGGAGGTCATTTCGGGCCCCAGTGCTGCTGGAGGTTCTGCTGGTGGAGGTAAGAGGATATATTGTCAAAGTGTAAGCTCATACCTGTAGTTGTCCAGTATTCTTCAAAAGACTGGACATGCCCGGAAGTTATTTTCTTGTTAAATGCTTTGGGACATGGAAGCACCAATCTGATTCAATTGGTTTATTTTGGACCCATGTAACAATTTAGTCCGAATCTCTACTCTGTCTGTTAGGAACAATTCATTCAGTCAGAAGCATAACAAGAGTTTTTCCAGCTTTATTGAAAAAGTTCAACTGACCAAGATGACCCACATTCTGTTACTGGAACAGTCTATGCTTTTCTTCTGTCTAGTTAAGCAGCAATCTTGGCAGCAGAGATGTCTGCCGTGATTTGTTTAGTTGTATTGACTACAGACCCCTTTTTGTTTTGCTGCAGCCATTTTTCTGGCCCTCGTGAGAACTTGTCACATCGCTTATGCACATACATGTGCAGAATGGTGATTTTCTATTCAAACCACAGAGAAATTATTGAGATGATATTTACATGATTAAGCTGCTTTCATTCTCAAACATTTACTCCTCCCCCTGAACCCGATTTATAAAGGTCAGACTGCTCCATTTGAGCTGGTTGCATTTTTATTGTTCTGTAAACGCATCTTATGAATGAAACAGTCTGGAGTATCTGTCAGATAATATGGGTATCAAAGTGAGAGTGTAGACAGAGCCATCACAACTATCATTACAGCTTCCATTGAACAATTACAAGAAATCCCACTTTACTCCCTAATCTGCTACCTGGCAATAAATAGAACACATTTGCGTCTTTTTTTTTTTTTTTTTTTGCATCCATAAAATTGGATGCATTCTTTTGCTGGTGCTGTTGCTGCACAAGATTAGGTTTTCGTGCCAACATTCAGTGATCTGTAAACATTTAGGTAATCACTTTTTCTTGCTCTTTTGACATTCTTCCCACCTACCATCTTTTAGAGATATTTGCTGTTGCTTAGCGATGGATGGAAATAGTATAATCCCTCAAACTGAAATGTTCGTTCTCTATTCCCTGGTAGCTCAATCAGAGTTTGTCGAGGCCTTTGATGAGATTGTAAAGGGTTCCGTCAACGTGTACTTGGGTCTCAGCCAGAAGATCGGAGGGGATGTCCAGAAACATGTAGGTAACATTTTTATTTAAAGAAAATGGGAAAAACTCATTAAATGCGTTACTTCAGTTTAGTCATGTTTGTAATGTTTCGTCTTCTAGGCAGAGATGATGAAGCAAGCTTTCTGTGCTGCGAGAGAAGTCCTCATAATGGCATCCTCCTGCCAGAAACCTGACGATGTGAGTTTGACGCTCAGTAATTGCACAGTTTATTATCTCAATCACTAAACATCATTCATTTGCATTTTGTCTTGATCACCACCCTTTTTACAACCCTCCATACCCTCTACTCCTCTGGTATTTCAACTGTTAAATCATGCCCTATGTTATTTCTAATTACTTTATCTGTTGTGTTATTGGTATTTATTTGTAGTTTGTCTTTATTTGGAGCAATGTTTTTGACACTTTTAATTGAGCAAGTGAGTTGATCTTTACAATGTGATCAGAAAACGCTAACAAAATAAATGTATTGTTAATTAATATAAATATAGGTATAAAATGTCAGCAAACCCTTTATGTGTGAGTGCAAAATATTGTTGTATAGAGTGATTTGTGGCACAACTAAAAAAATTGTTATTTTTTTATAATGGCGAGTAGAACTGCAGAAGCAGTTATAGCTGTGTTGGATGTCAATTAAAAAAAAAAAAACCTTCTTTATCACTTTTATTGATTGATTGATTCACTTTTAATGATCTCCACCATTGTCATTATAAATCTGCAGAAGAAGCCACAGTGACTGGAGCCTTCAACTAGCTTCTATTTTAAAGTTTTGTTGCACAGAAGCTACTAGCTATATACCCAATAGTGTACTTCCACCTTATTTGTATAGACTTTGTATTGCCTCTCAAAGTAGAACGTTTTCCCAATGTGGATCTAATAAAGAACATACCAAATAATTATGCAAAAAATATACATCAGAAAGAAGTGATTAGTCCTATAATTTGTTTTCTGGATTATATCTTTTTAATCATCATCAATCTGAGAGACCTATGCATCTGAACAAGAGTACGTGTGTGTGTGTGTGTGTGTGTATGTATGTGTATATATATATGTATATGTATATATATATATATATATATATATATATTAGTGTGTGTGTGTTTTATGAGAAAAGGTTTTGTAGAGTACTGAATCAAAGAAGGGAAAAGGCCAAAGTCTCCAGATAAGAGTGTTTTGTTTTGTTTTTTTTTCTTTGTGGGGGGGTTTCTCCACAGTCAGCTATGCAGGGTGTCCTGAAGCCGGTCTGCACAGTGATCGAACAGGTGCAGTCCTTCCGTGAGGCGAATCGCTGTTCTCAACTGTTCAATCATCTCTCCGCCGTGAGCGAGAGCGCGCCGGCCCTCGGATGGGTTGCTGTGGTAAGATTCGGGGGTGGGAGTGATTAACGGGCAAGAAATGAAGCCTTTTGGTTCATGTTAGTGAAAGCCTCTGTGTGCGCGCTTTGTGCGTGTGTGTATCGGGGGGGGGGGGGGGGGGGGGTAAAT
>JAPSES010000058.1:13263446-13280621 GCA_029822895.1 Maxillicosta whitleyi
CCCAAATGAGTGTATGAGATCTGAAAACAAACCCCTCTTTGATTCTGTCATCAGTCTCCTGGGGTAGACAGTTTGTTGGCTGCCAACACAGAGCTTCACTGTTACAGTGTGGATGATTAACTATTTGTTGTTTGGGTCTAATAAATAATGCATCTGGTTTTCAAACAAGTATGACATGCTTTCCCTCTACTCCTTCAGTTTTCAGAGATTTCATAATAACCCTAAACTGCATTATTAATGTTAAACCAAACATATGTATTGTGCCATTTTATACAGAGGCTTTGTCTTGTGTAACTCTTTTGAGTAAAAATGACTTTATTTCCTAGTTTATGTTCAAATCTGTGCATGTTGTCTTTAATTTGTGTCCAGGCTCCAAAACCAGGCCCCTTTGTTAAGAACATGGAGGAGTCCACCATGTTTTACACCAACCGTGTGCTCAAGGAGTACAAGGAAAAGTGAGAATCTCATTCTGTTTGTCTATCTTTGACTTTTGTCTGCAGCAATAAAACACTAATTTTAGATGAACTAGTCAAGTGGAACGGGTTCTGTCCCGGTTTAAGAACTTTCACATGCTGCCAACTTCATAGGGCCCATCTGCTTTCCATCTTTTCCTTCCTCTAGGTTGAATTACAGTTTTACTGAGTCAGCCCTGACGCATGCTGGTGGTAGACTTCCTGAAATCAAAGCCTGTCTGTGTTAATGAGGAGACATGACTGGCTGACTTTACCCTGAATAACATCTAACATCCAACTAAATTCTAACTTTTAAAGGACAGACAATAGCATCAGAATGGTGATTAAACATGCACCGTAATTTATTTATTTTTTAGATTTGTTTTTTAACCTCCTTTATATAATGGACCAAACCGTCTTGTACAAACAAAGATTTCAAAATATAAAATATTGTTAAATGTGTTTGTGCACAGATTAATACCTTTGACCTCAAACATGTTGTATTTATGTGCTTGTGGAAAATGGGAAATCTGGACTTTTGATAGATTCATGTTAACTGTTAAGTGAGACATTTTTTTTTATATAAACGGATTAAATCCATCAACTGTTAGTTGGCCCATTGTGGACTCCATACAGTGATATGTAAATAAATTATGGTTTAAATGTACTACAAGACACAGACTCCATCTGTTGCTGGGAAGTGACAACAAACAGAATTTAAAGCAGGGTGTGGATTATTTATTTACTTATTTTTCCAGTAATGCATCATGTTGACAAATGTGTGTACATTCCGAGACTATTCTCACTCTCATAGTTACTCAGCATGAAGTCAGCTGGTTCAAGTTGTGGCATACTCATTCAAGTTTATGCCATTTATCTCATAAATAACCTACAACATAACTCAATAAATGGATGAGTTCCGGTTTATGTTGACACGTGTAGAGAAGAAAATGACTTGAATGCAAAAAGACAATCTTGTATTTATTTCTTCCTCACAGGGACAAGACACATGTGGACTGGGTGAATGCGTACCTCTGTATCTGGACTAAGATGCAGGAATACATCAAGAAGTACCACACCACCGGGCTGGCCTGGAGCAAGACTGTGAGTTTTCCCATGTAAACTGAACATGGCTGCGTCCTGTAGCACGTGTGCTTTCCCTGAACCATCACATTGCTGCTCAGGAAATGCGTGGTAGTCATTGTATGAGGATTAATGGTAACATTGTGCTTTTTGTTTAAATTTGTTGGCATTTTACTAATTACAAAAGAACCATAGCTTTATGTCTTTGGGTGGGTTTTTACTATTATTATTATTATTATTATTGATGCTTCATTCTTGTTTCCCTCAACCATGATATCCAAACTGGGCTGTAGACTGAATCCTGTTCCATCTATCGTTGCCATCCTTCTAATCATCTACCTTCTGAAATTGAAAATATCCCAGATTATTTCAATTGCAGCTTGTCTGAATTTCTGTTCACCTCAGGGTCCCGTCGCTTCAGCCTCTGCAGCTCCTCCTCCTCCTCCTCCCGCTGGTGGATGTCCACCTCCACCTCCCCCTGGACCCCCTCCTCCCCAAATGGAAGTATGTGGAGGTGGAAGCGGAGGCGACCCAGGCGATCGCAATGCTTTGTTCGCTTCCATCAACAAAGGATCTGACATCACAAGGGGTAGATGATTGTCTTTATATTATCTATCTAATCTGGTTTTAGTATAGATTTTTGAAGTAGGATCCAAAGTCTCAAATTAGTTTTCTGTAAGTTCTTATGAGTAATGCCTTTTTTTTTTTTTTTTTTTTATCTTTCCCTCAGGCTTGAAGCATGTGAGTGATGAACAAAAAACTCACAAAAACCCTGCTTTGAGAAGTCAGAATGCTCCAGTGCGCAGTGGACCAAAACCTTTCTGTTCCACCCCCCCTCGCCCCGCTGCATCAGCTACCCCGACCCGTACGCTGCCACCTGTACTGGAGCTGGATGGCAAGAAGTGGAAAGTGGTAAGCTGTTGGTTTATGCTCACTGTGACAATGCCTGAGAAACTAGAGTCAGAGTATGCAGTTGCTTCTATAGCAGATGGAAAAACACTTAAGAGTTTCTCAACCCTTTGAGGTTAGTGGACATATGGGTCCATATAGCATTTGTCTTCCATCACAGTATGGTGAGCTCTGTCAGAAAAAGAGGAAAGCAGATGTGCATCTTTAGCTCCTGTGGTCACACAACCTTATAAATGCTATATGAATAAAACTGTACCAGCACAAATTGTATAAATCTGGCTGAAATCCCATATTATGCAATACACACACAAGATCTATACCACCGATCAACATACTTTGGCATAAACAGTAGAAGTGTTTTTTGGACATGCTGATTAGAATGTAAATACAAGTAACTTCCTGAAAGCTTCCTCACCAGCAAATACTGACATCTGGGCTCTGTTCACTTGTCATTGTCCATTGTTGGTACAATTGCATTGCATAATGGGGTATGTGATGCTGGTGACATGTCCAGAGCTTGCATACTGTCTGGAAATGGTGTACAGTTCACTTACTATTGGTTTTATGATTGCAAACAAAACGTACATAATGTTTTAGCAGACATGGCCTAGGTTTGTTATTGGTAAAAGTGAAGTGAAATGGAGTTTATTGTCAACTTTGTATAATATTATACTGCTTGTAATGAGTCCAAATGTTCACTGTGAAAAGTGTCTATCAATTTCCCTGCAAAGGAACTGGCAATTTAGGTGTTGGATCTGTTCATGTCGCAGATTGAGGTCTGCCAGAATGACTCCTCCAACCACAATGTTTTTAAAAACTTTTCTTTCTTTTCTCTCGAAAGGACTAACGTTTATGTGTCATAGCTGCTTCACTGTGGTTTTCCATAATGTCCACAGTTGTCCACTGTTATTTACTAGTTTGTTGCTCTCTGTCTTCCATCGGCCTCTGTAGGAGAATCAAGAGGGAGATCAGAATCTGGCGATCTGCGACACTGAGCTGAAACAGGTCGTCTATGCTTTCAAGTGCAACAAGAGCACACTGCAGGTCAAAGGCAAACTGAACTCTATCACTTTAGGTGAGAGTAAATCAAGTACTTTACCTTAAATTCTCTAGACAGATTCATCTTAGGCAAACTATTTTGAAAAGCTGAACTAAGAATTTGTATTTGTTTTCCCTCAGACAACTGTAAGAAAATGGGCCTGGTGTTCAACGACGTCGTTGGCATCGTAGAGATCATCAACTGCAAGGATGTCAAGATCCAGGTATGTACAGTTAACAGTAGACATGTTTCCAGAAAATATTGATTGAATTAGAATTGAACTTTTGGTAAGTTGCAAGAGGAAATGCAAATTAAATCAGTTTCCATAAAGTGAAGTAAAATCGACTGCATCATGTTGTGGTGGTTATTAGTTACATTATACATGAGTAATAAAGACAGTGGACATGAAGAGAAAGAGGACGCTAGGGATAAGTCAGCTGAGTAATCATGAGTTAAATGGTCACTATAGCAGAAAAAAAAAAAAAGCTAATTTCAGAAAGTTCAACATGTGCTTGAACGTTGAGGTTGATTTAATCTTCTTGTATTTGTCTTCATCATGCTGGGTCACCTTTAGGCTGCAGTGCGGTCTGGGTTTCTCAGTCACTCTTGAGTTGTTTTCGTTTTATTCTTCTGCTCATTGACATATTTTTCATGAAATCTTTGTTTTATATTCATATATTTACACTCTGCAAACTGCTCTAACTCTGTCACAGAGCAGTTAAAAGCTGAATCTCATTGTGCTGTGTCCAAACTCTTTACATCCAGGTCATGGGTAAGGTTCCCACCATTTCCATCAACAAGACGGATGGTTGCCACATTTACCTGAGCAAGGACTCTCTAGACTGCGAGATCGTCAGCGCAAAGAGCTCAGAGATGAACATCCTGGTTCCACAGTGCGATGGAGAGTTTGTGAGTATCCCGTTTGGAGGAAAAACTGTTCGATGGAGTTCTACCTTTTTTGGTTCTTTTGTTTCTGGTCCCTGTCTAGACTTGGAAAAGAAATGTCATGGATGATTGGATCATAATTTAACGGCACTAAACACATGGAGTTTAGAATGTAAGATGATATATTCCCATTGAAAACATATCGGGGCAGGAAGTGTGTGGTTTTTTTGAGAGAATGTTAATAACAGCCTCCACAGGTCATACTTCAGCTGGATTTTCCAAGTAGCTTTGTGTCCTGATCTATGTTATGATTCCAATATCTTCATACCAAGTTCTTTGAGCTTTTACTTGAATTGCCTGCAGGGATTTGAAATAATTTTTACTAGGCTTCAATCAACTAAACTGATCCAGACATTATGGAAATATGACTTTTTAGATTCTATTACACTTTTGTCTGTGGAAATGTGCACCACTGCTTAAAAAACAATGTATTCACAATTATAACAACATAATTGTTAGCAGGTATTTGAACTAGTTAAGTGCCTGTTTATTTATTTTTTGTTTTGTCACTCCAACTGGTCAAAACTAAGTGATCTTTAGACTGAGTTTTTTTTTTTCTTCTTCCTGTGACACTTGTTCCCCATGTCTCCTTTTTTGAATATTGTGAGGTCTTGAACTTAATATATTGGGTATTGTGACATAATTTTGTAAAAGTGGTGCTCTATAGAGGAACAGTAATAAGACGTGGACACTTTGGAGATATGTGAACAGCATTGTTTCCACTTGTTTTTCATTCTCTAAAATACATTTTAACACCAACTTCAAACCGCCTCCGTAGCTGCCAACATGAGACATTTGCTCATAATAAAAAAGCACCATTTTATTGGACAAATGCCTTTATGAAAAGGAACTGACAAGGTGTGAATATGTCCCTTTCCCTCTTTTAGACGGAACTCCCTGTGCCTGAGCAGTTCAAGACTATCTGGGACGGCCGGAAGCTTGTTACCACAGCAACAGAGATTGCGGGATAGAGGGGGCAGCGAGTGAAATGGCAGCATCTCCTCAACACCATCCTCCTCCTCCTCCTTGTTCCCTTTTTTTGCAAATGCCTACCTGACTGATCGACCGCCCCACCAGCTAACTCTCACACTGCAGACTGAGATTCGGACCTCATGCGTTTATCTCCTTCCTCATCAGCCAATCACAGCTTAAGCTGTTCCTTCCATAAGCCAATGAGAGGACTGCTCTCTTTATCTGGAGCGATCCTCCAGCCAATCAGGGAGCAGCTTGTCATTTGAATTGGTTTTCCCTGTGACCAGTTAAAAACAAAACAAAAAAAAAACCATTGAATTTGCCAACAGCTGGGATGCTCTGTATGATATTTTGTATCTATCTGGATAATGCGATGCTAAATTTGACATGTAGAATAGCCAACACGGAGACGGGGGTTTATCATCACTTACATGGTTAATGATTCCTCTGTAAAGCACTGCAGCCAGTCAGGCTTCACTATCAGGATGCTTCAGGCATTCTCTCTTTCTCCTGCTCTCACTTAGGAGATTGTTCTTAAGTTGTGGCCTGATAGATTTCTGTTTCATTATGCACTTCACTGTAAATTTTACCGAAGATAATAGTGTCCATATCACCTCCACTGACTGTAACGATATTAACTTCCATAGTGGATAATGATGTAATGTCAACACTTAAATAGAAGTAAAACAAAGTGTGTACAACACCACTATATTTCACATCGTGACACTCATCGTGACCTCAATGATGTTCGGAAAATGATTATGATTCCATGCGTTTTCCCTCAAAAAACCTACACATAGGACATTCCTGATTATGAAAAACATTCCGCGAAAGGAGGCGTGTAAGAAAAGTTGCGATAAAAGAGCAAAACGATTTGAATCAACAGCGAGTGGCTCAAGACAGTGAAGCAGAAAAGACTCGAGGATGTCATCGGCAACTGTGAAGCATCTGCTGTAATCATCTGTATAGAATATCAAATAGTCTTAAATATTAAGCCCGACTATCAGAAGCTCTTTGCCACGTCTGCACTCTATGAACATCAGCTTTTGTAGCTGTGGAGCTCTTCACTCAATTTTCTTTTATACTGTCTCTTTATTTTACCTCTTTCTTTTTTTTTTTTGGGTCCAAAATCAGAAATCTGCTCATTAGTACTGGAGACATTAAAGAGTCATTAAAAATGTTGCAATAAAATGTATTTTGGTTTGTTTTTGTTCCAGCTTGTTAAATCGGAATATTTTCTGGTGTCTTTTCTCCATTGAACAGCGTATTTTTGACTAACGTCTGAGGGTTTTTATTTACAAAATGAACACATAAACAGTTAAATCATTTTTAAGTTTCAGGCATAGTGACATATCGGGACATTAGTAAAAATGTGAACTGAAATTCATCAACTTGTTTGATTATTTTGGTAAAAGTTAAAGAATAATCTAATATTTTCAGTATTGTCTCATGTTTGACAGTAAACAATACTTTTTTAGCTGTAGATCGCTCGCAATATATTTTAGAAAACACTGATTTTTCATAATTTTTGCTGTTTTTTTTTTTAAAAATTTTTGATTAATAGACAAACAGTTAATATGCAACAGAAAAATGCTGATAGCTGATCAATAGCACTTTTATAAGAAATTACATATTTTCTAACTGAACATCCAAATCAAATAAATTAATGAATCTGGAACTGAATATTAAACTTTTAAGTTTAGCCAATTCCAGGTGCTATTTGTATTTTGAGTTATTTTCTATTAATAAAGCTAATTCTGTTTGTGTTACAGGCCCAAAAGCTAATTCATTGATCAAGAAAATAATATAATTGTTAGTTGCAGCTGGAGTGGAATGTCAATACTGGTATGAGAGTCTAAACAACACCCAAAATAAGAAAATGACATACTTTATGCGTTAAAACAGAGTGGATAATAGTTTCTTCTTCAAAATTCCACCTGTTACGACTAAAATTTCCAGAGGACAAATCACTAATTGTTAATTACGGTATAAAAGTGGTCCACAAAATCCACCTGATGTGTGCTATGTGTTATTAAATCACTGCATAACAAACAGGAAATAACATTCATAAAATCTTTAATTGCTGCAAAACAATTTGACCTTTTTAAGAACAGCTCACATTGATTAAACCCTGACAGTACAGGCATATATAGTATACGATGGAATAAACAGCAGTATTCACTTCTCAGACATGGAAATTAAAACAAGAATTAAAAACAAAATCAGTGCAAAATGAAGGAACCTGTGCTTGCTCATCTCTTGTGAAGCGTTGGTTAAGTGGTAAAACCATTGCTCGTGCTTTTCTTGACAGAATTATTTCCGTTTGAGTATTTTAACTGGTATCTTGTTGGTCCCAGTTGCTCGGAGCTCTAGCGTAGATAAGGCAGAAGGTTGGCGTTGAACCATTCTCTGGTGAACTGGAGGTGGTCTCCGTCCGACGCCAGAAAAACCAGCTTTCCAGCTTTATCCATAGCAGCGAGGCCTAAACGGTCCTGCACAAGAAGCACACGCCCGGGTTTACTTTTATAAACAGGGTTCATATAAGGTCACATTTTGTTGACGGTCAAGTTCAAGCACTTTTAAGGGTAATTTTAACATTTTTCCCAATTTTATTTATTTTTTTTAAAGTGTATTAATCTGTGTTTTTATCCATTTGCTTTTTTTGACCTGGTTCTTTACATCTTCAGCGCCTTATATGACGCACACATTTCAACGTGTTTGCTGTGATGGTAAAAGGTTTCATTGGATGCCTGCTGACCATCTGCTTCATCACTTACTGTAAATTTATTTAAAGTCATCATCAGTTTTTAATCTTATTTCGCTGTTATCTCGTTAACAAGTGCCTGTGGATCCTCCTGACAACCAGAAATTAATTTTTATCCTCTGTAGGGGACAAAAGTTTGACAGTTTTACTTTAAAAATGCTGTCCACTGCAAAGGACATTCCATGAAAAATATACATAAACGTAAAAATAATTGTTAAAAATACATAAAAAAAAAACTTACATTATGCAGTTTCTGATCAAGACAGTTGTTTAATGCAAAAAAAGCTAAAACTTTTACTTTGCTGGGTGTCAGGAGGATATTTTTATCCACATCTCTTCCATGTGTAAACCTACAGTCTGCAGATGAGCGAAAACATGTGATGTTTTGTTGTGAGCATTACCTCTTTGTAGAGAACACTCTCCTGTAGAGTCTCGGTCTCTTTGGCCTGGCCCGTCTTCAGGAAACCAAACCACTACGTGAACCATCAGGAGTTTGTTAAACCATGTGATAAACACACACACGCACACTTATATCTTTGCACCACCTCGTTACATTACCTCACTGTCAACAGGATCCACCACGGTGTCCTTCAGGAACTTCACCATGACAAATTTGTCCAACAACTGAAGATTCTTCTTATAAGTCTCATTAACAGCCTTTGAACAAGGATAGAATACAAAACATGATGAAAAACATGGTGATATTCTATGTCCACTTTGAGAAAATAATGTCTGGGTTAATATTTCTCTGTAAGACTTTTTAAAGGTGATATTTTAGGCAAATTGCATGTCCATACTGGCAGAAAGAGTATGGAGGATGGTAAGAAAAGCCCCGGAATAACTCAACAAAATTAAAATCATTAATATTTAATGTCATACTTAGAGTTTTTTTTTTTTTTTTTTTTTTAAATATCAACTCCACATTAGCCAACATCACAACAAACTAACTGGGTGTTATACAATAAATTTTGTTAAAGTGTCAAAGTGTGATAAATAGAAATCTTTCCAAAAAGCGTATTTGTGTCAGACTATTAGTAATAAAACTAAACTAAAAGATGCATCAGTTAACATAGTTTTAAAGTGTTCATTAATTTCTATTTATCCTTTACTTATTTTATGATTTCAGTTTTTTTTAAGTGTATAAGGAACACATTTGGCAGAATTGACAAGTTCTAGTTTAATATTGAATTAGTTTTGATTTAGTTAGTATTTAATATGGTGTATTAGGAGGGAAACCCTAATTTAATGAAGCTGAAAAATGAAACAGGTAGGATGAAACACACAGACTACAAAACTATTGATTATTAAAAGGTCCATGCTATGCCAACTGTTTACATTAACTATAACCCTGCAGTCAAAATTACCGTAATTTCCAGACTATAAGCCGTGACTTTTGTCACATGCTTTCAACCCTGCGGCTTATGCAATGATGCAGATAATTTATGCATTTTTTTCTAATAGCCACCAGGGGCACTCGAGCAGAAAAGGTAAGAGTGAGCACATGCGGCTTATAGACAGGTGCGGCTTATGTATGTACAAAGTGGTTTTTCCTTTAAAAATGTGAGTGAGGCTTATTTATAATCAGGTGTGCTCTATAGTCCGGAAATTATGGTAAGCTACATCAAGGCTTTGAATTAAGATTTTTTTATTTTAGATATTAAACTTTTTGAAGAATTCAGGCTGCAGGCCTGGTTTCGTATACTGACCCTCTCCTGATTGATGTCAGCCAGAAACAGGCTGTGCTTTTTGTACAAGTCATCGTTCAGGGGGTCGTGCCAGTACTGGGCCTGAACCAGGCTGAAAACACACACGCACACACAATCATAAATACATCAGTGTCAGACTGTGGAACACATGCATCCAGAGTCGAAGAGCTGAGTCGACTCACTGTTTCTGAACCAGATCAGAGTAGGCTCCGCTGTTCAGAGCTTTGCGAATCATGTCACAGATTTCAGAGCTTTCTCCGGGACAACGGGGGAGTCCGTAAACTCCTGTAGATCAACAAAAACACAGTGAAGGAATGTTTCAAATCTGACTCAATGTGGTCATTATTTAGAGAAAATATATCCTAATTTTCAGATAAAAAGATATTATTTCATAGAAATTATCTCATTTCAAAGTGAAATACTAAGAAACTATTTTGGATAAAATTATTTCTTTTTTTTTTTTTTTTAGGAAGTATCTTTTTACTTTGACTTTGACACAGGAATCTATCATTACACAACTGTTGTTCAATCTTCCTTCCTGCTCTCTACAGTTATTCACCATTAAATCAAACGGTTTGGGGGCGGGGCTAATGTCGTTACCTTGGTGTTGGCCGCCCACTGAGATCAGGGTTTTCATTGATGGAGTCGGACAGCGCTGAGCCACAGCCCTCCTGTGAGGAACAACCAGGAAGAGGCACAGTGAGCTACCTCATACTTGTCTTGACATAAAAAACAAGCTCAAACAGAGGCTGCAGTCCAAGAAGGAAAGTCAGCGTATCATCATCCAACAATTTTTATTTTTAAAAGAATGTGGTTGGAAAAATTAGTCTTCATGTTACTGCAGAATTTTAGAAGTTAAATTAAAGACTTTTTTAAGACTATTAAGTGCAAGCCTGATATATCTAAAACTAAGATCTAACAGTGCATATATTTAATGAATATATTTCTCCAGCTATTGCATATATTACAATAAAGAAATAGGTTGTATTTTGATTTACTGTTGCAAATAAGAGGTAAATCCAAATTTTACAAATTAAGTCTTGATTTAAAGGCAAAACCTGATTAATACATTTTACAACTTTGTTAGATTAGATTAGATTGATCCCTAAGGCAGGGATATTAAGGTTCCAGTGGCAGCACATCACTGAATGTACAGATATATGAACAATTAGAAGATAAATAGAAAAAAACTATAACAATGACAACTATAAAAACAGTAAAAAGAATGAGCAATTGTACATTAGGAATACTAGTAGTGATAAATAATAAAAGCAGTAAATGATAATAAATAAATGCAGATAGTAAAGATAATAATAATGAAATAGTACTAATAAAAGTATAATATTCATGGTAATAATACATAGTGACAATGATGTATAAATAACTAAAACATTATATAAGTATGTTACACTTTTTCAAAGGACAGAATCCTTATTTTGGTATTTTAAATGATTTCTTTCACTGAGCAGAAGAATCAAACAAGAAACCAACATAAACATGGGACTCCTTCAGTTTCAGTTACATTTATGCAACAAAACCATTCAGCAGTTACATACAGGAATTGCGCCCCCTGGGAGAAGCCCATAGCATTGTATCCTCCCTTCAACTTGGAGTCCTGAGCCAGCTGAGCGCACACCATGGACACCTGGTAATTCACGTCCATGAAAAACCCATTTTCTGTGTCCTGCAGAAGGACAGACATGAAAGCATGACAGGCATTAAAAGAAGAAAACGACTACCGTCCACGAGGAAAAGGGATGTGAGATAAAAGTCACAGTGGGCTGATGGATCAAAGTGGAAGAGAGCAGGTCATGCTGGCTGGCTATGAATATTAACACAGAAACATTATAGAGCGAACTTGTAAAGCACCTATTTTTCTGATGTAACTTTCGCAACTAGCACTGCAAATGTGACAGAATAGGAATCCTTACATGTCATGTGGATGTATCAATTAAACCTGCTGTGTGGCTGCTTGGCTACAACATGTGAAATTTTGACTAAACAGGTGGCCTTTTCAGTTGCATTGTGTGTTGATGCATGATGTAAAAAATACAGAATTTACTTCTATATTACGTATCATAAACATATGAAAGAAAACAGTCAGAAGTAGCAAGACATGGTTGTTTTTTCTTCAGTATTTTAGCAGATTTATCTGAAAAGGATTTATATGTAGCATTATACTTTGAAACACTCAGAAAGTGACTTAAAATTATCATTGCAGTGAAAAAAAGGGAGAATAAATAGTGTTTGAGCAGATATGGACTGAAGTCATTCATATCTAGGGGCCTATATGTCACTTTAAATATGTGTGACCACTAGAGGGAGTACTGAGTCACTCTTCTGCTCTCATGGTATTGAAAGCTAATTCAAGAGGATGATGAAAACTGGTAAAAAAAAACAAAAAAAAAACAACAACAACTTTCAGTCAAAAATGCCACAAGAGTCAAGTTTGATGATGAAATGATGGCATTACTTCACAGATGAGTTTGATTATTATTATTATTGTTATCATTATTATGCTTTTATCCTTAAGTTGTTAGTTGATTGACAGTTCAGACTAATCTATGACAGTTATGATCCTGTTTAGACAATTCCAAAGAGATCTTTACTGCAGCTATTAATACAAAACATATAATAAAGTATGTTTATTTTACCTGTTTTCTGACTGAAAACACATCCAAGTTAATAGAACCGTAATGTAAATCACTGGCTGACATAGTACTTGAAGATTACATGACACACAAATGTCTAAATAATGGCTGGAAGGTGAAAAGTTGGTAATGTCACAGTACAAATGAATGTAGACAATGAGATTCACCCTTCCAGTGAGTGCTAGTTCCTTCCTCTGCTGTTGGATTATTTTTTTAATGTCAGTACCAAAGATATATATATATATATATATATATATATAAAACATCTTTAAAATATTACATTTTAAAACTCCACAAAGTAAAATCATACCTCTATGACATTCTTTCCAATCATCAGTGAGAGCACATAAATGCCAGAGATCTCCTCCTCTACCATCTTTTTTATTGACCCCATGCTCAGAGGATTACAACAGCTGTCACCTGAAGGACACATTAAGATTTGCATTTATGTTCACAGGTAAATGCAGCTCAGTTTATTGACAAATGGTTAATATGTTGGTATCCATGCACCCTTTCCTCAAATCTCAACCCCAATTCAAACCTTTGAAATTAAACCTTTGTATGACTAAACAGTAAGAACATGAGCATTGTTTTTTTTGTTTTTTTAATATATAGTTCTCATAATTTTCCTGAAAGTAGAGTTGGAGGTGATCAGAGGTATTTGGGAATTATACAAGACCACAAACATTAATAAACAGGTTTCACTAAAACAAAACACTCCTTCATAACCTATGCAAAATAGGAAACCTAAAATAAGGGAGAGTGTTTCCACCCAGTGATTTTTACTGAATGCAAGTTAATCTCTGTAGCCAAATTCAAAATCCTGCCTTAAACCTTTTCGCAAGAGCCTGTTATAACAATACATAAAATGCAAACAGATCTCACAAGCTTTAAAAGAAGATTTTCATTCCACTAAAGAGTACCTGAGCACTACTGAATGGGAAGAGAGAGTCTGGGGTTTTGTTTCTCTTCCCTTGACAAGATTTTCCCACCAATAAGTGTCATGCTAATGGAAAGCTAGCCACATATGAGGAACTTTTCTGTGCTCGTCTGTGTTCTACTTCTTCTTTATCTGCTTATTCATCCACCTATGTCTAACAAGTGTACACTGTGAAGTAAAAATGTAGCCATACAGTGTGCACAACTCTACATCTGTCAAAGAAGTAGAAGAAATTACTGTTTTCAGCACTACAGTAAAGTTTACTCAACTCAAAAATAGTGTTTAAATAGGCCGCACTCTTAAATTAAGTATTAAATCTCATCAAATGAACAACAAAGATGAAGTTATAATAAATCTACTGGAAGCAGGAACATCTGGTTGTAGATGTTTTACATAATTTACATAATAATTTTGATAATGATGTTTTCTTAAGTATATTTTCTAAAATGCAATAATAAATAAAAACTGTGATTTGTTCATGTGTTTGCACCTTTATTTAACTGACAAATGTAAATAGCTTCAGTATTTCACCAACCAACTTAACTTAAATATAAAATACAGACAGTGTATGTAACTATATGAATACAAACACATACCCATCCCATGCCAGAGCACCAGTGGAGTGGTCCCATTGTTGGAGTCATGAACTGGGCTGCCAGTACCCAGCAGCACTGGAGCAGCCACAAGAAAACACAGGAAGACGGGTGTCATACTGAACCCTGGAGAATCACAATCAGGCCATGAAAGAGAGAAACTACAAAGATAAGCTTTTCCTCTTGCCTGTTGTACTTTCAGTTCAGTAAAATTTGCACAGTAAATGAAACACAGCACCGTCGGGAAACACAGATAAACTGGATTATATTAGCCTGCTTGTAGATGATGGAGAAACTGAAAAATTAGCTAAAACAAGCTAAGTAACGCTGTAGTAAAATGATTATGGAAACTGTGTTTAGTAATGCGCATTTCTAAACACATTTTTTTTTTACATTTCTTACACACAACTAAAGCTATGGCTGTTGAAAAACAACTCAAGGCTTTAAACCAAGAACAAATTTTCCACTAATTAATCATAAAATGCACTTAAAAGGGATTATAAATACGCAAAATCATTACTCACCGTGCAGGATTTCGTCTTCCTGTTTCTGCTTGTTGAATAGCTAGTCACATGATTATGTTTTGCTAAAACAGCCAATCAGATTCAAAGGGCGGGGTCAGTAAGCAGGGGGGCGGAAATGTCCAACTAACTTGTGATTAGCCTTTTTTAGTGATTCTGCGTGTGTCTTGGAGCCTGAAATAATAACATTTGTGTAGTTGTCATGTGCTGTTAACATCTAGGTAGATTTTATTTCAGACTTCATGCGGATACATCGCGATTTGATGAGACAGTTCAGAGAAATACAGTGAGTCAGCCGCTTCGAGTTAGCCTGCCATGCTAGCTCGACAACATTCCTGCTCGGATTGTTTATTTTACGTGTAACTAAAAGCTTATTAGTTCATTAATACATCAGTGGTTTAACAGGAAACAGACAAAGGAAAGGACAGGATGTCTATCCAGTATGAGGAGCCTACATTGACGGGAAGTTACGGTGTTGTGGGGTCCTTTCCCAAAAGTTTTGGTTATGGGGTGGAGGAGCCAGATATGGAGGAGAACTCCACATCAGCTGACAAACCCAGAATACTGCTGATGGGACTGAGAAGGAGCGGCAAGTCCTCCATCCAGAAGGTAAATCTAGGCTTTTGACAAGTATTTTATACCCTCTTTATACTAGAAGTGCAGATAGATCAATGTAAAATTACTACATTACTTGTAAAATTGCGTGAAGAACAATTACTTGAAGTAAATGAGTTTGATCCCTTCTCTGTCCTCCAATAAATCTCACTGATTCTTGTGGGAGAAAAGAAGTTATTATACTCAATCTATTTTCTTTTTACTTTTTGGGAAAAACTCATATAGCATTTTTTGGTTACCTGATTTTGCAATTTGAGTCTGTTTACTTATTAAAGAAAAGATACGTGCTGCTTGTCTATTTTTCCATGCCAAAGATACAAACATAACCTAGTTTTAGAACATAAAAGTACAAAGACTGTGTCATCATCTCCAAAATTTCACCAGACTGTATTTTTGCAATTATATAATTACACTGTGAGAGTGACACTGTGATTATGATTCAGTTTAGAAGTAAAATACTAGTTTGGTCCCTCAAATTGTGAAGCATCAGTTTCAAAAGACACAGAAGCTGTTGTGCAATGAAGTGCACAATTTGTCTCTGACATGTAATGGAGGGGAAACATAAACTTGGATAAAATGGAAATGCTATGCAAGTACAGTGCTTGACCAGCCTTATCCAAACTAACTGTCTAATGTTAGGCATTTCAGTAAACAACACTAAACAGTCAAAACTAATCTCATCTGGTAGATTATAGCATTTTGTTTTGTCCTGGTACATTAAGGGACAGAGGAAGCACTTCAATCAGTTACCATTTTTGATGATTAATTCAAGCATTCATATGTTGAAGATTGGTAGTTTTGGCTGAACTCCTTTTTAATATTTCTTGGATAGCATACGATTGTATTTGTAACTGTGTATGAAAAAGTACATATGTTGAATAATGGCAAACACAAACTCCTGTTCTATTTATGTAGCACAACATCTGGAAAATTCCAGCTTACATTTTGTTGTAACATTGTTTTATCACATTTGACCATTGTATTTTTTGAGATAAATTGTACTAACTTATCACTTGTTGACCTCTGCTTAGGTCGTGTTTCATAAGATGTCGCCCAACGAGACTCTGTTTCTTGAAAGCACCAACAAAATCTACAAGGACGACATCTCCAGCAGCTCCTTTGTCAACTTCCAGATCTGGGACTTTCCTGGTCAGGTGGACTTCTTCGACCCGACCTTTGACAGTGAGATGATTTTCAAGGGAACTGGTGCTTTGATCTTTGTTATTGACGCTCAGGTAGGGTGATTACATCAGTAAGAGGTCAAATTTACACTGGAGATTTGATGTGTGTGATTGAATTAATCAGTCATGTCTGTGCTTCTTGTTTGCCAGGATGATTACGTTGAGGCTCTTGGGCGATTACACCTCACTGTGTCTCGAGCCTACAGAGTGAACCCAGACATCAACTTTGAGGTTTTTATCCACAAAGTTGATGGTCTGTCAGATGATCACAAGATAGAAACACAAAGAGACATTCACCAGAGAGCTAATGATGACTTGGCAGATGCCAGTTTGGAGAAAGTTCATCTAAGGTGAGAGTCTAAATGATCAGACTCTAAACATTTTACATTTCAGTTTCTATAAGCTACTCAGGGGTTTGAAACAGGATTTAGCACCAGATTAATACAAGAGACTGAATTTATTTTACACTTGGACTCGATTGTGCCAACAAAACTGAATTTAATATTTAGTTAAAACAGACAAACAACTATATTGTAATAAAGCCTAAAGTCAATAAAGTAAAATAATAATAATAATAATTTAGAGCACTGAACAAATCAGTCCAGATTAATCAATCTATTAATAAGTGTTGAATTTAAGGTGAAACTAACCATTGGAGGTGGAGTTTTATGTTTATGTTTTTTCTCTCAACATATGTGATTTAAATTTATAGGTCTAATATTTAGCACTTAGCCAAGTTCCACTTAGATAGTTTGTAAAAAAAAAAAAAAAAACCAAAAAAAACCTTGTTGGTGAAGATTTATT
>JAPSES010000058.1:13290692-13304371 GCA_029822895.1 Maxillicosta whitleyi
CCCTGTTAAAACACTCTGTAAAGTCACTGTTGTACTGTTTATGTTAAAAAAAAAAAAAAAAAAAGAAAAGGCCTCATTAGCTGTTTGCATGGCATGAATTTTCTGTTGAGAGTCTTCTTTATATTGCAGTCACGCATACTGTGATTAAAAATGCCCTAACGTGCTATCACATTAAAACGTACAAATATGGAACAGCTGGAGGCACTTGTGTTATTATGTTTTGTAGGTTTTCCCCTGTGGCAAATTCGTTTGATCATGTGAACACAGACTTGCTCTTTTATTTCTTCGTTCGCCGTCTTTGAGAAGGCCTTGCAGGATTTGTACGTCTCTAAAAACCTGTTGATTTCACATTCTTTTTAGATTTACAAGTAGGAGTCATCCTTTTTACCACAAATATGGGCTTTTTGTTTTGTCCGTGCATCTCTATGCCAACCGCAATAACTGTTATTTTGTTTACAACACACTGAGCTGACCTTAAACGGACCAAAGTTTGCAGTTGAGACATATATACACACAGACTAATCCAGGAATGATATAATAATATTAGCATTTTCAACACTGACAGGTACCGTGCTGAATAATTCAAACACATCATAAATCCACCTAAAGAAACTCAGGATGTTAAATGTTGTTTTTTTTAAAGGTTAGCTGTGGTTAGGTTAGTTGTAATTTCACTGTCAGTACTATTATTAACACAGTATAGACAGGTCTAATATGAAAAAGGACTGAATGTAAACAACAAATCTGAAGTTACAGGTTCATAAGTGAGATCCGGGATGCCCATCAGATGTAGAGGATTTAGAAACTAACCCATAAAAACCCAAACCACGACTGGCGCCTAAAAGAATCCAATGATCTAAAAGGTTTAATCCCTTTTGATCAACTAATTCTATCAATACATGTAAATAATTGGTGTAAAATACAGTTTATCGTCTTTTCATGGTCATCAGATATGACCAATTTGGACGTTCAGAGGCTCCGTAGTTACCATGGAAACAGTGTCATCTTCTATAACATTTCACCAGTAAAATCCATGGAGTTGGATCAATGACAGTGGATGGAGACACTTGTTTTTACTTATTGATATCTTTGCTGAATATGTTACTTTTTCTTCAGTTTTCTTTGTTTCAATATAACCTTGGCGTTTACTGTTAGTTTTCATGAACATTTAAATTATATATAGGAAATTAAATACTTTTTACAGTGGTTTACAGTGAAAAACGCAAAATACAGATGATAATATGATAATAAATGGTGATAAATCACTTAAGAAAGGTTAAATAGAGATGACAGTTCCTTTAGGATCTGCCAGAAAAATAACACTTTATGGTTTTTATGGGATAATTTACCCTCCTAGTTTTGGATTGTTGATTCTGGATGAGCCAAGAAATTGATCTTGCTGATATATTTTGTCATAGAGCACATAATAATAATAATAATAGTATTAATAATAATGGATTAGATTTCTATAGCATTGTTCAAGGCACCCAAAGCACTTTACTTTATTGATCCATTATTCCTATGGTTATAACAGTATAAAAACATGTCCCACTGTTGAAGAATAATAATATAACAATAGAAATTCAGGTCTGCATCAAGTTTGACAAAAACATTGAAGATAAAGATAAAAATATTTGACAGCGATATTTTATCTGTGTAAAACTTTCAAGTTCAGATTTTTAGCTCCACACTGCAGACGTTCTGACTCTCTGAAGCGTCTACATCAATGATAATAGCCTATACACTGATTTGTGCGTACGGCAATTTTCAGCTAACTTCGGTGTTTGTGTGCTTCCATGTCTCTCCTCTACATCTGTACGATGTGTTTATATGTAAAATGGAATCTACTTATGTCAACAAATGACTCCCAGTACAACACAGACTCCAACACAAACCTCACATGAGCACACAAGCGTGCATGCGTGTTATATATAGTGTACCTTTAAGTAATATCCAAAGAGAATATGCTGTTTATACTGAATATAGGGTGGATATAAACATAGTGACTGAAAACAGACACAAGCAATTCATCTTTGTGAGATCAAGATTTAATCAGTGACAACACTTGATTTGTGTGTTTGCAGCTGAAATACTGTAGGTCTTGTGATGCGGAGGAAGTGGCAGCACATTGAACGTCTTTGTACTGGGGATGAAAAGGAGCACAGTCATCTGATGGCCATAAGGGACAAGCCTTTTTTCTGATACAGTTTATAGCAGCAACCAAAGTGGTGTCGCTTTTCCTCCAATGCTGTAGCGCTCCTGTGTTACCAGGCCTCTGTACAGACCATTGTGCCACTGTCAAAATTCTCATTCACCTACCTGAAATTGGGTTATATAATGCAGGGGGACATACAATACTAGAGCTGTTCTGAGCCAGTGAGGTTCTTATGGTGCTGTAATCCTTTTCAGGGGAAATAAACATTAAAATTGGGTGTTAATGAAAGAAAAAAAAATATTTGTCACCCACTTTCCCGTTTTAACTGAAAGCTTTCACTGTGTCTGTGTTCATTTAGTAGGTGTTACAGTAAAACAGTCTAAAAAAAATAAAAAATAAAAGACTGGAAGGTGTGATACACAGAGTAAAGACGGGGAAATTTAATAACGTCACCCCCAAAAAAGGAAAAAAGGCAACGTGGCTACAGTTGAATAAGTATTCTGTGCCTGTGAGAGATTTAATACTTACCTACATATTTGCTCCACTGGATTTTATTACGTGTGACAGTGGTTTTCATCATGGAATAATCTGGTTTGTAAACCTCAAATTCCTTTACGGGAAAATAAACACGAACACGCAGTGCGGTCTCATGGATTTCAGAGCTTCTGGATCTGGTCCTAAGACACTGTCAGTTGTTGAGGAGTAAAACAACAGCAGCGAACCATGAAGGGACAAGAGACAGGAGGCCCGGTGGCTGATCCCGGGAGACAGTCGCCATTTGGCTCCTACTACAAACAGCTCAGAGCCAAGTGAGTCCGGTAAATCTGTCAGTGAGATACAGACGGTGTATCGTGAAGAATTCAACGTGTCCACTCATCAACGTGAAATGTAGCTTAAATAGTTTCAGCAGCCGTGCTACCAGAGTGTGAGTACTTAGACAGGATGGATGACTGTTTGGTTTAATGTCTCATGGTGAAGAGGAGGAGGTGGAGGAGAACAGGGGAGACGAGTATTCCTGGGTGCAGTCCAACAAAACACCTGTAAAGTGAAGTGCACAGCACACCTTGAAGTGCTGGATGTTGTGTGTGACTCAGCCGATCAGTGTGTGGATGGTTTCACAGTTGAATTAATTATAGAGTATGACTTACATTGTGAACAAACAGGTGTAACGCTGAACCGGCAGATCACGTGTTCACTGGAACTGGGTTAAGGTGTAAATATTTATCTGTAATGTGACGACAAATACATCAAGTGTTCATCAGACCTTATTTCTATATGAATATTATATCCGATGACAGGTGGTTTAGAATCCAAACACAAGTAGAAGAGTACAGTGGTCAGTAGCAACATGCAAGTAGGAAAAATATAATAAAAATATAGTTACTAATCAAGGAAGTGAAAAGGAATATGTGCAAATTTATACATAAGGTGAAAAGTTAGCAACCAGAAAAATGTTCCAGCATTACCGCATAGTGTTTATAAGCTATTTGTGATATATTAGAATGTAAAACTGTCTACTGTCTACATATCTTTGCTAATAACCTTTGGTCTTACAATAAACAACTTTTTCTAATATAATTTCGCTCTGTTTTTCATACCTGTAAACTTAAAGTGACTTATAGATATATTAACTTGTTGATATAATGGAGATTTAGCTGCACTGATTTTTGCGTCAAAGGTGGTAGGGACCAAAAATTACCCTAAAAAAGACAGTTACATAAATGATCTGATCATAATGTCTGTTCTAGCATACAGTTGTTTATTTGTAAAACTGTAAGTCATTAAAAAGTCAACATATCATGTAGTTTCTTAAGAAGTAAAAAACATTTAATCAATATTTAGGTAGTGTAAAAGCCTAAATAAGGTCCATGCTTTGACTTTTATTCCCAAAACCATTGGCTTCACTAAAAAAACCCTCCAGAATAGCCCATAAACAAATTCGATCTGGTGGCGTACATTAACCATATTTACTTCATGCTCACTGCTACTTTAGTGTTATTGTTCATCTGTTCTTTTTTCAGACACAGTCATTACTGCTTTAATTTTAACATTTATTTTATTAGACGCTGTTGTTTTGGCACAGGTCCCTTAAGAGTAAAGGAGAATCTGATGAAAGACAACAGCTGGTGACCACAGAATGTGTTCACAGATGTTGCGGCTCAGGAAAACAGACATAAAGCGCAAAATCGAGAGGACTATGTCCGGAAGGAAAGCTATTGTTCTATCGCAGCATTCATCGTAGACTTGGATGGACGAGAATAGAAACTCCCCATGTAGACAGTCATCTGACACAAAACAGATGTAGGATGTGATGTCTTGTCTGACTTTGGTTTCCCTCCATGTTGTGTTGACCTTGTTCGATGCCCTTCAAGAGGAAGTTGTGCTGTTATCTGCAGGGAGGGATGCACAATGTGAGGGGCGTCCTCAGAGCTATGCTAACATGGCATTGGGAGAAAACCTTCGTCGCTGAGGAAAGGGAGTTTCTGCTTTTGGCATCTGCTTGAGGACATGAGAGCAGACTCTGTTTATCTTCTTTGTGTTTATCTGAAATTACTGCATCACTGGTTGTTAGAAACAAAATGTTTGATAGCAGTCAGGCATGAGGAATGTAAACTGCAATTTCAAGATGACTTCTCAGCAGACCAGATGCAAATGCTTGAAGGTAACAGAGCGTGAAACACCTGCAAAGTGTAAAATGGACAGAACCATCAGTCATGTGCAGTAACTTCATCACCGACCGCAAAGATGGTTTTCAAGACTGAGAGTAGGTTGACTTTACAAGTTTGTGGTGAGCTCCGGGTCTTCACATCATCTCGGTGACGTCGTCCTTTGCTAAATTGAGGTGGGGGTTCATTTTTCAATCCCTCGGGGAGATTTCAAAGCTTCGTGGTTTCTCAGATGCACTTTGCTGAACCCACCTCCTCTTTTCTGACATTATAGAAACATGTCAAAGCCACTCTGTGCCCAAAATAGGGTGAAAAATTACAAACACCAACCGTTTCCAAGTGAAATATTTAAGTGTCGGCCTGTGTAAATGTAATTTTCCAGACGTCATGATCCTGACCATGTACATATACCCAAACTCTGGAGACCCTTATCCATAATCTTCATGCATACTGTATATATCTTGTAGAGCGCCGCCTCCCTGCCCTGTTTTAACTGTTCCAAAGGATGATATTTTAACTTCACTTCCCATGCTTCATTTCCTTGCTCATTTCCTTTGGTTGCTGCTGAACACTGGGTCACATACCCCCGTTAATGCCCCACAGTGTTCAGGATAATAGTGGGATAATGTTTTGTCTCTCTTCCAGATACATTTCCACCTGTACTTCCTCTGCTCTGTTAACTGTCGACCAAACAACCATTGATCAAGCCTTTAAAACCTGTCCTTGCACTTACAAAAACGGCTTAAATGTGTTTTAATGATGTTCTACAGTGTGTAGACGTTACATAAATAGATGTTCTGTCAAAAAAATATATGCAACAGATCATACACATAAAAATATACATAAGTTCAGTTTTAACCCAGACCAACTTCCGCCACTCAGCTTGGAAAACAACAAAACCATGCAAAGGGAATGTGTTCTTTTTTGCCCCATGTTACCCTTTCCATCAACTAATGAAATTGTACCAACATTCTCATTATTTTCACTTTTTCTTGTGTTAGATGTGTATATTAATTTAGGAAACATGGAACCAAAAACTTTGAAAACTTCTGCAATTCTGCAAAAATACCATGACAGAATACCATCACTTGTTGGTGAATATAGTTGCGGAAAAAATTATTAGACCATCCAAAGTCATCAAAAATAATGGTTATGCAATCAAGTCCTAATTCCTGTGTGTATCATGTGACTGAAACAGATAGAAAAGAAAACATGGAATGAATAAAAACACTGTTTTTGTCAGTACAATGACATAGATATTGATATAAGAACTGAAGTGATTTTGTTTTTTATTAAGAAAACATGTTAAATGGATAAATATCCGCTCTGAAATTAAACTATTATGAGATATTTTTGTTGTTATTATTATATTTGTCCAAATAAATGTACCTTAATTTGTACCAGGCATTAAAATGAACAAGAAGCTGAAGAAAACAAGGGTGGTCTAATATTTTTTCTCTCTGACTATTATTACAACAATCATGTGCACACACACAAGAAAGGTCCATTGTGAGGATGAAAGTCTGGTAAACATTTCCAGAAGAATTCCATAATTAGGTCAAGTTATAATGACTTGTTTAATCCATCCCAACTAAAACGAAGTCTCAAAAAAGGACAAAAATGTGTTTTTGTGAAAACTACTGGAGTCTCAGTGGATCACACAGACTATATTGTGCTGATCTGAATTGACTTGCAAGTGATTTCAGATCTTTATCTTTTCTTCCAGCAAACACGAGTTACATCATGTCATTTAAACCAGATTAATGATCATTACTGCGATTAAAAAACAAGCCAAAAACTGATGAAAAAGCAGAGAAAGTCTTTGAAATCGAGAACGTTGTTTGAGTTCAGCTCCCAACAATTAATATTGTTTAGTAGTTCAGTCTCAATGCCAAACTACCCCGGGGGGGTTTCACTCAACAATGAGTCGGAGGGAGGGACGGACATTATATGTTTTCACTTGTGAGTAATGATGAAACAGAAGAAGCAGTTATTTCATTACAAGACTGTGTCATAATAAATCAGCTCCGTCTCTCGGAGTGAAAGTATTCCTTTGGTCCTCTTGGAATATTTTTGTTGTCTTTATTTCCCAGCTGTATATCCAAAAACTGTCAGTTCCCCTTCTTCCTGCTTTCTCTCTCTGTCTTTGTAATCTCTCTCCTCCTCCTTCCTGCGCTGTTTTTTCACTGATAGTGAAAGCTAAACCATGCCTGTAAATTCTCTGTTTTCAGGAGGCCTGCCAAAGTGAGACATAATGAGTGACCGGTTTGACTGTAAGAACTGCAACGAGTCCCTGTACGGGCGCAAGTACATCCAGGTGGAGGACAATCCCCACTGCATTCCTTGTTACGACCGCCTGTATGCCAACACCTGCCAGGAATGCAAAGAAATCATAGGTCACAATGCCAAGGTAAGCTCAAACTGTACACGGGGAGTAACAATAAACTTACTTACATTCCTGGAAAGCACACATTTTCTAGCAGACTACTAAACAGGCTATAATCCCTTTAAGTTACTGAAGGCCTTAGTGTCAAATAAAAACACGGTCCTGAAGGAAACCACGCAGACGCCATGGGGCCATCAGGATCCTGTGAGTTATAGACTCTTTGCGAGGGACCGGCAGTAAATTATGGTGCTGCTTGTTTTGGCCGTCCCTCCCCTGTACAAGACGTAACAGCATTCATCCTTCAATATTCTCGACCTTAGTTGTTTCTGTTACTGTGAAAGCCCACGCCTCAAAAATAAGTTTTTCACTCACTTCTCAATGGGGCCATTTATCACAGAGCTCACATGAACTGCAAATGAACTGGAACACAAGCAGCTGTTAAAGAAGGACATCAATGTAGGTTCTGGCTTTAAGGAAAATAATTAGAAATGAAAGTGCCAAAAAGACTTCTGCGTGGTTTTGTTCTTCTTAAATGTTCTTGTAAAGATCGCAGCGGCCTAATGCAGAAAGCTGAATCCTGCGGTTGACTTTGACCTCTGACCTCCGGCCTACTGAAGCGTGTGATTGTATATTAGGGAGGATTTTATGTAACCGCTATTGACCCCTTTGAACATTTCTATTTGGTCATATTAAAAAAGTACCAATACATGGGAAAAAAACCTCTACATTCCAAACTTTAAACCCTCAACGTCCTGAACAGCTGCCAGTGACCAAAGGCATCTACTAATATTAGTGTTTAATAACTAAGAATGATTAATCCTATCAGTACATATAAATTATTAACATAAAATGCTATTACTAAGCTTTTCAGCATCATCACATCTGACCCATTTGGATGTTCAGAGGCTCCGTAGTGAACGTGGAATCACAAATATTTTCTGCAACCTTGATTCACCAATAAAACCCATGTAGTTTGACAAATGGTGGTGGTAGTAGACACTTCTTTTTTATCTTTATTTATTGATATATTTTGCTGAGGAAGTCACTTTTTCTTCAGTTTTCTTTTTACATATAATAACCGTTGATTTTACTCTGGCTTTTATGAACATGTACATGGCCAGTGAATTAGCCTAAATATAGTAAAAACAAATGTAACATGATAATAAACGGTGAAAACTTACTTACAGGAGGTTGAATCAAGAAAAAAATTTATTTTTAAGTCACCACAAAAGTATTTACAGATCTTTAAGGGTTGAATAAATGGATGTATTATCAGTAAAATGGGCTAAAAGTATGAAAAGTAAATGTAATAATCATCGTTAGAGTTTTATTACTATGGTATAAGATGTTTTTCTTGACATTATCATGCACTGATGGTGGTTTAATCTAAAACAATGTGTCATATTTGATAAGATCCTCACATGTTTGTGGTGCTGTTGTCCCATGAGAATGAAATATCACTGTAAAGTCAATCAAAATAAATAAATAAGTAAATAAAAGGCTTTTTTTCATCTACATAAGAATGAGTTTTCCAGTTGGTAAATGAACTGCGCTTATATAACACATTTTCTACACTTTCATGGTACCCAAAGCACTTTACAAGGTCTCACGTTCACCAGACCATACTGGGAGCAATTTAGGGTTCAGTGTCTTGTCCAAGGACACTTCGACATGTGGATAGTTGGAGCCAGGATTCGAACCACCGACTCTTCGGTCATTGGACGACGTGCTCTAATTGAGCCACGGTTGCCCAGACTAATGAGCAGTTAGTCTGTTTAACTCAAAAACTCTTAACAATTATATCATGATTGGTCAAAATCAGCACATTTGAGATTTGTGGTTTTCACTGAAGGGGGGAAAATGATCAGTTGAAATGTAAATTAAGATGCCAGACAAATATGAGGGATTAAAAAGTACAATATTTCCCTCAAGTAGACGTGTACAGCTGCAGAAGTTGGGAGTACTGAAGTACACAACCCACTTGTACTTAAAAAAAATACTTAATTTTTTTTATTTATCGTCAATCGTTGGTAATGAGTATTGATTGGACTTGATATGATTTTTTTGTCTTTTGTGCCTGACCCCGCCCTGACTAACACATCTCACCTCTCGCTTCTTCAGGAACTCTTCTATGAGGACAGACACTACCATGAGCACTGCTTCCGATGTTTCCGCTGTGATCGTTCCCTGGCAGACGAGTCCTTCACCAGCCAGGACAACGGTCTGGTGTGCAGCGACTGCTATTGCAATGAATTTTCCTCCAAGTGCGTGGCCTGTGACAAGACAGTCATGCCAGGTATAAACAATAAAGACGGGATTTACACATTTTTGCCTGCGCTATGTTCACAGACCTCCTTGGGAATATTTCTTTTGAGCAATCAGTGAAACATTGAGTACCACTCAAGGGCAGAAACTGTAAACTTCACACCCTGCCTTAGCAGGGATAAAGAGGCTAACGAGTTTTTGTTATCCGGGGTGTGACAGCTTAGATGTGACAGAATGATTGTTTCCTTGCTCTGCTGAAAATATCTCCCAGCAGAGTGTTTTTCTCGTGACGACACAAGTTCAGCGGTGGTGTCGGATGACTGAAAATTACCCAGGCTTGTGGGTAGTGTGGGACATTATAACTCACCAAATCTTTTCTGAACTGAACAGTGATTTTCTTCAGTTTCTGTTCCCCCTGGAATGCCTTTAAAAGCTCCTGATTTTTCTTACAACTGAAGCCAAACTCCAGTTCAAAACACCGTCATGTCTTTGGGCTGCAGTTCAAGTCCCAAAAGTCATAAAACAAGGCCAGTGATTAAGGGATCTGACGTCCAATTTCAGAGACATGACTAGCTCTTGACTTTTGGTAACCTCTGTCATGAAACATGTGTTCACCACAATCTTAGCAAACTATATGGAAGGGAATCAACACCCATTATCCATCAATTACCCTTTAAGTATAGTGAAAGTCATGCATCCAATTCAATCCAATGCACTTCTGAGGACTCAACATAGCTAAGTTAAAAAGAGCACAAGGTCAGCGAGGGCAAACATTGAAATAATACATGTAAGTGAAAATCTGCATTTCAATACTGTGCAGCCATGTACGCCAGTGCATTGCTTTGCCGCAACTTGTCAGATCAGTTTGATTGAAGATAAGCTTAAGTAATTGTATAGTGTCAGACGGTGAAAACAGGTTTCTCCATCTTACTGAATCATCACTTTTCCAATGAATGGTATCAGATTTTACTCCAGTTCATACTTATACCACTGGAACACAGAGATCAAAAGAAAGCAGCTTAAAAGTTGTAAATGTCAGTGGGGAAAAAAAACAAACATCTCAGTTTCTGTTTTCTTACATCATGTTTCCTTCTTTGTCAGGGTCGAGGATGCTGGAATATGACGGCTCTACATGGCATGAGGACTGTTTTATGTGTCACGGTTGCGAAAAGCCCATTGGTGCAGAATCGTTCATCCCAGATAAAAACAAGTACTACTGTGTGCCGTGCTACGAGGGCCGGTTTGCTCCTCAGTGCAGTCAGTGCAAAAAGGTGAGCCGGGTTTAACTAAAGTACAATCTTAAGCCACATAAAATATACAATGTGTTATAGCATATACATCCTGTGTCTGTGAACTTTAGGCTCTGACTAAAGGAGGAGTGACCTACAAAGACAAAGTGTGGCACAAAGAGTGTTTTTTCTGCGCGGGATGTAAGGGGCCACTGGCTGGACAACCGTTCACTTCGCAGGGAGAAAGTCCATATTGTGTCAAGTGCTTTAGCAGCCTGTATGCCAAAAAGTGTGCCGGCTGCAAAACACCCATCACAGGTCAGTGTCACGAACCTCCTGGACAGGCTTTAAAATGTTTTTCTACAAAAAAGACATTAATTGCAAAGAAAATATAACCAACAAAGTCCACAGATATTGGACTATTTAAAACATGCTACATATTAGCATATACACAGTCATGCGCAGTGGTGGAATGTAACAGAGTATTTTTACTTCGTTACTGTACTTAAGTCTTTTTTTTTTGTATTTGTACTGTACTTAAAATAATAATGCATACTTTTACTTGTACTTCACTGCATCTTGTGGCAGTTATCTGTACTTTCTACTCCTTACATTTCGAAAATCAATGCCATTAACTGTTACTTTATATTAACATCTTTTCATCTAAATCTTTTTTTCTCAACTTTTGGTCTAAATCACACACACAATATTAACACCAATCGTTTAATCCGAATAATATTGTTGTGACACTGAGCAGTGACATTGGCAGAGGCATAAATAAGTATGTCTACATTCTGTATCATAATGATACAGTCCACAGACTGACATTGTGCTTTTATACTTTAAAGTACTTTTTAAAGGAAGTACTTAGTACTTTTACGTAAGATTCTTCATGTAGTACTTCTATTTTTACTTGAGTAAATATTTTGCAGTGTATTGGTACTTTTAATTTAGTACTAAACTTCAGTACTTCCTCCTTCCGCCTGGTGATGTGTTACATTACACTTATCAGGGAAATATCATGTAACTGTACTCTTTAGATTTATCCACTAAAATTTAATCAAGCAAACAGTTATGTGCCTTTCATTGGATAATTACTGCAGTATTTAATATATTCCAGTTGGCATGGTGTATTCCAAGCTGACTGTGGATTCATTAGGCTCAAACTGTGGAAGTGTGGTTCAGGAAGCATGAAACATCACTTTCACACATGGATGGGCCTCCACAGAGTGAGCCTGAACCCCACTGATAATCTTTAGCATGTGCTTTATGTAGCGCTTCAACTTTCTAATCATTAATACAAGATCTTGGCTAGAAATGAAGGCGAATCTGGATGGAAACAAATGTCGATACAGTTATTGTGACACTAAACAAGCATCACATGGCACATATGAAATTAAAGTCAAAGGCAGCCCAATGAAATAATGTGCGTGGCCTTTTTATTTGTAGGCAGGAAGTGATATTTTCAAGGAAAAATTAACTTAAAAAACATCCAACGACCCTTTTCTGCTTTTTGCCAAATGCAGGAAAGAGGGTTGAATGTTGCAGTGATTTGTGATAATGAAATAAAACTGACCGGAGTTCTCCAACAAAAGGGATCTGTGATTGGTCGTAAAGTACGCCCATTCACATCTATTTAGCTGTTGAGTGGTCGACTTAATGCTACCAGATCAGAAAGTGAGAGACGCACTGACAACGAACCACTTTCCGGTCTCTTTGAGGGAGTTAAAATCTACCGAAAAAGCCTCCTAAGGTTTGTCGGTACTGGTTTGCTTGGAAAACTCCCTAACTGCACTTCAAAAGCTGTCACATCTAGCGAGAAAATTGCTAAGTTGGCAACACTAAAATAGACTGCTGATATCTAACTCAAGCCAACAAACATACCCCTCCCTGCAGGACTCATTCTGATACTCCACCCCTAAATTCATGGATGTGCGTTGCAGTTGTACATCATTACACAAGCATGTATACTCTGTCAAACGCCCCCTGTTGCTGATTGGCTGGAATCATGTTTACGTCTGTGTCTTTGTGTGTGTGGTTTTTTTTTTTACCCGTTTGGCTGGGGCTGTGTACTAACAGATTTGTTAACGCTTCCTTTAAGTGCCCACAGAAATGAACAAGGAAATGGAACAATCAGATACAATTATTATGCAGGTTATTTAAGGTGCATGCTCGCCACCTTTGGAATTCTTACTAGAAAAGGCAGAGACTTAACTCACCAGACGAACAAGGATTTTAATGAGAAGCTTTAGACCACAGCTATGACACAGACTGCCAGCAGGTACACAGAACTGGCACAGCCTCGTTGCTGTTGTTACCAACTGCTGATGTTATCTTGAATTCATTTTTGTTTTCATTTCCGCAGTGTGGTAAGGGTATTATTACAATTTTTTTGTGATTGTTTCGACCCTATCTTTAAAACCAGTTTTGCAAAACTCTTCACACTAACCACAAACCCTTGCATCTCGCCAGCAGAACATTATATATATCTTACAAAGGCAAACTATTCTTAAATAAATCAAGTGAAAAATAAATGGCATCAGTACAATAGACCGAAAGCATCATTTGAATAAAGATACAAACTATAAAACTTCAAATGAAAAATGGTTTTGCAGTGTGAACGTATCAATATTAATGCCAATAATGGGAAAATATGTGGCAGCTGAGTGTAAAGCAGTTTTACAAATTGTGTTTAACTGTGAAGCAGAAAAAAAGTGTACCAGTCTGTCACACTTGGTAAACACAATGGTCTCAGACATTCAATCACTATTAGTGTTTATACAAGAAGTGTCACATTTACAGCCCAAAGCTAAAACAACCCACTGAAAACTGACACAGGGATGTCAAACATGTGGTCCAGGGGCCAAATCTGGCACACCAAAGGGTCCAGTTTGGCCCTTATGATGACTTTGTGAAATGCTAAAATTAAACTAAGATATTAACAATCATTTTAGTTCAGTTCCATAGACAGAACAATT
>JAPSES010000058.1:13319687-13345309 GCA_029822895.1 Maxillicosta whitleyi
GTAATCACTTTATTTACTTAAGCAGATCATTTTACTTCATATGACATGCGTTTAATAATAATAATAATAATAATAATCTAATATACATTTAATATGTTAAAGGTCACTATGATGTGAATGACACCTTCACCCAGCTTGGCTCCAAAGCAGTTTTGTCCCCGTTCAAGTCAAAAACACAGAGAATCCAGGCTCCAGTGGACAATCAAGTACCAGGACCAGGAGCCTACAGTCCACATCAGGTGCCTGCACCAGTGAAAAGAACCATCCTACCGTGAGTAAAGTCATTTTTTTTACTGACTGTGACTATACAAGTGGCCACTTATTTCTTTTTCATCATCTTTTTTTCTGTACTTAAAGGAGAGGATGTTATTTGGCGATATCTTCACCTCCTGTGATGATTCCTAAGCCCCCTCCATCACCAGGTCCTGGGCACTATGACGTAGCCATCTATGAAGGCCCGTCCAAACATCCCATACCCAGTGCAGCATTTGCATCTAGAACGGCACGGATACTCCAACAGTCTAAGTCTGAAATGGGACCTGGTCCAGGTAACAACACAGATTATAAACACATTTAAAATAGCCACTCTACACACAATTTATAGGACTTTTATGCTTTCATTATTCTTAATCGGTTCAAGATTAAACCTGATTTTATTTGTCCCTATGGAAATTTGTCCTGGACGTAAACCCTGCCCCATAAAATACAATTATAGTGTTGTAGTAGACATAAAGTGCAAACATTAAGTACATTCAAGATCGCTCAAAGCAACCCCTACTTACACACTTTAAAAAAAAAAAGAAAAAACAATATCTTCTGTATTTAGTTGGATGTAGTTTCTATCGAATATATGATGCAGTATAACTTCCTTCACTACCATCATGAAGGTAGTGATGTTATTTTATCATACTTTTCTATGTTTTACAGCAAGTTTCCCTAGACATTTACCATATAATATTGAAATTTTATTGATGTTTATTCACAATACAGTGGTAATATAGGCCTTTTATTTTATTTTATTTGATATATCTTGCAAATGGATTGTCAGTGCACAGCAAACCTTTAAGCTCTTAAAATACTATACCGTATACCTCTTAAAATATTATACCTCTGCAGAATTATTCCTGTGCCACATCTTTTTTTTTTTTTGCTCTAATTTTCACATTATGGTCACATGTTAATTTGCATAGATCTAAATAAATGCATTTCTGTACAAAGTGAGTTTGTAATATATTTGCAGTTCACCACTGAGTTATAACTGACTGTGGATAACTGCTGACTGCAGTATATGCAAATGAGGCAGTGTAAAGAAAAGTAGGTACATAAAAATCTCTTAAAATAACCTGAGGTCTCTGAAGCTGCAGTGTTCCTTTAACACCAACAGCTTTGCTTGATAATATGTAAAATATGAGGGTTTTGGATGAGCACTATTATACTGGATGACTTTCAATGAGCTTTTTCAATGTCATTCTATTCTTTTTATTATTCTAAAGATAGATGTGTGCATAAAAAAACACACCTTTGAAGCTACAAAAACAGTGGCAAATGAATCACAACACCAAAGTATGTTAACAATGTAAGTAAATGAATAAATGTGGTTTAACATATTAAATCAAACAATGATCCTGAGGATTATAAAGATACCAGTTCTTGTTTGTTAACCTTTCATCTTTGTCTCAAATTCTGAAGAGAACATGACTTTCAGACACATTACAGGGCATAATAATAGAGTCTATGTCAGTTATTATTGTGGGAACAGGTCAGAATTGTCCATTCATGTGACATAACATCATTAACCTCTTAGGAGAATTGTCTAAGTCATGTTTTTGTCCAAATAGTTATATCCGCGTAACTTAATTTTCCTAACACTGCTGCTTCATTTCGCATTATTGGCTATGATCTGAAAAAATTATGACTGAGGCAATTATGCTATGAGGCTAATAAAATGTTTTAGCTGTGGGAAAACGGCGACAGAACTGCTTGTAGCATTAATAAGTGTTTATCAAACAGTTCAAGTAGATGCTTATGTTCACTTTCTCTTCCTCTTTCAGGTTGTTATGATCCACAAATTTTGACAAAGCAGTCGTTCTTCTACAATGATTACAGGACATGGGTTCCCTTATAAATAAAGGAAACCTCTTTTAAAAATACTTACACCAAGTCTTTTCTTTTGATGCTCATGTGATAATGCAGATTTAATAAATGGTACCAGGCACAACAAGCCCCGCCCCTCATACTTATTGTAGCTTAGTTTAGCATGGATCCAGGTGATGTTATCATATGTATGTGTGTGGTGATATCAGCATATCAATTGCCTCTATATTTAAGTTTAAAGTGATTTTAAACAAAATTGATGCTTTTGTAGACATGTGAAATTTAACCCATTGTAAGTAAATGGGAGAAGAAAAAAAGATTTTAAAAATTCCTAAAAAAATTAACTTTTACCTACCTTTTCCAAAATATAATGACATCTATTCTGGTCATTAGCTAACTATAAACCAAATTTGGTAGGAACTGAACCAATAGTTTTGCTGCTACAAACATTACAAGTAAATGGGGAACAAAAAAATTAAAAAATTCATAAAAAATCTGAACTTTGACCTACTGTTCCCAAAATATATTGAGGTCTATTCTGGGTTGCTGGCAATCTGTAAACCCAATTTGATATGAATTCAACCAATAGTTTGCTGCTAGAGTATTAACAAACAAACAAATGGAACCAAAAACAATATCGCTTGCTTCCATTAGTGTTTTGCTGATGAAGAATAAACGTGATATTTTTGTCTTTGGTTGCTATGTCTACCAGTTGAACTGTGGGCTCCTCAAAATGTTGTAACATTATCACATTCAGTATTGATCCTTAATGGTGGCATGAACTCTGATCACACTTTTATTCTCACCCTGATATCCTGATGCTCTAATGTGGCGAGTGTTGCTGCAGCTGCCGGTCCAGTCACTGGTACACCGCGACACAACAGCTGAGCTCAAGATGCCACCTCCATGCCAACTGCTCGAGGGCAGGCAAAGGGTGGAGAATGACTGTATGTGAACAATGTGACCGACTGGGTATGAGGCAGAAAACAAATGGAAGCACAAATCCAAATGATCACACACTTAAGTTACAATGATTCTGTTTTTTTTTTTTTTGTAAATTTCTCCACTGTGAGATTAATAAAGTATCTTATCTTATCTTATCTTATCTTATCTTATCTTATCTTGTCTTGTCTTGTCTTGTCTTGTCTTGTCTTGTCTTGTCTTGTCTTGTCTTGTCTTATCTTATCTTATCTTATCTTTAGGCTTCGGCATGGCATGTTTTGTTCATCAGGTTCAGCTGTTCACACTAGATTCATTTCCAAACTCAAAATATGAGCAAAACTGCGCCAAAGATTTTAGCTCAGGCCATGTCCTTATTGCCATCTGCAAAGAAATAGGATGCAATCCAGTTAAACCACAGCGTCATCTGCTCATAATGAGAACAGTTGGAGATTTTTCCCCAGCCCAGCTCTTGATAACCACACCAACTGCAGACATGCTTGACTCCCACACTGCAGCAGCTGTAGTTATATTCAGACTCTGACTTCAGCTTTGAGCTCTGCAAATATGCGTACTCGCCCAGCAAACCCAAACCATTATGGACTTACAATAAAAGAAGTGCGTTTTATAATGTGCAGACTGAAATGTGCTCCTCCCCCATGACCGAAACACACTGGAAAGATTCAGTCAGGTTTTTAGGTGTAACTTCAGGCTTTTTGTTGGAGTCTGTTGGAGTCTTTATGTTCTGATGTGTGTGTAGGAAGGGCAATTACGTGCATGCCTCTGTGGGTTTATGGGAGGCTCTCTGAAACTCCCCATGTCTCAATCAGGTGCGGGCGAGTGTAGACATGCATTCCCTCAAAGGAAGTCACGATGAAAAAAGCCCTTCTTTGTGAGAAAGTTCTAGGCTGCATGCAGAGTGAACCTTACTGATTAAAAAGTCTTCCTGTTTGATTTGGTGTTGGGAAGATAAAAGAGATGACTGTTAACTTCAGAAGGTTCAACACTTCCCACTCACCACTCAGCGTCTACGGTGCCACAGTGGAGTTTTTTGGTGCAGAGGGCCGCCAACACCAGATACCTGAGCAAGAGGATGCAGGAACTTATTCGCATAAAGTTTAGTTAGGGTTATACAAGTTACTATGTAGTAAGTTTAATAACCATCAGTTTCAGAAATAACAATAAAACTAAGTTGAAATTAAGTAAAACAATGAGTGAGACACAGTAAAACAAGGTGGAGTACTTGGAGTATCAGTCTAAACATTGACATAAACTAGAAAACATCTGCATTCAAGTGGTAAAATCCCATGTCAATGAAGTCTATTCTCAATACAAGAGTCAGAAATGATGTAGATTTAAAGCTATACCACACAATTAGGTTGTAAATTATACTTTTTGAGTGCTTTAGTAAATCATCAAAACAAGAATAATGTTCAAATCTGCACCATAGTAGATGTAGAATAATAGGAAAATCCACCAAAACTCAATTAATCAGCACTATTTCAACTGTGAATCAGCTGCATTGAAGAAAAAAGTCCTAATTTGATGCTTTTTTAAAAACATACATTACAAGTATTTGATAATGAATTGAATATTTTCTGCAGGTTTTACATTGTTCATCGCATAAAAGCCTTTTAAAAATCATTTTATTGCACCACCTTTCAATCAATATCAGAAAATAATGGTTTTTGACATTTAATCGACCCGACTATTAATTCCTTAATTGTCATAATCGGCAGGTAATGGTGAAATAATGAGAGTTAAGTCTCGCTGAAGTGATTCCGTTCGTGTACGAGCAGAGCACTGATCGTGTCAATGTGAGTTTGTTGCTTGGCAGTACATCAGTGGATTACAGGCACGATTTGTTCTGCTGTATTTTCAGGCCTTTTGTCAAACATTTAAAGAAACATGGTATGTTTGAGGAATCCAGTTGTATTTGTGCATAAAGACTGGTGAATCTATATGAGGAAAAACATCTTGAGGCCACGATTTTCAGCATTTCCTGAGGCTGATATGGACTACAGATTTATACTCACTGTTGTTGAGTGCTTTACTGTCATCTGTGAGCGAATATGTGTCCTATGGCAACAAAGAGTCTCTTCACTAAACAAGATGTGCTCACACCAAATGAGGTCATTTCTTTATTTTAAGGCCTTCACCTTAAATATACATACCACCCCCTCCTTTGTGCAGCACATGACATGACAGGAGCCACATTTTTCTAGGAAAACAGTGCAAGTTTAAAGGGCATTCAGCATGTTTACTGTCTTGTTGTTCAAGAGAAACAGATTTAACCCTTAAAAAAACGGTTCATTTCTTAAACCTTCATAGTTTATTTCAGGTCATATTTAACCCAGACCCAGAATTCCCTCATAATAAGTGTCTAAACCAAATGTTGAACTACAGATTTATTTAGAATGTCTAAATACACTATCCCATATTAATAAATATATGTTATATATAAATAGAATGTTTCACAGAAGGAAGAGCATGTATTTTTTAGGTTTTACAAACTGTTTTTTGGAGAAAAACATCTATCACACAGTATCATGTCCTGTTTTACATAACAAATAATAATAATAAAAAAACAAATAAAAAAAAAAACCCATTGTGATTTATATATATATACAATTAACCTGAACCAGCCTCTGTGTCCAAAAATCTGTCGCCCCTGTACAAAGTATAACATTTTAAAATATTAATATTTTTGTGTATTTTGGGAAAATTTAGGAAAAGTCATCAAATTTCAGAATAAAATAATCATGCTTAGAGTATTTATTTATTTATTTATTTATTTTTTACTACTGTTGAATGTCAAAACAGGTCAAATTTCACCTAAATAATATGTAAGGATTAAAGCTCACACAGAAAAATATACTGTACTAAACAGAATAGGTTTGTGCCCCTAAAGGATGTTATTCAGTGTTAGCTGTGTTTATAGTTCCAACTTCTGGAAAGCTGAAACTACAGTCATGGAGAAAATGATTAGACCATCTAAAGTCATCAAAAACAATGGTTATGCAATCAAGTTGTAATTCCTGTGTGTGTCATGTGACTAAAACGGACAAAAAAGAAAACATGGAATGGAATGGTTTTATCAGTACAATGACATAGATATTGATGTAAGAACTGAAGCGATTTCAGTTTTTATCAAGAAAACATGGAAAATGTATAGATATCAGCTCTAAAATTAAACTCTTATGAGCTATTTTTGTTGTTATTATTATATTTGTTCAAACAAATGTGCCTTTAGTTGTACCAGGCATTAAAATGAACAAGAAAATGAAGAAAACAAGGGTGGTCTAATATTTTTTTCCGACAAATCATATGATTCAACTCAAACGTACTGATTAAAGGAAAGCTTTTATTTTTGGAAAATACTTTGATCCATGGAAGTGTGTTTGTAGATGACATTGTGGGAGAAGATGGAAAAAGATAAAAGCGATATAACTGAATCAATTGGTCTCAGATTTAAGAAGGAACTGGAAACAGAAAACAAATAAAGGAACCACTGAGTTTTTCTAAAGAATACTAAGTGGTTAAGAGGATGTAACATGGATAAATATATAAATAAATGTGATCTAATATATAAATAATTAATAACTCCTCCTTCTACCCCTAATAAAAAATGTAAAGATATATGTCAAATCAGCCCATAGTACTGTAAATGTTTTTAAGTTGTTTTTTCAGACTGTAATGCGTTCACAAAACAGTATTTTTCTGATTAAAATAATAATGTTAACGTTTTATCAATTAGAAAAATGCTTCAAACTTCTGTTTGAAACAGGTAAATATTGCTTTTGTTCTGCAGAATGAGAATCTATTAATCATTTACGTTTGCTTTGTCATGCTGTAGCTTGTTTTTTTTATATTTAATGAAAATGCCATAAGAGTTTAGTTAGTCACATTTGTTGGAAAAATACACAATTCTTTAATTAATCTGATTATTTTATTGTGAAAAAGATTTATTTCCAAGTCTATTTTATTGCTTCAGATATTCCCATGTATGGTGGAATCAGAACAGAAGAGGAGAAAGGTATTTACTGGGAAAGATGGACCGTTTTTTTTTTCATTTTTTCTTAAGAATAAAAACTACAGATAACATAAGTACTTATTTGTTGATGAGTAAAGGAGTGCTGATGCAGTTTTTAGCTATGTAACGGATATTGTCTTGTATATTTTACTTCAATTGCTGATGGTTTTGTCAATACAACAACAGGGAAGGAAAATAAGACAAAAATAATGACACTACGTCCATAATCTGTGTCTGTATGAGCAGGAAAAAAGATGAACATGATAGCTGGAGTTTATCGAACGCTCCCTGTCTATTTTCCTACCGCTGTGTTGCATTTCCTGCCTCTTGCTTTTCCAAATCCCATTACTGCAACAACAAATCATTTTTAACAGAGACTCCAGGCCCAACAGACGACAGAGCCCAGTTCAGATCCATTAACTGATGGAGCGGCCTCTCGTCCTCTTTCACGTGGTGCAGCTTTAGATTGATTAGCAGCAATTCTGAGCTAATGGAGCCTACTGTGTTAAAAGGAAAACAATGAATAAAAAAAACATACTTTTAAAAGTCCTCACAACTTCAGTGTTTAAAGGCCTGTTTTGAAGTTTTCCCAAAGCTAAGTAGGTCGATGCATATTTTCTCTGTCATACATCTGGCCTTTAAACACATATTATAGCTGTGATTTATTATCTTTTCCGAAGCTTCTTTCCTCTGAAGGCTCACGACGCAGGACTAAGACCTGTATTTTATGTTGTGATTGATTTTATTTGACCTCTATGGCATCCCCTCTGCTTTCTGAAGGTAAAATGATGATCACAGATGACCTCATAAATGTATAATGCATCTGAATTTTTAATCTGAGTCACTAAAAACAGAGTGGGTGTGCTTCTTCTGGACACTTGTAAAAAATGAATGACACTTCTTTGCCTTTCTTTCATCCTTCTGACATTATCCGGTTATGTTTTAACGCTGACACTGTGCCAGATGCGGCTCATAAGGCTCCGGCCTGGTCCTTTGCCTTTTATCTGATGAGACTAGACAGCGGATTCCCCCTTAAGACTGACCTACCCTGGTTTGTGCAGTAGCGGGAAGGGCATATCAATTGTTAATCAGCTTGTCATTTCCAGTAACTGTGGCACACGGGCGGATAATGTGCAGTTTTGGACAAAGCTGTACATTTAATCTTATTATTTAATTTTATTAATCTTATGATAAGAGTTATTCTTTATATTTTTACGTGAAACACTTAAACATCCTCCTGAGACACAGCGGTGTAAAGGTTTCTGCTGTTTTTGCATGAAATCAGTATGATGCAACTTTTCAGATACATTTTTTTGATATTTTAATGCAGTTTTCTTTTTTCCCCCCCTTTTTTTTCACACTTTCCTACAGAGGACACAAATCCATGACGGGGTCTCCAGAGGAAACCCTTTTCTATACAAGCATTTTTGTGTTGCTATTTAATGTGTAGTATCTGTTGTGTGTTATTTCTTCTGCATTTACTGTATTCAATCGCATAACTGTGCATTTAGTGTGTTATGGCACAAGAATTTCCTGCAGGATGACCGAAGTTTTTACACCACCTTATCTTATCTTCATAACTTTGGCTCAAGCCCTTATATTTTTTATGGGAAGAGGATGATTTTTCATTTTACCGTGTTGTAAAACATTTATATGCACTTCTTATGACTGACTGGTTATGAAATGCCTGACCTGACAGAACTTTTGGTGACTCATATATTTTATTTGATTTATTTTTGCCAATCTTGGGAGCAAAGAAGGAATATTGAAGACTATGCTGTATTTAAAAAAAAAAATAAAATAAAATAATGTAATAAAATATGATGAAAAAGCATTTATACCTGTTGTATTTCTGGTACAGGTGAATCGCTTACACTTTATGTGTGACATGCACAAACAACAACAACAAAAAAACAACAACAGCAACAAAAATGACAGTTTTCATCAGCGTTCACTTGTTATATGTGTGGGCCCAGTGCATACATTATACTGTTATTATTATGTATCATGTAGGAAACATTCTATAAATAATACAAAGTTTACAGTTAAGACAAACCAGTTTAATAGTGCAATAGTTTCACAGACAGACAGTGAAACTCACCGTTTATGACAACTCACCCTTTCCATGCAGCAGGGCTGTTTTCAGCTGCTGGAAATCATCTGATGGATCAAACCATCATGGGTTGGACTTTGAAGGACACTATCAAACAGTTACTACTGAAACTAAACCAGATGTGACAGTACTTCCGGTTCAGTGATTCTTGTTTTTATATGTTTATCGTCCCTGTGAGTGAACGGTGTGTCTGTTGTTTATAGGATGAATACATTTCGTCCCCTCTGCTTCAGGTGGTTTAGTCCGACCGTCCGACATGCGGTTTCTACCTGCGACCCGCTGCGTCAAGTTTCCGATAGACTGAGACCGGAAAACCAGTAATGTGCCTTTCAAAATAAAATCAAACACCACTTTATCTAAATCTGAAAACTGTTTTACTTGTATTACCAGAAAAGACTAATAATTGCATCAAAGGCCTCAAATTTACAACAGGCTAAATTAAGACTAAATAAGATATTTAACATGTTTGTTAAATATGTGTCTGATATGAACCTTTTCCATTAGGAAAGAAAAAAAACAAAACAATATTAACCACAAAATATAGCTAACTGGTTTGTATTTTAGGTCTGTTAATCAAACAGATAAGGACACTTATATGAACAGTGTAACAATTTAATAATTCTGTTTATTTATTATAGTGTTAACTTGAAATGTGGTGATATTTTTAAATTGTGGTTCTTATTTAATCAGTGTATCAGTTATTATTTATCGACATTAATATTTTCTTCTTCTTCATATTATTATTTTTATTGCATTATTATTTATATAATTTTAGACCCCAAAAAATAGCTAAATGACAACAATAGCATCATCCATGATAATATAACAAAAATAGTTGAAAATGACAAAATGACTGCAATTTGCAAAGTAACTTATAAATCAGATTTAGGATAAATTACACATGACTAAAACCACCAACTAGTAAATACAATAGTTAAAATGAGCATACAACATATGCACCCAATGCAGCATACTGTACATGTTCATGCACAATAATAATAATAATAATAATAATAATAATAATAATAATAATAATAATAATAATTTAAAATTAGAGATATAATAGCAAAACACTGATATTTTTTTGGCATGTTTTCCCCAAAATACTTAGAGTTGTGGCCAATAATGAAAATTGTCTTATCATTTACTTCTGATTTATTTATTTAAAAGATTTCATCCCACATTTAATGAGCAGTTTTAAGACTTTTACCACCAAATTAATCCTATTTTTTAGGAATAATAAACTGGGAATAATAATCTAAATAAAATCTGTAATACCAGTGGGGTATTTTTAGTAGCTTCTCATAAATGAAGGATGTGAATACTATTCCTCCTCCATGGCTGGAGGATGCTGGGTTGTCATGGATACGTGTAATACCTGGACGCAGCGGCACTTTGTGTCTACTTTTATTTTGTCACCAACATCCGGATGTTGCGTCCTGATCGTCTCTAACTGTCCTCCGGTCCTGCAGCTCGGAGGACTCACTGCCGCTGGAGCTTTTCATTCTCACTGTAGATTTTCCACTAAAGACCTCCAGACCTTCTGGATTTGACCGAGTCCACATTAACAACAGGACTCATCCGACAGTTTTATCCTAACACACTATTCCTGACATCCCTCGGGTGTTCTCAGTCGGATTTTTATTGACTATCTCGCTGATTTTGGCCACTTTTCTTGTATTCCGGTTGGATTTTACAAAGGGCGTGTTTGGTCGAGCTGTACCGGGAGTTTCATCTCCTGTACTTGTGCGACTCTGAGGAATGACAGCAACTGGAAAGGGACTGCGATCCGCCTGAATGAAAACAATGGATTATAAGGAGCTCGGACATCATTTGGAGGAGAAGCTGACATTACATGAGAAATGTAAGTACAGACAGTGTAAAAAAATAGGTCATGAATAACAGTACAGTCAAATAGAGGTAGGAGAAGGTGGGAAATTGTGATTTTTAAGCATGTTATTTTTCATTTCTGATTTCCACCCCAATAATAAAAGAATGTGTTTGTGTTTTTAAGCAGCCAAAATGAGCCTCAGTGTTGAAAAAGTAGATAGATCCTTTCTTCTTTGTAGGTTCAACAGCTGCATTAATGCACCCTATCAGGTTTCCTGTCTCAAATCTTAACCCTGAGATGTTTAGGGATGTTTGTGTGACTTGGCAACACGCTTCAATCCCTCCACACCTAACAGGCATCTAACAGGCAGATCCTAACCAGCAGACATCCTGGAAATGCTGCACTGAGCCGTGGTCTCCATTACCAAGCGCGTCAGTGGTGCACAGGGTGAAAAATGGCCCACATATGCACCCAGGCTGGTGCAGCTCCCTGCAAAACCAACACACTGAACAAAACACCCCTGAAGGAGATCTCTGCATTCCTCTCACTCTGGTGGAGGGGTACAGTGTCTTGCTTTGAAGGCACGTCAGGAGGTTGATGCGGGATTGTAATCATCAGGTATTGCACAGATTTATGGGTTAAAAAGTCCAGAGCCTCAGACAGGACCTCATTTTTGGAGGTACTGTAACAAACACACGGTTACGCCAATACTGTAGGTGTAAAAACAACCACAACCTGCACCATTCATCTGCTTTTGACCTGCTAGAAGGTGACTTTCTTTTCCGTGGTGGCCCTCCCCCCCAGTCCACTTGATGTTCAGAGCGATGGATGGAGGCAGAAATATCTGCAGCAGCTTTTTATCACTGCAAAGGCCTGTGTGGGTGTCTGTTTGTACTGCACTCAGGAGAGGACGGAGGAAACTAGAGTGTGTTTTAGTGGGATATGCATGCGTTGTATGCTCTTCATGAACATCATCAGTGTGGTGGTTACTGATGTAGGAAATGCATGACTTCCTCTTGAAAAATCTTATTTACAAACTGGTGGGTTGCTAATGTTGAGCACATGAAATCTTTTTTAACCCACCAACACAAGACTTCCTCTGGAGTTGGACTTTACTTACATTCTCACAGACGCACAAAGAAAGTACGAGTGTATAATGCTGTTTTATAAAGTGTAACATTAATGCTCACTGTTCACCGAAGCCAATATAATAATGATCAGTGCAATAAACTGCCATTCACTTCTATGCTTGGATATAATTAACTCTTATCTGAAGCTTTAATTTCAACTCAAACATAACAAAATATGGTAAATGAACTGCACTTATACAGCGCTTTTCTACACCTTGGTGCTCAAAACATTTTACAAAGCCTCACATTCACACACACTAGTTGTAGGCAGCTGCTAATGTACCATGCAAAGCACTGCCAGACCCTACTGGGAGCAATTTTAGGGTTCAGTGTCTTGCTCAAGGACACTTTGACATGTGGACAGTCAGAGTCAGGGTTTGAACTGCCAACCCTTTGATCACTGGACAACCCGCTCTACCAACTGAGCTCTACCTACAGTATTTACATAAATATAGCAAAAGTCTGACTCACTGAGGAGCACAGTTAAAATAATTAATGAGAGATTTTAATCACTTTATGATTTTTGAAAAATCAAGCCAACTTGAGTTGATCAGTGGCAAGATCATTATAAAAACATGCCCTCCACCCAAACCTCAACAATACTAATAAAAACCAATCAAGGCGTAGGTGAACCATTGGTATGTTTAGTATTTTCACACAATTTTTACTCCAGCACTCCAGCACAGAGTCTTATATATTAGTTCTGCGTGTATAAAGAGGGCGAAAAATAAAGAACTCAATTATGCTTACTGTTTTGACTAATGAAGTGATGGATTATTCATGCAGATCTAGACAATTGAATGACCGCTAAAGCCATTGTGTGACATTCATCATCGGTTTTTCATTGAATCTGTGATAGCTAAGTCTCACAAATCTGTAAGTCTTACCGTGATTACGCACCTGAATCACTCACCTCACACTGAAGAACTTCGAAGGGTACTCCACCACAAAAAAATGTATTTGTTTGATGAAAAATCGGTGATGAACGTCACACGCAGTTTTAAATTCTTCCTCCAAATCTGGTCGCAAATATGACTTATTAGCTATTATTTTCCATCAAAACTTATCTTTATAGTTCATTAGGCTGGCACAATGTTCTGCCCGTTGTAATTAATTGTTAAAACCAGTTTTTATGTGTCTAGTATTTAAGAGTCTGTTATCTCTAAAAATATTTGGTTTGTCCAGTTTAACCTACAGGAGTTTGTGCAATGAGCTTATTCTGTCTTTACTGCGGACATGAACAGCCAAAAATGAAAAAAAAAAGTGTGAAACGTGGAAGTTGTATGTTTTTGATTACGCTGTGTTTTTGTGGAGAAATTATACAGTTTATTCATTTGTCAAGAACTTCAACATTTGTTTTGATGCCTGGATTTGGCAGGAACTATATTGTATTCAGCCATTCAGCCAAAAATGTAGCAGGTTTTGTTTCCAGGCCAGCGAGTGTTGATCAGCATGTGACGTTTTCAGGAATGCTGGACACTAAAAAAGGCCGGGGCGGTAGATAAACATAAACATTCTTCCTCTGTCAGTCCTTTCCAAGAGCAGGCAGTCTCATTCTTGTAAAAAAAAAAAAAGAAAAAAGAGGAGGAGTAGCCAGCCGCAGTTTGTTTGTTTTTTACAAACCGGTGCCTTGCAGAGATGTGAAGTGGATCATAATCCCATATCAGGGTGATTTATCCAGGTCTAAGTATGGCAGACCATCCAAATCCCAGACACCGGTCCACACCCACTCCCGCTCACACATTCACCCGTCCTGACCTCATCCTTCCTGTCATCCCTCAGACCCGTATGAAACCAGTCAACCAGCAGCTTCACACTAAACTTGTATCTTACTTTGTTTCTTAACTAACTGAGCTGGAGTCGAACCAGTCATCTCCAAGACATGACATGTTCAAAGACTCTCTGTTTGCGCTTCACAATAGGGGTGGTACCAGTTTCTGTCTGAAACACAATTCACCTTTTGTGTGATGAAGCTCTACTCGTATCCTAAAATAGCTTCAAGCAGACATGCTATGCTTTGTATATTCTTCTGCCATAAGTACAACATAAAGTGTCGTATACCATATTTCACCATAAATTCTAGTGTATTTTGTCATGTTGAAGGTCACAAAGTCATCAGAAAACAGGGAAGTTTAGATATCATTTGAATAGGGATGCATCATGGACAACATGGATATTGGCCGATACTGTATATACCGATGTTGTTCAGTACCGATATTTTCTCTTTTCACTGATGGCAGCAGCTGACGTTCATTTATTCACTATCATGGCTAAATTTGTGCTCATCCAAAGATGTAGTAAAAGATTTTAAAAGAGTGATTATCTTGTATTTCTATTATGAAAATGTTTATTTCCAGGCATAAAAGGGGGAGGAATAACAATGGAAACAACATTAACAGAAAGTAGCATTGGTTATTACCCAAAGTGTCATTTCAGGTATCAGTATCAGCGAAGTCGGGAGTTCCCAGACATTTTTTAAGCTGCGTATGACTTTCTGTCACCAATTTTTTTTTTTTTCAAATTTGAAAGACCAGAGTCATAGTCGAAGTATCACGAAACTGGAGGGGGGTACTCACACTTGCATTGGCCAGGATAGCCCAGTTGGAGCCATCCGGACTTAATAGCAGGGGGTCTAATCCCGGAAAAGAGAATTCGCGCTTACATGAGCAAAAAACCAGCCCGGTTCCACACTGTCGATACGTCATCGTTTAGTGACCATGTGTGTGACCAGATTTGCATAGTGTGATGTAATCGATTCAATGACAAATTTGAGGAATGTGGTTGGCTTATCCTGGTAGATGTGGTTAAGGTCCTCGTACTAGGGGAAGCGATCTACTTCTTCAAAATCCGAAATTTGAAGCTAAGCAGGCCCAGATCCGGATCTATGCCCCAGTGTCAGTAAGTCACAGTAGCAGCATCAACAAACATGTCGACCAAGTGAAAGTGGGTGCGTGGAACTCCACTTCTTACAGTGCAGATCGTGAAAAACTGCTAAAAATGCCCAAGTGACCTCCCAGGTCTGTTTGTAAACACATGGAGTGTTTATGGTGGAGTACACTTTAAAATTGTCGAGTGACCAAAGAGATTCAAGGGCGTAATCATGGAAAGACTTACGGATTTGTGATACTTTTACAGATTTGATGAAAAATTGGTGAAGAAAGTCATACGCAGCTTAAAGATAAAACAACATATTCCTTTATTAGTCCCACAAGGGGAAATTCCAAATATACAGCAGCAAGAATAGAGTACAACAAAGCACACAATAGCTCAATATGATGAACGAAGTCTTTGCACATTGTTCAGTAAATCCAAACAAACCCAAAAACAACATGAAATAACAATCCTGGCTGGAAGCAAAATGTGCATTTCAGAGCTGGAGCTGATAGATACTCATGGTTAGTTCAGAGCCATTTGGGTTTGGAAAGAATGTTGATTGTTGCTGAGACTTTCACATTGAAGCCAGCAGCCAGATGTTAGTAGGTCTTTTGTCCAGTGTGAGAGGGGTATTAGTAAGGTGTTGGCTGAGGTGGGATGGTTTTTCACGGTATTTATTTGCTCATTAACATTTTATTGAGCTGCATCTTTTTCATAGCTACTTTCACACAGAACAGAAGTATTAGGTTGTCTGTTTTTGACATGGAAGTGAATTTTTTAAGCTTTTGCAGTGCCGAAAAAGGCATCAGATAGTCACACGCCAAGTGGAAGTTATGTCACAAAATATGCAAGGAAATCATGATAAGCTGCATAGTTTAGTTCTGGATTTAGCAGAGTTAGCTCCTGTATGTGGCAGTATCTATCCTTCATTTTCTTGACCTTGGTTGTAATTCTCCTAAAGTCTATTTTTCTTTTTCCAAAGGAGGTTGGAGACAAGATCATCATGATTATATAATGAATTAAACTAAATAAGTGACGCAACAGTTGCATAGTTTTGATACAGTATTTTATTTATTTTTTTGTCTTTTATTTGTCCTCCTGCTGTGTAAAGTAGAAGTTGATGAGCGATTGAGTTTTTCAAAGGTTGATATTGTATTGTAGTTTGGAAAAATACAATAGCTGATTGTTTTTTGTTTGTTTGTTTGTTTGTTTTTACATTTTTGCAAACAATGCATATCCCAAGGTGACTATATTTTCTCTTTATTGAAAATGGATGACTCTTAAACTGAACAGTCAAAGTAATAAATGTCTGAATAAATCCAATAATTCAAAGATTGTTAATGGACAACAGATCCAATATATTCAGAAAAAAGATTCTCTATGTCTGGTGCTTACAGGGAATTGACAATAAAGACTATGAGTTTGAGCATAAACTTTAAGCAATTAGTAAATGTACGTAGGATTGGAGTTAAAACTAACTGTAAAAAGTCAAGGTGGGGGTAATTGCTATGTATTATTTTCCCTCAAACTCAGTATTTCCAATGCAGAGGCCTCATATTGACTATTGGCTCCAACTTTCAGCCAATACTGACAGTTGGGAAAATGTCCAAACCTCTTTTTGGACTGTAAAACTTCAGTCCAAAATCCCACTTATGTCTAGAGTTGGGATGAGAACTGCTGACGACTATAGCATAGGATTTATATCATTTTCATCAAACTTCACAGGTCAGATCATCCTTTAGAGATCATGTCCATCAGGTTTTTCCTTTTATTTGTCACCTGTTTGTATCTTATTTTATAGAACATTAGACACCACAGTGTTTCCGACAGAAGCTGAACTAATGACCAGCCTCAATAGACCCCCAGAACAAACAAATGGGCATTGAACTGAAACTCACTCCTAAATGAAAACTGTTATCATCTGCAGTGACTCCATATTATCTTTATAAGTCTGGTTGCCCTGCAGTCAGTCTCACTTCTCTGCTAAAAGCTCCTCTGTGGAAGTAATCATGAGACGTGGACTCCCTTTGGCCCTGTGAGCTTCCCCAGTCATGCTGACGTTATGTTCTTGGCACATGTTCAAGATCGCAGCCTGCCTGGAAATGTAGATTTTGGCCCAGAAAACCCTCTCTGCCGACTTTTGGATTTGTCTCACCAGCACTGAGCTCAGAAAGTTCAAAGCAACAAATAACCTTGGTTTGGGGTTTCCAGGTTGTAAAAACAAACATTGCATCCAGGTTTTTATGTATTTAGGTTTCCCAATCTATAGAGCCTAGATCCTAATCTTTCGATTACCACAGAGTGCTAATTGTGTTCATTGTTGTGTAATCTGCTCATTGGTTTGGTATTTGATCATTTTAAAAATCTTTAAAGCACTTGTTTGGTCTTACATATAGCATGAAATCTTGACTCTAGTCCTAGTCCTAGTCTAGTCTAGTCCAGTTTATTTTTACATAAGGCAAAAAAAAAAAAAAAAACGACACATTTTACAATTTAGAGGCTCCAGAGTTTGTTTTTTCTTGAACAACTAAAGATTAATCCAACAATTCCACCACAAAGGACTAGCAACTGGAATATACTATTGTTATATTTTACATATTATGTTGTTAAATTTATGTTATTAATCATAATGAGCCTTTTCTGTCATACTGCTGTTTCCTCTGGGTTCTCTGGTTTAATTAAAAACAGATATACAGAGGTTAATTCTCCTGTCACTGCCCTTGACAACGGTGCTGATGTAGATCTGGACTTGGTCCCTGAGCACCTTTAATGGCAGCTCATTTCTAATTATATATGCTAATGCTAAAAGCTAATGTCTGTACGTGTTTATAAGGAACAGGTAAAATACAGAGACTGCATTTCCCTAATTATAAAGCTAAAGCGAGTTAACCTTTAACCTTTACTCTAACCTTAACTCATAATTGTTTCTAAACCTGGGAGTTTAATTATAAGATAAAGGTCAAAGGTCACACAAGCCCTATTTGACCTTTGGTGATTTGGAATTTAACCTGCGTGCTTGTGTTTCATGTGGTGCATTCACAAATAAAAAAGCAAAGTCTGTTTTTTACTTAAATTCATTGACAATATTCATCAGAAAATGTTCCTCGCTGTAGCTGCTATCATGTTTTCAGATGTTTGTTGAAGATTAGTTTGTGCTTTAGTGACTACACACTGACATGAGCCTCCTGGACGTACATCTAATGTTGCGTTTCCACTATGTGTTACTGGCTCGACTCAACTCGGCCTTTTTGCCTTTCCATGACATAAAAGTACCTGGAATCTACTATTTTTTTTTTTAGTATCTGCTTGGCCATGGTTAAAAAATGGGTCATTGCATCATCAATTTTCAACAAACCAGATTCAGAAGTTGACAGTTAATACACCGCTAGACTAAATACATCCATGATGACAGCCCCCAAGACAACACTGTGGTTGATCGAGGAGGTTCTTCTTCTTCTCTTCCACTTTATTTTTACCATCAGCTGTGTCGCGTTGAAGATGATGTCACAGAATCGCTATGGTGACCAGATACTCGAAAGTCAGTATTATCGCGTAATGTAAATAGCCTTGAGGAATAGAACCTGGTGGAGTCAAGACGGTACCATGTTGTGGAAACGTGGCATAAAACACTTAAAACTACGATTTATCATCATCCGCGCAGCCTCCATCATCCTCGTCGAGGAAGTAGACTGAATAAATCCACAGGCAAAAAAAAAATGACTGATTTGTCAGTTCACACAGGACTAATCTGTATTACCATGGGATGTCTGCATTACACATTATAGACATGGCAGATTTGTACAGGATTAAGATCACAGATGACCTCCACAATTATTCCATATTAACCAGACTGCTCTCAATAAATGGCGTTGTATGTCCCGTCAGTTCTTATGGCATTTGGTATGTTATACCTATGTATTTTTGACATTTCACCTGTTATTCAACACCATTCGTCACCATTGGTGTACATTAACTAGCAGTGTGTCAATTTACGACAAGATCTTTGGTTCATATAACCCTAACCTCTAACCTTCAGTGCGTGGTATTTGACACAACGTTTCAGGTTGGACAGGGGGTCAAGAACAGTGTGAACATACATGGGGAAAGCTCATAATGCATACATATAGCACGCCATTAAAAAGTAGTGTGTATATTTATGTAGTCATGATATCACAGATGTGCACACATGTAAAAATAGCTGAATTCACAAATTTTGATGACCAATAATTCAGATGAAGCCAAGATAACCTGCCAAATCACAGCCGTGAACACTGCATTTGTTCTGACACACACCCTTAAAAATCTGCATGTGTCAGAAATGGCTTGAAAAATTGAAAATCAAAAGACAATGTTCCTCTCAGCTCCTGTTTTCTTCCAGCTGACTCGTGCTTGACGCCCCGTGGGCTCGAATACTCATACATGCAGGCAGGAGATCTGCTGGGTGTGTTCAAGGATCGGCTAGAATGACTCGGAGACACCGGACGGGGAGCCGGGCTTTAGGCGTGTTGTTGTGTAAAGGCAGAGCAGACCACAGCGCTCGCTCTCCTCTGCGCTCCACGTCAGCGAGCCCTGTGACCAGATGTTATAAATCACAGCCGTGACGCCACTCGCTCGCACAGGAAGGCACAGGAAACGCTCCGGCCCGCTGCTGCTGAGCAAGAAGAAGCAGAAGGATGTCGCTTCCTGAGCGCTTATGCACAGATTACTCATGTTTCCCTTGGTTTCCAGTGTTCACAAGTTCAGAACCCATGAATAAGACACTGATATTAATAATCCCGTTTGCAGGATAATCCTTTTAAGAGACAGTGTGAGGCAGAGTTTAGTCATAAAAGGAAGTGTCATATCACATTTTATAGCATAGAGTCATTGTAGAAACACCTACACTAATACACTTTACATCTGCATCTGTTTTAAACCTAAAGTGGAAGGAAAGTAGTGAAATCACAGGCAGATTTTCAGACAAAAGCATCAAACATTTGGTGTGTCAGTCACAGTGATTAAAGTGTTGCTTTATTTGTTGTGATGAATTGTCTTTTTCAGTTAATGTTAACATCAATGTCATACTATGTAATCGGAATAATAGTTTAATAATGTCTCCTCTAAAATGTCAGTGCTTTGCAACTAAATTCATGATATTAAAGAACCAATGTGTCAAATTTAGGTGTATCTTATTGCTGGAAATAAATGTAATTAGACATATACAGATTCTAAAATTCTAAAAAGCTATATTAAAATTTACATTTTGGGTGATAGCTGCTGCTGATACCTATGTTATTGTCTGTACGCCCAAAAATTATGATATATATATCAATATAAAAATACAAATATTTACTACTTTTAACATATGTTATCCCTTCAACACATTATCTCTGAATGAACATAACAGATGAACAACTGTCATTTTGTGATACTGATATTGGCTGATATCAGCTAATATTACTATTACATTGCAAATATTGCTTGCTATAATTTTTGATAGTGATGTCCAGTTGATAAATTATTGCATTCTGAAATTGTAATAATTATACTTTTATGTATAATGTCACCCTCATGTCTTACTTATCTTAGAATGAGCTGGTAGCCTAGATCAGATAGAGTTGGCTATCCTCTCCCAGTGGACTCCACCATAGTTCCACAGTATTTCAGAATGGAGAAATCACACATTGGCTGTACAAGGTTTATTTTATTTTTAGTGTTTTAGTGACGAAATGGAGGATAATCAGTCGCCTACAGTCTGCAACCTTGCATCTAGAAGCCTCTATAGATGCTCATTAAAATTGAATATTAGATCCAAGGCCCTCAAGATAAAGTCAGTGGTACTAATTCCACAGTCATACCATTAAACCACAGCAGAAGAGACATTTTTCTTAGTTTCGTCATTTTTTTATACAGGTGAATGGAGAAAAATCGAACCATTAAATGAGCTCAACTACGATTATGTAATAACTGACAGATGTGTGGATTAGCTGCTTGTTTTGCTGCTGTGTTGACAATTGGTTCAATAAGTAATGTTGTTTTTTTTTCTTTTTATTGGTCTGAACACGCATTTTACTTTGTCCCAAGTCGATCCAACAGCTTCTTTTTTAACATTAGAGTAAATGGAAGAATTAGAATTAAGAATGTTTTGGGCAAATAATGATTCAACTTTATTTATGGATGTATTTCATTATGTGGAAGTGCTTCACAGTAATATTTTCCAGCCTCTAGGTGTGAGTTTAGTGCCTGATTTTTCCTTCTCATGAACTTGAATCCAGCGCTAAAGCAGCACATAGGATTGACCCATATGTACTACAACAATAAAAACAAGTACATGATTTTGTCCTTTTAGGTTTGTGCTGCTGAATATAGCAGAAATACTAGATGTGAACATTCACTTTGATGTCTTCCAGTCTATTGATTGTGTCCTTAGGGTTTTTTTTCCTGTTTACCCTGAGGTACGCCTTTTTCTCTTTTTGATTCTGCAGCTCGTACAGTTTTTAATTATTTTTTTTCTGCCTTGGGATTTGGCGTGCCTGTTAAAGTTTAATTGATCAAAATTAATGCGGCTGAATTCATCTTAGAGGTTTTCGCTCTGCTTAGTGGAAAGGAAAACTCAGCTTAAATCTCCTTCAAAGGAAAGAAGTGGCAAATTAATGTCAGCTACGCAAACATGTAATTACCTTGTAACTCTGGATAATGTTTATATAATGTCGAGGTTTTCTTTGAATTCCTTACAGACGTTCAGCTGTCCCCTTTTGGCTCGTTTGCACCCGTCTTCCTTTTTTTTTTTTTTTTTCTACCCATGATGCCTTGCTGTGTGTACTGGATGATTTTGTTGATACTTGAATCTCAGGGGAATCACTTGCAGATACAACCCCCCCCCCCCCCACACACACACACACACACACTCCTGCTTTGAAGTGTGTGTATGTGTGTGTGGAGATAACAGGCCTGGTGTGGCTGCGTTTGACGCTCATGCCCACTTAAACCCACTGAGGCTCCCACTCACCAATACACACATGCACGTGTCACTCAGCGCACATCATCTCAGTCACAGGACCCACAGACTCTAATATTAGACGATGGCCGACGCTCTTAACAGACTGCACGGCTGCAACCTAACACCAGCTGGGAACAAAACAACATAAAAATCCCAATCTGTTAAAATAGATCTGATTATATTTACCGTTGTTCTGTCAAATGCTCCGACGTCACGTGGTGCGTCAGATGCTTTCTTTCTGTTTTGATTTGGTTTTTGGAGCCTCCACAGATTATTTCAAAGGCAGACGGGCAGCGTTAAACCTGTTAAAAGTGCGGTTTCTCCTGCTGCAGAGACAATCGATTACCTCTGCAGTCTCCTACTGTGACGCCCCCCCCATTACCCATTCGCAGCAGCTCCACAAACCTCTCCTCTTTTATTCCCTGAAAAGATCTTTGTACAACTTTCCAAGATGGAGCTGTGTGTTGATCCGTGACCTCAGTAAGGTGTCGCCGCTGTCCTCCAGCATTTTGTTGGCATTACTTCACAGACTAAATAAGGGAATAAGGATTAATTCAGTTCAAGTTTAATAATAAATGTGTTCATAGCCTCTTACACTCAGCTGTTGCATCTGTGTTGCCATGGTAACAGTACGCAATGCTGGTAGCAGCTTACACATGTGATACATCTATCTATCTGTCTGTCTGTCTGTCTATCTATCTATCTATTATATTTAAATGTAACCAGAGTTATTATGTCTGATAAAACAAAGTCAAAAAATATAATTCTAAATATAAATAAATATAAATATAATAGGTGGTGATAACTTACCTCGACGCTGAGTGTCTATAGCAACACGGTGGATGACGACGTGCTCCCTCCTCGTCCGCGCTGAAGTGGTTATTTTTTTCTACATCCACATGTAAATTATGTTTACATCGAGAAAACACTTTCAAGTAGGAAAATGTTTACCCAGTAGCATCCACAACTTTGCAACCTCCTGCTCAGATTCACATGCCCACTGTTGCTTCCTGTCAGGCAAATACATCTGTAACCATAGCAACAACCATATAGCAGTTTATTTACATTTGGCTCACCCTAGCAATTACAGGTTTATACTTAAACTTGGCATTTCTACACTGATGATTTCTCATTGCACATGCTCAGAAGCTTCTTCACTTTTGGTGTTTTATATATTAGTGATGCACGTGGTCGCCACCTACAGGCCTGGCATGCACAGATATAGAAAGGTATTTTATAAAATGACTGCTATCTAGTCACAATTTGCAATTTATCTGAGTAAATATGGACAGGGCATAAGTCTGCAGTGACAAAAACACACCAATGAAAACATAATTTTGTTCATTATGTTCTATTTATTCAATTAGAGCCCTCATTTATATCCAACATAAGAGGAGGTTTTGTAGTATTCAGGATATTGTCATTTATTAGTAACACCTTTCAACGGTAAATTATATTATTTACAAATACATTTCATTGTAGTTTTTTTTTTTTTTTTTTTGGCTTTTCACAGCCTCAAGTTACATTTGGTGTGTTCTGTGATGAAAATGCATTTCCTTACCGCAGGCCTTGTAAGTGAGTTATTGCTTTTTCACAGTTATTTTAGTCACTTTTTGCTCACATTTTAACCCAGTATCCGTGCAGCAGTGTTTTCATGCTTTCAGGTTGTGTGTTTCTGGGCATCGTTTGTTGACCTGCAGTGACCAGAGTGTGACGACAGTCCCCCTCAGCCCTGAAACCAGACCTCAGCTGAGATTAAACTTAGTCTGTCATCATACCTCGATGCACTGCCAGGTCACTGTTACTCAGTCATGTCCTACTTAATGAGTCCAAAACATGAGTGTGGTGCAGCAGCTGTGGTCTATATACTGTTGTGTTGACCTGTTTCTGGGGTTTCCATCACACTGTTAGTTTTGAGTAAATATTCAAACTAAGCTTTAACATTTGTCATGTATCATCTGACCTCAGTTTGCTGTGAAATCTGTGCCAATGACATTAATATTACAGCGACTGTAAAAACAATCTGAGTTTTCAATGGTGATCTGTGGTTTTAACAGAAACAAACAGGACAGAACTACAAGGAACCCAATTAATAATTTCTAAATAAATCATTGTTTCTTTTAGGGCTGCACAATATTTTACAAAAATATTGTTATCGCGATAACAGAGTGTGTAATATTCATATCGCAATGACGTGCAATAATTTATGTTATTTTTTTTTATTAACTTCCTGTTTTCCACACCATAGGGTATCACAGTGGTTTTCTCTCTCACTCTAACATACTAGTTTTTATTGCAAAAAAATGAACTAATGCTACCGCTGCTGGTTGAATATAAGTTTACATGTTATTAATGTTGAAAAGATGTGAATATTTTCAGAGCACATCTTTGGCCAAGGCCTGAACTATTATATTTAAGGATTTTAATTTTATATGCAGTATTTACTAAACCAGACATAGAATGGAATATTATTTTGTTAAAGCTCTTACATGGTGGTACTCTGGTGCTTTTATTATGAAATACATCCATGTTATTTACACATTTTTATATGTGAATAAAATGACAAAATATTTGACTGTGTTTGTGTCTGAAGGTCGATGGTTGAAGCTTCACCAGGTTTTTTTTAACAGAATTGTGTAACTGATTGTAGTAGTTCAGTATTTTGTCTTAAATTCTAAATAACTGAGTCAGCAGAAAAACAACTAGCTCATTTTAACATTGTTAAGGAACAGTTTTCTTAGATGAATTTGGTATTTCTTTAGCTGAATGAGAAATATGTCAATATTATTATGACAATGCTGTACATCCATATCACATATCGCAAGTTCCGTCAATATCGTGCAGCCCTCGTTTCTTCTATCTTTTGTGTTGTTGACATATCACCACACTTTGTTATAGTTATGCCAATGTTGGAGATAAGTCAGGCATCTTCCACTGTTGTTGAATAAGGATAAAAACTCCCTGATTGTGCTTTAAATAAATCACACTCATCTTGAGGGAGGACAAAGCTTTACAAAATAAAGCTGGAAAGGAAATTGTTACGGTAGAACATGTGTGAAGTAACATGCTGTGGCGTTAAAATGACAGAATACCTAAAAAAAACCAAAAAAAAAAAAACCAAGCAAAGAATTAGGTGCATATTTGTCAAAACTTGCCATTTTTAGTTTGTAGTTGTAGCTCAGAGGTGTTGATCTTTCATATTTCACCTCAAACACAGAAATAATTGCACAGAGGGCTGACACTTTTATCCATAGCTACCTACAAGGTATAGGCATGTATAATCAATCAATCAATCTTTATTTGTAAGATAAGATAAGATAAGATAATATCCTTTATTAGTCTCCCGCTGGAGAAATTCACAGTGTTTACAGCAGCAAATATAGGAAAGCACACAAGAAATAAAATAAGAAAAATAAAATAATATAAAATAGCAACATATAAAAACCAGATAAATATAAGTGAATGAAAAATATATATATGCATAGCACTTTTCATACAATTGATGTAGTATAAAGCGTTTTACATGTAGAATTTAAAAATTAAAAACACCATGCACAGGTGGTGAAAGAGGAGGCTCTGTCACAGGGATCTGCACTAGTGTGAAAGGCCTTGCTCTAGGGTCCACCTGG
>JAPSES010000058.1:13348408-13362974 GCA_029822895.1 Maxillicosta whitleyi
ATTGCACAGAATTATAAAATTACAAAAGTATAAGAAAATAAGAAATTTCAATAGATTTCAATAAAAAATTTCAATAATATTTTAACATTTCAATTGAATTTCAATAAAAGAAATAAGAAATTTAAGATTTGATTACACACAGAACAGAAGTGTGACCCCATTTTCATCTCCCTTCAAAGGCTGATAAATATAAAAAAAGTGCACGTTTAATTTCGGTGTGGTTACTACCGTTAATGTTCGCCCCGGTTCCATACAGTACTTGTACCGAGTTTCAATACACAACCCTACTTAAACATATTCTTGTTTTGTTTCTCACCTTGTCACAATGTATTTGGGGATAATAAGAGACCTTTTTAGGTTTAGGAATGCCAGACATTTGTGGTCATAAATGTTCTAAGATGCAGCCCAGGTGGAACTGGATGATGCATGAGACCAAAACACAAAATCACAACATAAACATTACTTGTGAGCTGCCACTTTGCGTTCCAATTGTGAATATTCTGGCTTTACTTCTACTGTCAGTGATATCAGTATTTAAAATGAACATAATTCCTTAACGTCTGGTGACATTCAGAGATATTTTATGAACACTTGGAACATAATATTTACATCCAACTCCTTTAAATCAACTCTCACAAACTCATTTCAGCTGAAAAATGGAGAATGGTCATATAACGTATGGATTATTTCAACCATATGCCTTGACTTTGTGTTTCTACTAATCTGTCTTTTTATCCAAAATGTAGCACAGTGCAGGCGTTCCTCCATCTCTTCCATTCTGTTGTTCTCCTCCTACGCTCCGTCTGAGTCACGTTACTGCAAACAAAATATTAAACCCCACATACTGTGATTTAGTTTTTGGAGTATTTGAGCTGTAGTGTAGATCTGAGTTTATGTTTGAGGTACCAATGGTGTTTTAATGAACATTATTTTTTTGGGTTTTCCTCACAGATTCAATGAGCTCCGAGCAACGACAGAAACTCGCCAAGGAGAGGCGGGAGGAGAGAGCCAGATATATCGGTAAGAAACGATAAAGCGATATTAACATTGAGTATTTTTCTCCTAAAAACCTGCTGATTGCGTGTACATCCTCTTCTCCTGGTCTGTTCTATCTTTAACACGGTCCCTCTTTCCATCTCTCTTCCTCTGACTGACAGTTATTTATTGATGTCTGTTATTGTTTCTCCTTGCATGGCTCTCAGAACAACAAACTCAGCTGCAAGGTAAGGGGCTTCACTAAAACCCTCAGTGTCTGCAGAAGGCATGCCATTGGGGAATAATCAAAACCTGTGATGGGATCCCATTTCCATTCATTTCCCTGTGAAAAGTCATGCCCTTTATTCCTTCCATGAATCGATTATGTTTGTTTAACTTTGTGGTGTAACTCAGTGGAAACTTACAAACCCCGTGAACCCTCAACAGTTTCACTTTGAACATTACCGCCCGTCTAACATTTACATCTATGTTTATCTTCTTTTTCTTCGTTCCCATCCACATCCACATAATTACAGCTCTAGAGTTAACTTTTCTCTCTTACAAAAATATTGCGTAGCCCAAAGACATAAAAGACAATATCGACAGGGTTTCTCCCCGTGGATGAAGACCAGAATCTGAGCGGCCAATCAGATCAGAGCTCAGTGGGTGTTTCCTTACAGAGACGTCTCATGAAGCCTAAGGCACTTGGCGTGAAAAATGACTAGTCATTGCCGTGAACCGAGGCCAGGCAGATTAGATTTAATTACAGCATTCATTAGCATCAATAATGCAGCCGGCCCGCAACACAATTAAAGGGGAATTCTGCAGCTTATTATCAATAATGTCCAAGGTTTTAGTCAAGATAAGTTCAGTCTCTTGCTGTGTGTAATTACATGGTACAAAGTTGGATTTTTTTTTTTTTTTTTTTTTTTTACATCCTGACCATGCTGTATCTTAACCCTCAAAGACTTAAACAGCAGCCAGCGCCCAAAAGCATCGACTGTTCTAAAATGTTTAATGACTATTGAACCACTAATCCTATCCTAACCATTGACATAATTCAGGTTGAAGACAGTTTCTCAGCTTTTCAGCAGCATCACATTTGTCTTACTTGGATGTTCCAAAGCTCCATAGTGAACACGGAAATACTGGCATCTTCGACAACATTGATTAACCAATAAAACCCATGAAGTCTGATTAATGACAGTAGTTGTAGATTCCTATTTTTTTTACACCCAGTCATGATATATTTAGCAGAAACAGTCAGTTTTTTCCCCCAGTTTTCTCTGTTTTGATAATTTACTCTAAGCTTTTATGAACATCCAGATAAGTCAGTAAATAAAATAAAGAAATATACTTGATTTGCACTGAAAACGCAAAGGATAATGTCATAAAAAATAGTGATAAACCACTTGGGAAAGGTTAAATGTAGAGATCTTTGAGGGTTAAGAAGTGAAACTGCTGCATGTAGGTCAAAAACGTGATCTGGACTGTACATTTATCACTGTAACATCTGTCTATTTACATAACAACAGCTGTGCTTTATATATTTTTCCACCAACCACAGAATCAAGCATATAAAAAGCACTCTCACAAGCATTTCCCCCCACATATTTTTCATTTCTGCCTCACAGAACGCAGCCATAATTGGATTTTTTCAAGAATTGGATTTGTGAAGGAGTGAGAAGGCTTTTTCTCATTGTAGAGGAGACGCAGACTAGCATTCCTCTTTGGCTCATTAGTGAAGATGAGCCACAGAACACTGAACTAAACACAAATGACGTCTTCATCTTGCAAAACACCCCTACATTCTTGCAACGCTCAATCCTTTAAGTATTTCTAATGCTGCCTTACTCACAACCATATGAGGCAATATCAGTGTTTAAGCCATCCATCCATGGATCCAGCATGTAACAAATCCACATCATCATCATCCGTGTTGTCTTTTTCGGTTTGGTTCAGCTGTATTTAAGTACAAATTTAAGGTACTTTCGTTTCATGCTCCTGTGTATGTCCTCTCTACTATATGTGAGAGGCAAATACTGTACTTTTTACTCAAATACAGTCATTTTTTGACAGTTTTAGCTTTAATTTTTCATCCTCTTCTTGTCTTGATAAAGCTACAGATGACAAAATATGTTGATTTTCAGTGTTTTTGATGGACAGAAGGATATGTTTTTTTTCTTCATGGATGCACTTAAAAATTCTCCACATTCTTACACTAAACATCATCCTCGTCAAGTCAAAATATCAGCTAAAAAATGCATTGTCAGCTGTAAAGAGATGGAAAAGACCATAAAAACGGCTCAAAGCTTAACTTATACTTGTGTACTTTGATAGTTATTTCTTCTGCTACTGAATGATGCTAAACAGTAAAACGCTGATAATTGTTGTAACTACAAATGTATAAATCCATGGTTTGAGGCAGAGGGCGACCCAGCTGCTGTCCAGCGGGATAGCGATAGTGTAATTTAAGAGGATTGATTGCTGTTTAATTGTTACTCCATGAAATGAGCCATAGCAGCGTATGTACAAAGAAACTAGCATCTGCTGGAGGGAGCTGTAAAACACAGCAGGAAACTTCTGCTTATTTACTGTTTTGGGGATTATCGTGTAATAAACACAGTGTCTTCCATCTGTTTTACCCATTGTGTTTGGATGAGACTTCTCCTGAGCTTTAGGAAATTATACATGGTTCCATTGAAGAACTTTTGTATAAAAAATGTTGATTTAGTTATTATTTATTATTATTGTTATTTGTCTTTTATTTTCTCATTTACTGCGTTAACCCTTTAAAACCATTTGTATCATATTTGCTACGCCAGGTTCTGAGGCCTCTATCTAATTAACAAGGTCAATACTTTCTTTAAAAACTTGATGTATATAACCTGATACTTGTTTTCGGCCCCCTGGTGGAATATCATCCCACTGCAGCCAGTGCAAAGGCTTTTTTGTGCCTTTTTCAATAAGGTTTATGTCGTGAAATCATTCACACACAAAAGTTACACTAAGAACATTTATATTGTTATTCTTTTTTTTTTTTTACTTTTTTACCTAATGTACTGAAAAAAAAAAAAAGCATAGATACTTTATACAGTTAAACTGTGTTAAAATCAGGTATGATACTGCAGGTATATAAGATGTTTTTGAAAAAATGTCCAATATGATACAAACATATCATAAGTTTTTATTTGTAGTTGTTGAGGTTTTTCTCTGTATTGTGGCATTGTAGCGGCGAAGAAGGCCCAGTGGCTGGAGAAGGAGGAGAAGGCCCGGCGTCTGAGGGAGAATCAGCTGGAGGATCGCAGGAGGAAACTGGAGGAGCAGAGACTGAAGGCGGAGAAACGCCGAGCTCTACTGGAGGAGAAGCAGAGACAGAAACTAGAAAAGAACAAGGTGAGATAAAGAGCGTTTATCACTTCACTCATCTGTGACATCCTGGTGTTATTGAGTATTCTGCATCCAGCGGTACCTACATGGAACTGGAAGTGACACACACACACACACACGCACGCACAAAACACAAGCTCCCAAGGTTTTTCAGGATAAAACACAAAAGAGAAATATGATGATCTTCAGCAGGGGTGTCAGCGGCCACATTCAGCCCAATTTGATGTCGGACCGGTAAAATAACAGCATAATATCTTGTAAATTACAACTTTTCCTCTGTCTTTAAGTGCAATAAAAAAATAATAACCTTTACAAACTATCCTTTCTTAAAAACAGATGTGAATAACCTGAAAAAAAACCATAAATTTTGTAAGAAAAATAAATGCAGTTTTAGCAAAATTATGCAGAATATTGTTAAAACGTAGTCACAGTGGATCTACAAAGACACAAACCGTTTAGTAAAAGGCAGAACGGTGTTAAAATTAAATAAAAATTCACATTTTACTGTTAAATGATAGTTTTAAATATAAATATTTTCATAGTGCAATGTTGTTTTTTTCACATTAGACCAAAAACAAAATTAGTACTTGTGATTATTTACATATTATCATGTTATTATTTTACTTGAGCTCACATTAGTTTGTATCTGGCTCTTGAACTAAAATGAGTTAATTCACTAATTCATCCCGCGGGCCACATTGGAACCTTCGGTGGGCCCCTTTTGGTCCCCGGGCCGCATGTTTGACACCCTTGAGCTTCAGGATCTGAACTTATAATTAAATATACGTCATGAATTACCTTAGATTTACATTTTTAACTGACTCTTCCATAGTCAAAACACTTTAAAAATCTTTGTTTTTATTTTTATTGTAGATTTTTTTATGTTCAAGACTTTTGACGTAACATGCTTTTAAAACACAAAACATCATCAAAGATAAAACCAGTTGTTTCCAACCTTTTATTCCTCTTCCATCTTACAAAAAAAACAATGCATACTTGTCCTCACATTACAGATGTCTGTTAACAGTTACACCAAAGTTTATCCTCCAAACTTCTTACATGGTTTAATTCCAGTAAAGGATGAAATCATTCCGTATTTCACAAAATATAATTTCCCAACTTGTCACATAATATCACCGTATTAGTGTGAGATCTGAATACACACACGCTTTTTAGGTAATAAAAAGAAAAGCGTCTTGGAATTTTTTTTTTTTTAAATCTCATAAATATGTCATTATTTATGATGAAACTGAGGAAATCCTGCTTTCATCGCGTTAGCAGCGGTACCCTGTGGTACTAATTAATCTTCTAACAATCATATGTTCACCCAGAGACTCTTTGGTCAATGTGTTGATGATGTTAAATTATTAAACTTCCTCTGGTGAGTGTAAACATGCTCAAACACTGACACCGTTTTTGTCTGCGCTGTGTTTATGTTGCAGGAGAGATATGAGGCAGCTATCAAGAGGTCGACGAAGAAGACGTGGGCAGAAATCCGCCAGCAGAGATGGTCCTGGGCGGGCGGACTGAACCAGACCTCTCGTAGGGAAAGTGAGTTTTAAGCACAAAACAACAACTGAACACACGCAGGAATATGTGAAACCCTCACTGTAACTTAAGTCTTCCTATTGAGCAACGCTACACAGGCAGTGACTCAGTGGCTCAAATGATGCAATTCGAGGAAATAGTTCCTGAAGAGTTTCCGTCATAAGGGCGGGGTACCAGTGTGCAGATGACCTACTCAGTAATTTATGATGGCACCCCTTGTAATTCATCACCGAATGTCTGTTTTTTGCGCAGAAAACGCTTCTGAGTAGCAATTTTCTACGGCTAAAACTGATCACAGAGGCCGAAAAGAATAAAAAGGTAGCCGAACTCCGAAGAGCATGTTTCATTAGATCAGCAGTGTGAGAGGAGAGATGCTGCGATTGTCGGAAACGTGTGAGGTAATTCCTTTTCTTCACACAGAATAACAAATGAGAGACGAGCTCAAGCTGTGACGCTGAGGTCGAGACGAGTTTCTCCTCGTCGAGGTGTAAAAGTTGGTGAATGTGTGTGAGTGTGAGCAGCAGGACTAAAAAAAAAAAAAAAAAAAAAAAGCCTGTGATGTGTAGCCTCTTTAGCCCAGTTGACCCCCATAGGCCAAGGCAGCTACAGTTCCGTCTGTGTTGCCATGGTTACGCTTGTAGGAATATACACATTTTATACATCCATGTGACTAAAACAAGATCAGCTAAAAAACAATTGTCAGATAAAAGAACATACAAGCACTTAAATGGGCAAATGTCTAAACCAAGCTAACAGTCCTGAACCTGTGTATGTCCTGAATAATTTAATAAAACAACACACCAATGGGACAAACTGTCACAATCACCAAGGTAACGCTAAGATCCAACAGAACAAGTATTATTTCTCTACCACTAAAAGTCACTGAACGAGACGATAATAAAGTGAATTTTGCTTTAACGTTGCTTTTTCCTGATCATAACGTGGTTGAAATGAATGAAGCCTCTGCTAATCCATTGTTTTGTGTTACACTAAAATGACTCCCACTGGAAACAAATGGCCCAGGCATTAACAGGTATTTAACTTTACCACCCCCTTCCCTCACTTTCCTCAAAGTTCCCTCCCGTCTCACCTCAGTGTGTACTCTGATTAACCTCCTTCTAAGTGGTTTTCGAGAAGCCAGTTTGACCTCAGAGGATGGTGAAGCCCCTCCCCCCCCCACCCAGCAGGCCTCATCTTTCTTTTTAGCCTGTCAGGGGCCGCCCCCACCCCGGCCGCCTTGTGAACAGTTGTTGTGTGTTGCGTTCTCTCCGGTGCAGGCAGATGCTCGGCCTCCACGGTCAACTTGCCGAGACAGGTGGACCCTGTCATTAACAACAGGCTGTCCAAGTCCTCGGCCACGCTCTGGAACTCCCCCAACAGAAGTAAGGACGACCCGACGTCAATGTCCACCAGGCTTTCCCCTCTCCCCTTCATCCCCTCCACCTCCCTCCCTCCTCCTCCTCCTGCCCTAATCTGGTTTTTGGTTTTATTTTCTTATTATTATAACTGTCGTCTCTGGTGGCCTGCCTGCCTGCCTGTGCTTGGTGACTGGTCATTTACCACCCCTACTCTTATCACGCTCTGGGTCTCGTATGCATCGTGGTTTTTTAATTTGGTTTCAGTTGGTGGTTGTCTTCTGCATTTTTGATCAGCCTCCCTTCACCTCGACATCACTGAACCATATTTGTGATGAGTTTTTGGTACGTGTGTTTCATGGGTTTATGAGTTCACATCTTGTCACCACGCCTTCTTTTTGGTTGACCCCCCCTCCACATAAATGTTGGTGGTTTTAATGTGGTGCTGGTTTTGGTGGTGGGTGACTGTGATAAATGAATCATGCAGAACAATTTAATCCACATGTGTGATAGTTAGATGTGTAGATGCGTTATTTTATGCAAATAGATTCTCTTTGACATGGTTATCTGATGAGTAGAGATGGGAATGAACAAGATGGATTCGCCTTTTATGTTTTATTAATTATTTAGATTTTTATGCATGGGAAAAAAAGTAGTAAGAAGTGTACATAATATAGAAAACTGCATCATATTTTGGTTTTCATTGACATAAATAAAGTCCATTCATGGAATTCGGTCCCGTTTTTCTTTTTTTAAACTCTTGCCTAAAATGATCAGTTTACAAACTTAACAACCATCATCGTTTTTCACTGTAAAATAAAGCATCACTCTGAACCGTTTCTTCTCCACCGTACCTCAAACAGATTAGACACAAGAGTTTGTTTTGCCTGAAAAAACACGACAGCATCGATAAATAGGAAATGATTCTGACCCGGTTCTCGATTCCCATCTCTACTGATTCGCACTAACTAGTTATTGTAAACCTTACTAGTAGGTTTCTTGTTATAATGTGTAAACGTTGAGGTGGTTAAAACGGATTATTTTCATGTTATTGCAACGTACATTACAACTACATGTTTATTTTTGTTATGACAACATACAGTTTTGCATCATTATATTCAAGGATGGGTTTCTGAAGTGTATTTTTTTCTAGAATCTAGCATCAAATCTTCAAATATCTTGCAAACCTCTAAAGAAGGTGGTTCTCCGCTATATTCCTCTATATATAAACTGCAGTGCGTGATAGTTTCTTTAGCATTAGTGGATAAAAATCAAATCCTAACCATGTAACTCAAGTGGTCTGAGAGGATAAGACTCCTTTACATTTTTTGTTACCTGGGTTTTCTGGTTGGCTCCAAGTCTCCAGGATTTTCAACATATTTTGTCTAATCATCGTTTTTTTTTTGGACGGATATGGGGGTTAATTACCTGATTACCATCGCTGATCAGATTCTGTCAGTTGTGACCTGGATGCATTTCTAATTTTCTCAAGGATTGGAGAAGTTACTCTTCTTTTATCATGACAGGAAATTATATATTCTTGTAATAATGTCAGGTTGATGGTACTATAATGGACCAAAAGGAAAGAGCTGTAGATGGAGGTGTGTATTTTAGGTTTTTGGTGTTTTGTCCCCCTGATTTCAGCTCCTGTAGTTTCAAGAAATATAAGGAGTTAATGTAAAGACTCTTCAAAACCTCACAATAGGATTGCTTGTATCAATATATGATGTATCAAAATGCAAAACAAAGTACATCGTACAATGATGTTACACTTTTCGTCACAAATAATCTCTCACGTACAAACTCACAGTGGCCACTTCACTTACAGTTATTTAATTCTGTAGAAACATCTGATTTCATGTCGTTTTAACTAAAAAAAAGTGCTGCAATCAATCATAAAATGATATTTGGTTGTTTACACTAATGTACTGTTGTATAAGTGTAAGTTTTACCAGCATCAGACTCTATTGAAACTTACCAGTATATTACAAAATGTGTCTGACATTACAGTGCATCATCAACAAGTATGTTGTTATAACAACAAATGTACATTTACTGCATATTGTGTGGTGAAAAGAAAACATCTTTCAATAACATGAAAAATATCTGATTCTAACATGAACGATCCGTGCAGGTCTGTGCACTTTTTTTAATCACCGTGGCAGCACTTGATCTATGGTTTATATGCAAATGAACGTGTTCTATCAAACTCATCTCATCAGACTCTTGAGTTGCCACATGCACATAAGTATTACTGTCTTCATCTCAGATTTGTCTCGCCTCATAACATGTGTCATTAAAGATCGTATCACCCACAGTGCAATCAGCAGTTCAGCTCGCGTTGCCACAATAGCGATTCAGATTCGGTGCTTGATCGTCACTAATACAGATCCTCTGATACTGCAGACACTTTCAGTCTGGGTCATATTTCTGCACAGCCGTTTTTAATTCATTGGTCAATATGAGAGCTAGTGTTTCTGGCCTTGGCTGTTGTCCTGCAGACTTCCAGTAATAGTGTGTGGGGGGGTTGATGCTTATAGATCCAGGTATCAATCACTCTACGTCTACGTCTCGGTGAACAGTGGACGACCAGGCAGCTGCTCTTGCCGCATTGGAGAAGGAAGAGGAGGAGGAAAAACACTGTTGCCTAGCAACAGGAGATAGTCGAGTTATCACTTAGTCATAAAACATGTTGTGGAAATTATTGGTCCAACATACAGCAAAGGTGACTGCCTGTGTTGTTACGTAAGAGGCGACAGTTGAAGAACACGTTTAGAAATCGAACCGCACTTTTTGCTGTTTCTCTCTGTTGTGATTGCACTATTATCATACGTATGTCTGGTATGTGTTTGTAGGCACCATACATACCTTTGTGTGTGTTAACAGAGTAATGCTAGGAAAGAAGATGTCAGTACACATTCCAGAAAAACATCCCACCGCAGCACGTTGCCAACTCAAGTTGTTGTTATGAAAGATATTTGATCCAAACAAACTGGACGAAATGTCACAGTCTGTTAAATTCCATGCTAACATGTGTAATAGTAAAACCCAAAGTAAAACCAGAAGGGCTTTTATAAAAATACAAGTGCTCATGTTTTGTGTCCATCCATAAGAGTGTCCTGTGCAGTTGTGTTTTCTGTTTTAATAGAGCAAACCTTACAAATAAACAGGTTCGAAAAAATAAGATTAAAAAAGAAACAGTGGTGATTTTAGATGTATCTTACAAAAAGTGTCCAAATGTCCTGTTAAGTACTCGTTTCAGAAGATTATAATTAATAGCCTATGCAGTAATACTTGAAATTACTTACAAAGCAGTTTTATATCTCAAATATGTATATAATAATAAGAAGAAATACTATAGAAGAAGTAGAAATATTATTATTACAAAGGGGTAAAAGAAGAAGATGACCTAGAGCATCCCAGAAAATGTCTAAAATCACCAATAAAAAGGAGAATATAATCTTAAAATTTCTTAGTATGATGAATAAAATGCACAAACAGAGCGTCTCATAATATAAAGTCTCCAAATGTTATGGGAAGTTATCTTATCTTTTTAAGAAATAGCACAAAAAACCCAAAAATGACTTAAAGTTCAAGTACAAAGTAATATATTTCATGTTAATATTGTAGGTAATTATGGCTCAAATAATGTATAATATTATTAAGCATTAGATGTTTTGTGTTTTTTGTGGAATCCTGATCTGTTAAGTATTCCGTCTTCCAAAATGTAGTGAAGTAAAAGTATAAAGTAGTTTTGTAACAAGCATTTTGAGACTAATTTGATTGTGAAAACGGAATCAGATATGATGCTAACCTTGATTTTTGGACATTTATATTTCTTTGTACACAAAAGGAGGTTGTGTCCGTGTTTGTTTTGCTTCTTTTCACTCATCATTACAATGCATTAGATTCTATCCTGCTGTTGTTGGATGTCATATGCGCTGAGTCTTCACCACATGACACTCGATAACGGTGAAAACATGTTGAAACACACACAGTGATGCTGTTAAGGTTAAAGCAGTGTGTCTTGCCTGTGGGATAAACTAATGCTGAACTCACCAGACACTGACAGACCTTTGCATTGCATTGGGTTTGATTAAGGTCATGTTGTCAAGTGGTAAGTAATGAAATTAACTCACTCCTCTGTGTGGTTTTAATCTAATGTCTGATGATTTATGTGACATAAAAGATAAAACCATAAAACCAGAGTCTTTCTGTGTCTGAATGGCAGAGTGGACAGTTTTGGTGGTTTAATGGAGCGTCTGTTCTTATGCTGATGGAAAAAAAAAAAAAATCAGAAACACTGGGGGTAATTGTTTATTTTATGCTCAGATATTTTTATTCCAATGGTCAAGAGACAAAAATGTGCGAAAGACAAGTAAAAAAATGTGTCAAAACAGATTTCCAAGCTTAAAAAAAGCAACTTTTTTAGTGTTTTCACACATATTTCACACGACAAATGACACAAAAACATTAAATTCAAGAGACAAAGGAAGAAACCTATATAAATGAGAACTAGGGGATGGATAAATAAAGCATAGAAGTGTAAGTCTGATGTTGTGCTCTAGAATCTGATGTTTATTTGCCACTAATTGTTTAAAAAAATGAATCATTCCCCTCGGTGTGAATGAAGATGAGTTTATTTATTCTGGTGTTTCCAGCAGCACATGAATGCAGCTGAAGTCCACTCTGCATCAGTACTGAGTTCAGAATGTTCATGTATGAATGAAGTGAAGACGTGCGAACAACCTGCAGAGTATATGTGTAGTCGGACTGTGAGGCGTGTGTATTTATTTGTAAGGCGAGTGTCTACGTATGTGGGGTCGTTCGTGTGCTATGACTGTTACCCGACACTCACAGCGCCCTCTTGTGTCAGCCCGCAGCCTGCGTCTGAGTCCGTGGGAGAGCAAGATCGTGGAGCGCCTCATGACGCCGACGCTGTCCTTCCTGGCCCGCAGTCGCAGCGCGGCGACGCTCCTCAACAACAGCGACTCCTGTGAGTGTGGAACCCCTTCAACAACCCTGTGTTCAACCCTGTGCCCTTTTTTCTGCACATACATACCGTGTGTTGGCATGGAGACGTCCTCTACATCATCTAAGTTGTTTATGTTCATTTTTTTTAATCGGAAATGAACAGAATTATTTGTAAGAATTCTAATGTTTTGGTGCCAAGTAACTTAAGTAAACCATAAAGACCCAACGCTACTTTAATGTCAGTTCCCGAATGAAATTTTCTCTATATCTAACTTTTCGTAAGTGATTTATCGCCACTTATTTATAATATTATCCTCTGTATTTTCTATTTTATGAGTCTAAACCAGGTATTTTCACTATTCACTAATTATGAAGATGTTGATAAAAGCTCACATTAAAGTTGAGGGTTATCATATCAGAAACATAAAAGTGAGTTTTTCCAGTAAATATATCAACTGAACATAATCCAAGCATCTCCATTTTACTGTCATTAATCCAAATCCATGGGTTTTACTGGTGAGTCAATGCTGTAGAAGATGACATTGTTTCCATGGTAACTACGGAGCCTCTGAATGTCCAAATGGGTCATATCTGATGACCATGAAAAGAAAGAAAAACTGCATTTTACATTAATTATTTACATGTATTGATAGGATTAAACAGTTTACGTCAATAGATGGTTTAAGTTGATGGATGTTTGGGTCTTTATGGGTTGAAAATGATCAGTCTGAGCGGATTGTTTTACAGTAATGTATTCAAATGGGGGGGGGGGGGTATTAAAATTATGATACTCAATAACAGAAAGTAGCGACAAAACATCAAATTTAAGAAGCAAAGACTAGCATATATTTGGCAGTTTTCATTTTAACGGAATGGAATGTTCATATCTTTGATTTATCGCATGGTTGTTGAGTCGATTCCTAAAAAAAAAAGTTGCCATTAGTAAAAGATAAAAACAGAACAATTCCAGTAGTGGTAAATCAATGAAACTGAAATAAACCACAGTAACCTTAGCTGTCCTATTTTTGCAATGTTGTCTGATAGGGAAGATACAAATCTATATATATGGTACCAGAAGTGGACGATTTTGAAATTAGACTCAAACAAATAAGATAGAATAAGAATAAGAATAAAAAAAACATGGTTCAAAGGAGATAAGAATAAGTAAATAAATTGTATGCGTAAAAGTAGTAATGACCAATGAGTTACTATGTTCATTATAAATGATATTACAAGTTTCGGAGCAAAGAGAATTAGTTTAATAATTAAGTTAAAGATCATTTTACTTGTTTCATTTAAAAATATGTAATATTACACCTTTATTTTTTGTCATGTATGTGTTCACATTGCATAAGTGAAAGCTAAATCTGTCAAACATTTGTAGAAAACCTAATATTTTAAAAGTTATAAAAGCAACACAATCAAAACTGATAAAAAAACAAAACAAAACAGGAAGTGTGTACTTGTTCATTTCCTCACACATTAGTCTTAACATCCATCCACATTCATACTTACCTACGAAAAGCTGTAGAAGTATTATTCTAATTTCATATAAAACGTCACACAAATACATGCAACTATTTCAGTTTTATGTGCAGCCAAATACAATACTAACAACTTTCCTACCTCTATATATCTCATGTATAATTATATAAGTATAAATAACAAGAATAAGCAAATATTCCAGTTGAAATGGAAACTAAATGTAACCATTAAATTTGGTAAAAGTCGTTTTAGTTTTTATTTTGGCGATTAATGGCTCAGGTGAAATTTTGTGACTTCTACCTTATTGATCATAGATTATATTGAGAACAAGAGGATGATTTGAGTCATGGTTTCATAGCATGTCTCGTCCTCTGTGGCTCCGTTAGCGTCTGTTTTTCTGTGCATGTCGTACGTGGGCCTGACCCCGGCCCTGCCGCCGTTCTCTGCATGTTTATGTGTCGCTCAGACTCTCATCACTGCTCCCGTTCAGCCTCTGCCAGCCCCCTGAACGCCTGCTCCCATCACCCCAACCAGAGCAACGCCGAGCGCTGGAGGGTCTCCTCTGCCAGCACGCCGGACATCACCCAGCGCCAACGCAGACGGAACTCCACGCCGGTGAGTTACGTAATAGTGGGGATGATTCCACAGAATTAATAGCATCCAGGGACGACAGGCGAATAAATAGTTTGATTGATTCACGTACACTGTTCCTATCAAATAAATCAATAAAATAAAACGTTATCTGTAGTTTGTAAAGTTTTGATTTCAGTCTAACTGCAGTAAGTGTCCTCTCATGTCTTTAACGTCCAACAGAATGGACAATGCCAGGACTGATCAGG
>JAPSES010000058.1:13363074-13379100 GCA_029822895.1 Maxillicosta whitleyi
GATGCAGCGGTTTGATTCTGCATCATCAATAATCAAAAAATGAATGAAACTATGGATGGAACAAATATTATGAACCTTATTGTGCCATTATGTAAGAATTATGTGGGAAAAAAGATGTGACAGTGAATGAAAACTGAAGATGGTGCAGTCAAATATTGCATGTGTGATTTTTTTTTTTTTTTGGCAGTGTATATAAAATGCTTTGGCATTCATATAATGACCATTGTCTGCAAAATAATAGATGAAAATGAGAGAAAAGCCTCTGGATACTAAAATGTATTATTTAGAAGAATATAATCACAGAAATACAATATACAGGGATGCCCTCAGTGGATAATATGTGTGATTTTTAATGATTATAATGCCACATTTGTTAAATATGGTGGAATTGTCATTGATTCATATTTGCTTGGTTGTTTTTATGGTGTGAAAAACACTTTGCACATGAGTATTTACTGGTTTACACAGGCTTTAAGTCATGATGCAATCCATTACATTGATTCTGCAATAAAATCTACCTCATCACACATGAACTGCATTAGATTATGTTGTGCTAGATTTGTCGGATGTGGGCTGTTTCACATTTAATCTGGGTGGATCCTCCATGACATAAGCAGAGAACGACCCTGAGTTTCAACAAAAGCTCATTATCTGCTGTTTGTGGCATGGAGCAGGTGCAGTATGCTCACACTGAGGTGTTAACTGTGTCACCTCTGCTTCCTAAAGGTGGACAAAAAGAAGAAAGAAAAGAAAGACAAAGAGAGGGAGAACGAAAAAGAGAAGAACGCTCTCACAAAAGAGAAAGTACAGAAGAAGCGACACACGGCATCACCCACCACCCTGAACCAGAGATCCAGACCGGAGACCAGGTGTGTTCATGTATATGTATCTGTACGTCAGTAGAACCTGTAGTGTCTCATAACCCTGAAATCCAGGCAGGGACGCTGAAGTACGCCACCAGTACCACCACCATGAAATCATATTCATATGCATCATAAAGTACATTTTTCTAATGCCATAAATTATATAGAATGTATAGCCTGTACTGTTTGTTTGTTTGTTTTTACTATTAACCCCTCAGAAATCGCAATGTTTCAGCCATTAATTCATTCATTGAATCTATCTATTGATCTATCTATTATATTATTATTATTATTATTATTATTATTATTATTTCACCGGTCCGACCCACTTCAGATCAAATTTGTCTTAACATGTCCCCTGAACTAAAAGGACTTTGACACTCCTGTTCTCCTTCACGCTCTTAGTTATATATACTCTTGGACATGAATCACTGCTGTCCTGTACGTTATTAAATGAAACAAATTGTGAACAATGTTTTTGGATATCAGGCAAGGCAGTAACTTAGTTAGAGCCAGATCGAACCCATGTGTCTTCTGTCCTCAACTTCCAGTCTGACAGATGGTCCAAGGTGTTAGAATCTAACTACTGAAGAAGACTCTGCTGGAGGGTCATGAGTCAGTCTGCCAAGAGTGGGTCTGTTTATGTGACGAGCTCATAAACAGAGTGGGGTTTTCCTGAGTGAAACAGAAAAATATATGGCTGCCTGACTCCCTCCTCTCATGTTACACCCACCCCCACCCACCCTCAGCTGAAGAGTCATGGAGACTGAATGTGTTACAGTACAGTCTCATATCTTTCCCATGACCTACTTATCATCGACCGTATGTAGTTCACTGGGAACCTCATTAGCTTTCCCTCCTGGAACACATCTCCTCTCTTTGACTCTTTTCTCCTGCTCATGATCTCATATTTCTCCTCCTCTCTCCTCATCAGTACCCCGAAACCCAAAAACAGGCCTCCGTCACCTGCAGCCCCCAAAAGCCGGCCCTTGTCGCCGCTGGTGCCAGCGAACGCGGCGGCCTCCAAGACCCCGACGGGCAAGAAGACACCTCCTGGCACCAAGACCCGACCCAAACGAGCCCAGACCCCTGCCAGGGTACAGCCCCAGACGGTCACTGCGGTCACCGTGGAAACAGGCCACGAACCCCAGCAGCCTGACACTCCGGAGGAGAAAAAGAGTGAGTGTGGTTACCATGGGAACGATATCCATGCTTCAAGGTGACCTGGAGGTTTTTGGCTGATATTCATGTTACCCTGAAAAGTGTGGCAGGAGGTGGGATCAGTCTGTGAACTGCACCACAGCTTTAGGGGGAGTTTTTTTCATAGTTAGATACAACAAATAACTTTATTTATAGGATATTATTCCTATAAGATCAATAAGAATAAAATTAAAAAAAAAACAGAACAAAAGTAGCCACTATTTTGATGGGGGATTTTTTTTTTTTTCGCAGAGCAACAAGGAGTGACACTTTTTAGTCCATGTAATCGCTGCTAAAAATATGTTCAATTATATTTAGTTTTACAAAGTTGCTAGAGTTGTCATTTCTGACCAGTAAAACAAAAGCATCAGCATTTTGTTTTCATCCCTGTTTGTGGAATGTGATCATAGATGTACTTGATTTATGCACAGTTTTAATCATGCATATTTTCAATAATTTTCAGAAATCATGTTCATGACTAAAGACTTAATGTGCACCTTTCTACTAATTCTATGTACTTCTGTCCTTACAAGAAATTTATGTTACAGTCTGTTTTTTTTTTTGTTTTGTTTTTTTACTGGAGACTGGTTGTTTGTTTATATCAGCTGATTCCAGGTCACATGGTGCCGTAGTGGTTAGCTTAGGTTTTCTGTGTTGGGTGTATTCTGTTTCCTTCACACCTTGTACCCATGTCAGTTCTCCTGTCATGGCAGCTGGTTTTGCACACTGTTGCAGTGGTAGAATCGTAGAGAAGGTTGGAAGAGCTCAAAAGGAAGCATAAAGATTTGAATGGAAAAAATATCCTTTGTCCTCCGCATTGAAAATAGTCTACTGGCTTTTAGAAATGGAGCTAAATATGTGTTTAACATTTATTCATTCAAACTTTATGAAGGACACAAAAACTAGGCCCATAGGAAAAACACGTTTTAACTCCATTTCTAAAAGCCAGTGTGAACAAATATGAACTAATGACCTGCTCTTGGCACAGATGTCAACACAGACTTCATGTGCAGTATGTGCAGTTCTTACACATTGAACCCTTAAAGGGAAGCCACACAGCGGGTTCATGTTTCCCCTTTACTGTTGCACAAATTGATTATAATGTCCAGAAGCATCACCTGCCCTATGTTTTGTCCAACAGACTCCACTAATGTTCCTGCCATCGTGGTGTCCTCTGCACCGGTCACACCTCCTTCACTCAGCCCCCCGGTCGTATCTACAGCCTCTCCTGCCCCACCGAGCGTTGAGACCACTGCCTCTCCTGCTGCAGCGTCCACTACCAATCCCCCTCCATCTGCGGTGGCTGCCTCCGCCGCAGCCACAACCGCAGCCACCACCGCAGCCACCGCCGCAGCTGCTTCACCAGCTGCTCCAGGCGGCAAACCGTCAGCAGGCACCAATGACCCAGAGGAGGCATCTCGAGTCCTGGCAGAGAAACGCAGACAAGCCCGGGAGCAGAGAGAGAGGGAGGAGCAGGAGCGACTGGAGCAGGAGCAAAGAAACAGGTCAGGATCTAAATGAATGATGCAGTTTAATGATGAAATTATAGTGCGTTGTATAAACCAGTTGGTACAAGGTCTTTGTAAGGGTAGTACTAAAACAATACTTCTAATAAAATATAGTGCCTGGACCAGTATGTTTATAAAAAAGCACCAAATGATGGTTGATGTTGAAGAATATTAAATAAATGTAATATGTAATATAATACATGTTAACACTATAAATCATCCTACAGGGCTGAAAGATTTTAAGACCATTTATTTAGTCACAGAATGTGCAACCCTAAATACACTGCAAGGTAAACAAAGAATCAAACACAGTATTTTGTTGAACCCACATTAGCTTTGATTATGGGATGCATTTGCCATGACATTTGTGCCACACAGTGCTTATGCAATGGCACAATTATAGTCACACAACATTTATTTCTCTCTTTCCATTGAAGACATAAGAAACTACTCCAGCTGGAGCTATCGCAGTACTTTTCTGTTCGTTCAGTCAGTAGGGCATGAGATGTTTATTACTAGGGTTGTAGGTTCAAACCCCATGTTGGACAAGGCTTTGATCAAATCTGAAATAGCATTTGGTTCAGTATTTTCTCTTTGTAATTATTGCACGTGACTGCATTTGTTTTCATCAAATGTAAATAGCAGATTAATCTAGAAGGAGGTGTTAGTTACAGTTTTAGGATTCAGGCTCAATTTGGAAGTTTTGAAACAAAAATAGTAGCCTTAGTCCTGCTTCAATCTCAGTCACAATATGGGCTCAAACTAAACGTCATCTAAAAATAGAAATAGTCTGACCTTTGGCAAAAGTTTTTCCCTTTTTCCTGGAAATAAACAAGGTCATTACAACTTGTTCTGTCTCTGTCCACTTGAGATTAATATCAGGTCCATAGTGATCCAGCCTGGTTTTGTCCAAAACAAATCAAAATTTATTGATTTCTCTTTTGAAGTCATTTCACTGACATTTGGGATTTTGTGGTTTCAGATCCAAACAGTGATGGTTGACACTTCAGAGGGTCTGGTCCTGCTGCAGAATATTTAACATAATGTTTTGTTTTCCTTGCAGGATGCTGAGGGAGGAGGCGATGGCTCGTGAAGTGGAGGAGAGGAAGCGCAGAGAAGAGGAGGCTCGATTCATGGCCGAGCAGCAACGTCTGAGGGATGAAGCCCAGAAGGCTCAAGAGGAGAAGGAGGCTCAGGAGAAGGCCAAGGCCGAGCAGGAGGAGAACGACAGGCTGCAGAAACAGGTCAGTGATGGGTGAAAAGTAGGGCAGTGAAAGTAGACTGGAGCAGAGCGAAGCATGAAGGTTGAAGGATGGGTATGAAAATGTAGAATCCACACAAAGGAAGTATATTTAAAGTCGAACACTGGTGCATCTTTTTCATCTGAACTCAGATTTATTCCCGAGTTAAAACTCCCAATCAGCTTTAAATGTGTATTTTTTATGTAAAGACATGACTAGATATGAGCTTAAAAGACAATAATTGATTATATGCATTAATAGATGAGCATTCTGGACTGCCTAGATCCACAAAAACGGTCTAAAAGGGACATTTTTTTGTACCATGTTAATCTGGATTAACTACCTGTAAATATTACTGTTTTTTTTCTGATTAGGATTTTTCAGTTCATAATGTTTGTATCTCTTTTAAGTAGTTCTCTGTTTCTTTACTTTGTGGACACTGAATTTCAACGTAATTTAGCTTAAACATATACATTCAAACTAAAATGTGTCCTAGTTAAATTTCAATAAGGTCCGCAACAAACAGAAAAATGTTTTTTTTTAAAAAATGTTTTTAATTATTGACAACTATATTGACTTCATAATCAGTTACATAATCAGACCAGTCTGTTTACATTATCAGGGTTACACAGATTGGTTTCATAATTCCCCTGTCACACAGCGTATGTGCATCAGCCATGTACAATAATCTTCTTCGCTTGTTGTAATGTCCGTCCACTTCCAGGTTTTTTTTTTTTATTCAGGTGACTATTTGGGGAAAAAAAAGGTCTTTCCATTGCAGTTTTGCGTAATATACCAATGCTTGAAAAACCACCTCTTGCCAGCGCAAAAGCTTTTAATTAAAAAGTATGATTTTTGGTGAAATTGTCATTTTTTCATTAGGTAAATGCTTATTTATTACATTTGGCTGACACTTTCATCCAAAGCGACTTACAAGGTATAGCATAAAGGGCCTTGCCCAAGGGCCCACCTGGGATTTAAACTGGCAACCTTTCACACCAAAGGCAGCGGTGTTAACCACTAATCCATCCAGTCGCTTGTTTTTGAATTTGCAATATTTGAGGGTCAATGGAAAAGCGTCTACTGACCCTATGTATTAGACAACACAACTGAATTTAAAGCATGTAAATGATGATAAAACCGGTGTGACCCCCCCCCCCCCCCCATCCCTTCTTAAGAATCATGTCACTTTATCACTGATCACTTCTCGTTAACTGTACATACATTTGGCAGCGAAAACCCCTTTAATTTTCCATTAACCGACATGAATCCTGTGATCCCCACATGCATTAAGCCCATTGACCATCTGGGCAGATTACTGCAGGATGTGAGGATGCCTGTACTGTCGGTGTGGGTATTGGGTGGGCTGGGGGTGAAGTGGAGCCCAAACATCAGTCTGACTCACTCAGCCTCAGACTGACTGACTGTCTGGCATCTGGGCAGATTATAGAGGCGAATATGTGCTGCTGTCACGGACGATGTGTGTCATGCGTGAGCCCTAATAGTCAGAGGCCCCTTGTCTGAAGCCAGCTGGTGACCTCCATAATGGTGATGAGCAGTGGCATTGTGATGGAGGAGATAGTGACGGCCCTGTGCTGCTTGGGTCTTTGCAGTGGCCTGACACTCAAATAAACAGCGTCAGTGTACGCCATGCCTCAAGCACTCAGCTATGCTCCCGTCCACTTTGGCCCTCAGACGCCTCATTGTTCCTCGTTGATAGGTCAGTCACTCGAGACTCGAGTGGCCTTATCAATTTCCTATCGACATTTTAATGCATATTTGTACCATTCTCTCTCTTTGGGTATTCAGAGCGCTAGTACACTAATACATTTGCGACACACGGACTCATATATTCTTAGAAATGTATGACTTCATCTATTTTTTTCTCTGATGTTACTTCCTAAAATTGACCTAAAATGTCCCTTCTATGCTGTCGTACACATCATTATATAGTGAAAGAAGCTACAGACACAGAGTTCTTTATTATTAGCTGTAGACAAATGAGACACTGTAACTGCAAAATGGACCTAGATATCACTAAGTCAGCATTTAGTTTGTTGAAGAGGCTATTTGTAGTATTGTATTTGTATTTTGAATGTTAAAAAATGTTCAGGAATTATGTATTCAGTGTTTAGAAAATGTTTTTTTGTGACCATTAGAGGGAGTAGTGAGTCACTGTAATATCAATATTACATAGAACCCTTTTGAAATTACTAATTAAGTGTTGAGCAACTGGTACAAATAGGTGACATATAGCAATTGTAAAATAGTGTTGTTGTTTTTTTTCTTTTCCTAAATCAAAGGAGGTGTGTCTACTATGTGAGAATCTGTTATTTTCCTCCATATGTTGTAAAATGTGTGAAATGTTGGGATCTGTGTCCGTATTTTAATTATATCTATGGAACTCCATCAGGATGTGAATGAATGAGTTTTTCCTGCGACAGATGTGATTCATTCTTGATCATTGTGTTTTCATTGCTCACTTCAACACATCTCTTTGGTTGATGCAGAGTCTAAATACTCAGTGAAGTGTGTAATGGAGTTTTTCATTTAATATCAACCTTGGCTTGAAGGCAGCCTCAGACTGGGTGTGTGCTGCCTCCTGGTGGTCAAGAACTTTTTCTGAAAATAGAAGTACACTCATGGAAAAGTATTTTTAGACCAATGTTTTCTTCAATTTCTTGTTTATTTTAATGTGTGGTACAATTAAAGACACGTTTGTTTGGACAATTATAATGATGACAACAAAAATAGTTCATAATAGTTTAATTTCAGAGCTGATTTCTATCCATTTAACATGTTTTTTAAATATAAAAAACAAAATCACTTCAGTTCTTACATCAATATCTATGTCATTGTACTGATAAAAACAGTGCTTTTTTTTTCATTCCATGTTTTCTTTTCTGTCTGTTTTAGTCACATGACACACACAGGAGTTAGCACTTGATTAAATAACCATTGTTTTTGATGACTTTTGATGGTCTAACAATTTTTCTGGGACTGTATATTTTAGTGTGAATAAATCAACTGAAATATATCTTTAGTTAATATTCCATAAAATATATCATAACTCAAATTGTAGGAAAAAAAACCCTTCAAAATATGCATTAATGGTGGTTCTTGTCTCTTATTAAATGTACTGGAAATAAAAAAGATTATTGAGCTTTTAAGTAACTGAAATAAAACCAAAAATAATCACTAATAATTAAAGTGACCAGTGTAACACAAATGATAAAGAAATAGAATTCCTCCCTTAATTTTCAAGGACAACTTTGCACAACATTGGATGTGTAATAAATAATTGTATTGAAAAACATATTTGCAAAAAATTCAACAAAAGAAAAAAAAGCCATGTAGAAATCAGATCCTTTTTTTTCTTGTATAAATCCTTTTTCTTTATCAATACTTGAAAAACTAAATGTACCATTAAAACCAAAAACTAAACGAGAACAAGTTGATTTGTTAAAATAAAATTTCCCTTTTAACAGTAACTATAACTAAACTGAAAACCTTCGTAATAATCCAAACAACTAATGGGATAATCAAACCTATAATAACTGTTATGTTGTTGTTTCTGTCAGAGGGAGGAGGCTGAAGCTAAAGCCCGTGAAGAGGCCGAGCGTCAGCGTCTGGAGCGGGAGAAGCACTTCCAGAAAGAAGAGCAGGAGCGACTGGAGAGGAAGAAGGTGAGGAGGAAACATTAGAGCTTCACTAATGACGTCCTAAAACTGAAACCTAAAAACACACACACACATTCACACACTAACTGACCTGTGTGACATCCACAGCGCTTGGAGGAGATCATGAAGAGGACGCGCAAGAGCGACGCAGGAGAAAAGGTAACGATGGTTCATCTTTAGTTGCGTGAGAGGATCAAAAATGGTCTTGTTGATGTAACAAACCTCTTTTTTTTCCCGTGAATTCCAGAAGGAGGTTAAGGCGACTCCACAGGTCAACGGCAAAGACACAGAGATCAGTAAAGGTAACAGTAAAGGTATATATTTCAACAACAGTGTTTTGTTTTAAGTTTTAGTTTTCATTTTCATTCACTTTACACTTCATTTTCACTGTATTTTTAATTGTTTTGCAATCCCGTATGTACTTTTTATTTTGTTTTAATTTAGTTTTTGTGTACTCTCATAGCCATTATGCAAACAGTTCATTTGTGTTATTCCCAAAATGTTTGGCCACATGTATAGTTGAAGTTTTTTAACTATTCTAAGTAAAGCCTTGACTTTTAGACGTAATAAAGTAAAAGTAAGAAGAAAGTAAGAAAAGTATAAGTTCATGGTTTTTTTTTGCATTCAGTAATTTTCTTGGGTGAAAACAGCATAGCATAATTTTTTTTCCACATAGATATTTTACTTATATTTACCTCCGCCAAGGAGGTTATGTTTTCATCTGCGTTTGTTTGTTTTTTAGCAGGATTACACAAAAACTACTGACCTGATTTCCATCAAATTTGGTGGAGGGGTAGAGTGTGGGGCTGATCCCATTAACTTTTGGGGGTGATCCGACAGAAATTCTGGATTCTGGATCACTTTGACATTTTCGTTAACATTGGGGTCAATGGAGCCAAAAATGTTGTTTCTCAGTATCTCGGTTAATTATTGACCAAACCTAATGAAATTTTCAGGAAATGTTCACTCTGAGACAAGGAACAGATGATTAAATTTTGGAGGTGATCCGGTTTACTGTCTGGATCCAGGAATTTTTTTTAAGGATTCTGGTGTTACTGTGGTAATAATAACACATGCCCACCAGATGGCGACTCATGTTTTGTCATATAGTCCATGGACTTAAGAGTCTTAAAATGCTGTCCAAATAAATGAGGGACTAATTACCATTACTACCATTAACATTTGGGGAAAATACAAAGCAGCATCAGTTTTAGGTTCAAGTTTGCATTGAATTTTTCATTAGATTTCACTGTTAGTTTTAACCTTTATTTACTGACACCTTTTATAACGGGGCTCAAATGCATTATGTTTTTCTCCTCACATCTGAAAAAATGACATGAAGGACTCAAACAGTCTCTAACCCATGTTCATCGAACCATCTTTCTGCAGCAGCTGGATCCCAGCCGAGTTCCGGTGCAGGACCAGGTGTGTCCGGTCCTGTTCTGAATGGCGTCCAATCCAACACACACCAGAATGGCCTCTCAGCAAACGGCGAGGCGGCTGATTTTGAGGAGATCATCCCGGCGCAGACCCTGGCGTTTGAGGGTGGAGAGCCTTTTCTGATGAAGACAGGTCCTATGAAGCCTCAGCCTGTTGCAGGTGCGTTAACGCAAGAAAAACAACACAAAAAATTAAGTAATGGACCTGAAATCTTAGCGCTAGAGCTGCACTTTTCACATTTATAGGCTGAATGCAGGGGATTCACAGACATTGCATTTACAGGAAGAAACAGTATGAAAACCTTATGATGTTTCCTACTTTTCTACATGATTTGTCCATAAAATGTCCTAAATATTGCAATATTCCACACCTCATCCTGGTCACTGGCAGTTATGGATTACACTGCACACAGAACATAACAAAAATACAACCATGGCAGCAGCAAGGAAAGCATCTCAGTACAGTTAAAAAAAAATATATACAACTGTACTCAGGAGATCAGATGGAAAAAGCATCAGGAAGTTTCAAACAACCATCGACAGCTTCAGCCCAAATCAAACAGTGCAGTAAGAAAACACAGCAGGGACATTAAGACTGTCAGTAAAACAGGCTGCGTAGGTGTCTTCATGTTTTCTTTGCAATAAAAGTGTCAGAAAATGTTTTTCTTGCAAATTCTTTTGCACCTTTGTTTTCAGGAAGAACTTAACTTTCAACATCTGACCATTAATTATCATGATTATGAATAATATATGTTTAAAACAGTGTGTTTTAGTGGAAAAAGAAAAAAAAACACTCTGAGTTTTTACTATATTTATTATTAGAACAACTGTAAATGTCTAAAACAGATTTTTTTTTTACTTTTTATTAAAATTTTTTAAACCACTGCTACAGTAACAGTAATAGAAATGAAAAAAACAAACAAAAAAAAAAACAGACAAGTCGACATTAAACTTGGAAATGTCGAGAATAAAGTTGATGTCCGATAAAGATTAAAGTCGACATCAAATTGAAATTTTATTCTCGGAATTTCGATTTTAATGTCAACATGTTGACTTTAATCTCGTCATATCAAAAACTAGAAAAGCACTCGGAGAGCGCAAACCTCCGCCAAGCACCACAGTTCAGGTCACACATTTGAAGACACTATATGAGAAAACAGGACTTCCACTGCCATCTAGTGGACATTTGTTAGTACTACAACAGCATCGATAATAATTAATAGAGAATCATTTAAAAAATTCCTGGATCCAGACGGTGATCTGGATCACCTCCAAAAAGTAATCACTTCCAGATCTCGCTATTACCAACCTATCCTGAAAATTTCATCAAAATCCATCCTTAACTTTTCGACTTATGTTGTACACAAACCAACAAACAAAAAAACGCTGGCAAAAACATAACCTCTAAATATCTTCTCCTTCATGAATGGCCCTAATTCTCCGTCATAAATATGATTCGCTGTAGTGACCCCGAAAAAAAAAGGGAAAAAGCCGAAAGAAATCAACATTTATTGTTCTATTCTATTATTTTTTTCTCTTTTTTTCTACTATTTTCACTTTGCACTATGGGGCTTTAGAGAGGTGCCTTAGAATTTGAGTATTTTGTATGCGACAAAAACTGATATTAAAGCTGACTTTGACTTGCCTTTGACGTTCTTTTCCCACAGAGGTCCTGTGAGTCCCCAGACATCCATGGAGACACGCCTTATGTCTCTGCTTGAGCTAAGAGATTCATGCCACACCACAGCGGCTTAGAAAATCGTGTGCCAAACAATGAACTGTGCTGAATTCACTACAACATCTCCAGTATGTGCTGCAGAAGACAAAGAGGAGGAGACAAACTCTGCCTGGAAAAAATCAATCATCCCAACATGTAGAAAAAAAAAAAAAAAAAATGAAAAGAAAAAAAATTGCAACAAGTATTCTCTGTCTTCACCGCGTGTTATGGTGCAGCATTTGTCAAGTTTTATTGAAATGTCACATGCAGATTTTATGGTGCACCTTAAAGATGACTGACTGTGTAACAAATTTTAGAAAATACAGTATAAGACCGTGGAAATACATAATATTTGACAATGGTTATTATTATTACCATCGTTATGATATTGTTATTGTTATCTTAAGTTGAACAATGTGTGCGTGTTTGTTGTTTTGTCTTGAATTACTGAGTTATTTAACATGGGGAGCATTGTAAGGACTGGCCACAGACAGTGTATGTAAATGTATAATGAGCCTGGCTGCCTAGGCCTCCTGTTACAGGGGATCTGTGAAATAAAGCTTTATGAAAGGGAACGACCACTGTGCATCCTTTTCCTCACAAAAATGTGCCCGCTATACGTACATGCTTGAATATTTTATTTACTTTTCTTCTGTATCAGACACATAATCTTTTTTTATGTGTCTGATACAGAAGAAAACTAAATAAACTATAAGAACATAAACCAAGGGTGTCAAACATGCGGCCCGGGGGCCAAAACCGGCCCACCAAAGGGTCCAATCCAGCCCACAAATGAATTAGTGAAATAAAACTATTACACTGAAGATGTTAACAATCAAAGATGTTAAAATAATTTTAGGTCAGTTCAATAAAACACTATCATAATAAACTATAAATAATGAAAACCACAATTTTTTCTCTTTTATTAGTGTAAAAAAAGTCCTCAAGAGAATTAAGTTTAATTATACCATTATTCTACCTGTTATTAAATATTTTTTGTGTTTGTAGATCCACGGTCATGTGTACGTTAGAATGAACATGTGAAAATGAGGAATTGAGGCCAAATAATGGCATAAATTGTAAAAATTGCACTTTTTTCCCCTCAATAAACGTCTTTTTATTCATGTTTTTAAAGGATAGTTTGCAGATGTAAACATTTTAATAATACAATTTTACTTTTTTCCACACTAAAATATAGAAATTGCACATATAATTGTGGAACTGATAAAATTTATATATAATTATGTTATTATTTTAATGATCCGGCCCACTTCAGGTCATATTGGGCTGGATGTGGCCCCTGAACCATCATGAGTTTGACACCCCTGACATAGACACTATGAATTTTGTTGGATTAATGCTCAGATATTGTTTTAAAATTCTAATTAGAAACTGGTTTTATATGGAAGGCTTTTTCAACATGCATCATGTTCTGGAAAATACCATGTCAGCATGTTCCTCATATAGGATATTATTAATATTTCTGCCATGGTAACCTTTATTTAATCGCAGAATATATTGGGGTAAAATCCTCATTTGTAATGTAACTGAGAAAACACAGGCGTTAATGGTCCTATAACCCATAAAGACCCAAACAACGTGAATGTATTCAGAACATACTAGAAACATTACACACGGGGTCCAGGAAGGTCATATATTACATAAAATACACATCTGAATAACAATTTGTCTCCATTGTGATGAAAAACTCATGTTTTTCTTTGTTTTTTTATTTTTTGTTTTCTTGCAGTGGGGGTTAAAATCCCACACCAGGAAATTGTGTAACTGCCAGATTGTAAAAACAGCTTTTATTGTACCGGAGTGAAGCTCCAGCAGGTGGCAGCACTGATACTGAAATACAGTATTGTGTAAAACTCAAGTTCTCCATCAGAACTGTGAGCAGTTTCATGCAGGTGTAAACTTGTTTTTTCAGTTTTTAATTAAATCTGAAGCTTTTTACTAAACCATCAGATCAGTAACTGATTAATACAAAGTGGATGAAGAGAAAAATACCATCCATATTTATGATATTATTTATAAAGCACTTGAAAACACCCACAGTGAACCAAAGTCCTGTGCAGGACTTGGTCTATATAACTAACATCCTCCTTTCAGGTTCTTCTCTGCCAGATAGTTTTTGTACTGCAAGACTTTCCAGCGTTTATCTTTGCGTGTCTAACTGCCAAAGGGTTGGTAGTTCAAATCCTGGTTCCCACTATCTACATGTCGAAGTGTCCCTGAGCAAGACACTGAACCCTAAATTGCTCCCAGTACGGTCTGACATGGTAGTACCTTACATGGTACATTAGCATAGTAGCCATCTACTGGTGTATGAGTGTGTGTGTGAATAAGTAAGTAAGTAAGTATGCCCTTTATTATCCCACAGTGGGGAAATTAATGTGTCATAGTAGTAACAACAACAACAACATATATCGTACAAACAACACGAGTAGTTGACATACATACAAAACAAAACAAGACCAGAGTTTTAAAAAAAAAAATGGATATAAAAAAGGTGCAAGAAAAAATGTTCTAAAAGTAGAGGTGATAGCCATTTGTCCTAATAAATAAGAAAATAGATCAATAAATATAAAAGTTAAATATAAAAGTTAAAAATACCAAGAATTATGGGGTGAATGTGAAGCTTTGGAAAGCGCTTTGAGCACCAAAGTGTAGATATAGCGCTATATGAGAGCAGAGCATTTACCATCTAAGCTCTGTCTGACCTCACCTGCCACCTGTTTCCCCTGGATTTACCTGCCTTTCTGCACGACCACATCACCTGCCTGTCTCTCCAGAAGCCGACCATCCCTTCTTTTTATTTATCCCTGGACACTTATGGTGCTTTTCCACTCCATGGTACTGGCTCAACTCTACTTGACTCAACTCTGTATACTTTTCCATTATAATGGGACCAGCTCGTCTCAGACTCGTTACTCCTGCACAGCGTGTTACTTCCGTGTCGTCTGCTCAGAGTTGCTGAAAACTCGCTCGTTGCATATTTTCTTGTCTGAATTTTTACATCTGCCACCAAAGACTGAATCTACGTGACCGTCTATGGTGTAGTTTTGTTCTGTCATCATGTGGATTCATGTTTATTCACTGTCCACTTCTGCGTCTGATTTTTGAGAGAAAACGGTCTGACCAATCGGTGTCTGCAGTGTTGTGACGTCACGTTTTAGTATCAGCTCCAGGATTTTGGAACCTGGACTGAGGCGGTACTAAAAAAAACTAGTGTGGAGTCCCAGGTTCCAGGGTTCCATGTAGTGGAAAAGCACCATTACTGTCTGTAAAGTCTGCCATTAAAAACTGTTCACTGACACACTGTTTGTGATCTGCTTTTGGGCACAATCTCTGATCGTTACACTGGAGCTGTCTAGGATGTGAAATAAAAACATCTGGGATATTTAGGACTGCAGGTGACATGGTTTCCACAATCTGAACAGTTTAAAAGAGGAGACGTAATCGGCTACGTTTCCTTTTCCTGGGGTAAGGTGGATCGTCTGGTCACATTAGATTTTCGTGTAACCGTTGAAAATGACCAGATGTTAACAGTGTGTCTCTGTTTCATAGGCAGCCTGAGTTTGTTTGGCCGTGGCTTTATTTTTCACGTAGAAGTGAACTGACCTCAGACAGCTCTGCGGTGTAGTCCAGCCAGACGATCAAAGGTGTGTGCATGAGATTTACTGTCCGTTTGTAATGATGCGCTCTAGCAAACAAATATTAAAAGCCTCGAGGCCGCTCTGTTTTCCTAGCTGCCCTTGCCTCTAGGTTACGTCGTCCTCAAACAAACCACTTAGCGCGACAGAGATGAATTGGTGTCGGCCACTGTGCATCTGTCACAGGGCTGCTATCATATCAAATGTCTAACAAAATACACCAGACCTTGTTTTACTGAGGCCAGGCTGCCATTTGGCAAAGAGATGTGATTCTGCACAAAAACCCTAGGGGGTGGGGGGGTGTTGTGCTGTCTGTTTCTGTTTGCTTTAGTTTGGATGGTGACTTTATAATTAGAAGGCTTACTCACAATACGTGCAGCGCTGCATATGCAAAGAGTCTCTGAAAGTAACCCATTTAGTTCTCTGTGAGTGGAGCTAAAGTGCATTTCATGGTTCCATTATCTCTTATAGGCCACAACAGCCATGTTTACACAGTAATAGTATCTTTGTCCTGCCAACACCTGCCAACTACAGGTATCAATATTTATATAAATACCTTTTATCCTTAACCAGAAAGCTAATATCAAAATCTGATTTACAATACTTTTTTTTTTTTTTACTTTTTTTTTACTAAGATTACTTTTTACTGACATATTGCTGCTGTGACTGTAAAAATTTCCCCAAGGTGGGATAAATAAAGTATCTATCTATCTATCTAT
>JAPSES010000058.1:13379200-13390260 GCA_029822895.1 Maxillicosta whitleyi
GATTAATCGCGATTAACTATGAAATTTCTGAGATTAGTTGCGATCAAGAAAATTAATCTTTTGACAGCCCTAGTTAATATTTATTTGTCTGGGTAAATTTTGCACTTAAGAAATTCATCCCCAGGGCCTGAGTGGACCCTTTGTTGGACCAGTTTTAGCCCACAGGGTGTATGTTTGACACCCCTATGATAATTGGCAAAGCTATTACTTTTCTTTGTTTTGTTTTTTACATAACTAAAGATTTGCATTATTATTATTACTACTTATGTTATGCCCACTTGAAATGTAATTCAAATGTGTTGATAGTTGTGTCCCTATTAGTAATACAGGACTCTTATTTTTGTATGAGCATGCCCAAGACCTTTTATTTTTGCAACATATATTAGTGAAAAATGCCTAAAAGTTGAAAATACAATTGGATGTGGAACCATTTGAGCTTCTGATCTATCTTTCTGCTTATAAGGATACCTCTACATTTCCTTTTTTATGCACGCTGGCTGACCCTAAAGGCATTTTATGTGCTGATGAAAACACTTCATGCACTTCACAGATCCTCACCAGCACTTTCTTTCTACAACATTATTGAAAATGCTGACGGAGGGAACTATTTATAATTCAGATGTGATTTCATCAAGTGGTTGTCAGACAGTCGGTTGCAGGAGGCTGAATACGTTCGTAACACCTTTCACCAAGGTTTCTCCTTCACACATTTCTATAAACGAGGACGCACAGACAGTGGCATTTCATCTTTCTTCTACAAGGTGAGGCTTTTTCTTTCACTGTGCACATACGTTACAAGTTTTGCTTAAATAACTGCGTTTCATGGACTCAGAGATTTGTTTGGTAGGTCTGTAAATGATTTAATTTTAGTTTGCTAAAGTTGTGAAATAGAAGCAGTAGTGTTCAATAAGATTTTCTAAGTGGTAACATAAATTTGACAAGATTGTATAGTGATTTGTGATTTTGCAGCAGCATCCATTTGCTTTTGCTTCCTGCTGCTCGCTCCATTTTGAACAGCACAAAAGGCTCCGCAAGTTTCATGTTGCAATGCTTATCCATGTGCCAATCTCTCTAATCTTGCTGACTTAATTTCACTTTAATCTCATGACCTCACTAGACAAAGTTGTCCTCTGCCCCTTGGAATCCCAACCTCTAGCGAAACCATAAACAGCTCATAACAGTGAGTGACAGACAAGGAGCCATGTGTGGTTAGACAGTGGGGCCAAAGGAAAGATTTGTCACAGTTAATTTTAACCTTGGCAAGTCCAAGAGTCCAACACCTGTGCTGTAGGGGAAAACGGCAGTGAAAATGTTGTGTTTGCATATCTTTGTATAAGTTCAACAAGGGGCGACTTGATCGCTGCGTGCCATGCAGAGTTGTTAGAATTCATTCATGGTCTTTTGTACAGGATGTGATTACTGTTAAGTTGATGACAGATTATTATCGCACATGACGCAGACAGCTGGTTGTGACAGTTTATTTTATTTGCTAATGGTTTTATGATTCATTTTTTATTTCTTATATGACACATGAAGCTTTGTTTTGTAATAGGGGTTTTTATATAATGTATTATTCATTCATCTTCTTTATCCTTGAGAGGGGTTTGCTGGAGTCTATCCCAGCTACATTTCAGGTGAAGTCGGTTTCACCCTTTACGAATCACTGGCTGACATAAAGAGAAGAACAATCAATCACTCCCATTCACACTGAATAGCAATTTAGATTAAAACAACATTAATGCAAGTCACAGGGAGAACAGACTCCACGCAGAAAGTCCCCCTCCCCCGTCAGTTGGTGTTGCAATCATGCGGTTGATTATTTATTTGGTTGGATTGATTTCTTTTTTCTTCTGCAGATATCAGCTACATGAATATCACTAAGAGAAGTAATCACTGAACTACAGCTACACATGACAAGAAACTTACTTGTGTATGTTTGAGGCCTATGAGCTTCAGGATTTCAACCTGCAACCCATGTATTTGCACTAATTGAAGATCTGAACTCTACTAGACATGATATATCATCCATATAGATATAGCAGCTGGATTTAACAAAGCGAACACTTCATATCCTTCCTTTGGGTAATTGTTGCAGTGATTGTATTTTAGCTGCAACAGCTTCAGTGATGCATTTCTTTAACAACCGTCAGTTTGATTGAGTGTAAAGATTAAAATGCGGACCGATGGAAAAAGCTCATATGGTCTGATGAGTCCAGGCTGACCCACTTCCATTGTGGTGAATAGGCCTAAATTAGGGTGATAAGGCGGGGGAAGTGATTACCCATCATGCCTAATGCCTACGGTATAAGCCTGTGGGGGCAGTGTTATGATCTGAGGTTGGTTCAGTTGGTCATGTCGAAGTTTAACCATGTTTTGTGTCCAAAAACTGGAGGAAAAAAATGCTGGGGCAGTGCATATACACTTCTTTCCATGTCTGGTTTGCTACTGTGCGATTAGTCTATTTATTTATTTACTTCTCTCCTTTTTCTTTGTTTTATATCTCATTCTTATTCTAGGAAATGTTATTGTACTTTTAGAATGTAAGCCCCTTTTTATGTATTTGGCTGTAACTGTTCAGTCTGAGCAAACTTTCCTATATCTGTCATGTTTAACAGTTTTTCTTCCAGTATATTAGTATTTTGTAATCGATGTGATGTTTTATTATCTTGGTCTTTTGTCCAGGATAACAGATAGAAATGGGCTTCTCTGCTAAATCTGGTGCATGCATCTTGTTCTTTGCAACTAATGCCAATACACACTGTCCTGTCATTAACAAAATAAATAAATAAGTATAAATATATTGAGATGATGCGATGATGAATGTGTAACAGTAACCTAACTATAGCTAAAGCTGTACTCTGAATATGTGCTCTGAATGTGCTCAAGAATACACAAAAAAGTATTTACTCTCAAAATGAAAACAAATTTTTTTAAAAATTGATTCATTCCAAAAATAATGCAAAATAAATGATTACAAAAATATGAACTCCCTTGACAAAAACTGACCTCATTCAAGAGCCCTCTAGCCACTTGGTGCTCGTATCTCACAGCTAGTGAAATGGAGATAGACTGGAGGCCACAGTTACACCATAAAAACAAAAGAACACTCTACTCTAAGCCAGTCAGAGAAAAGCCTACTGAAAAGAATACATCAAGACGTAGACACTAAATAATTTCCAGGTCATTTAATATGCACTGGAGTTAGATCTCTGAAAAAGAAAGAGAAAGAAACACAAAAAAGCACATGATGAAAATATATATCATACTGTATTGATGAGGGATACTTGTGTTTTATACAAATTATAAGGCTTATTATAATAACACTGAATAATGTGAGTGATATAGATGCACACATAACAATGGTAGGTCAAAGTCTTGCTAATTTGGCTGACTTATGAAAGCCAGATCAGACTTAAAATCCAAGGGTCCACCACCCTTTTTGTGGATCTGCTCCAGAATTTAATGGGCTCATCGCCTGTGTCCTACTGTGGTTTCATTAAAACCAGTGCAATAGTTTTATAATTCTTCTGAAACAGATAAACAATCTTTTTGGCATGGTGCATAGTGATAATGGCTTTTATTGTTAGAAAAGAATGTATTCTCAAGAGATAATGTTGTAAATAACAGAAAGATGACAACACTTTATAATCTCCTCCATTTTTAATGATCATAACCTGTTAGTCATAGTCTTTCAGTCTACATTGTAAACTAATAGCAAGTTAATAATACCAAACTAATATGGCAAAAAAAAAAAAAAGAAAAAGAAAAAAATTGTGGGTTTTCAAACCATTCAATAGTTTTTAAGCATCTGGTGGAGCATTGCTCTCTATGATGTGCCCTTCTGGGAAATAACATTTTTCATATTAATATTAGGTGGCCTTTTATAGACACTGACATACCATATACCCACAAACAATGATTCATCTCTTCCATACAGGAAATGCCATCAGGAAGGAGAAAAAACTACATACTATGCAAAAATGAATGAGGCATTAGTGTCAAAACCCTGTTATCCATCTGCTTCAACTTCACCCCCCCCGCCCCCCCCCAAAAAAAAAAAAAAAAAAAAATTAACAGTGAAATATGACAACTGTTGCTAGTGAGTGTATTTGTGTTGCCCAAACAAACACAGAGTGGTCCCCATGTGGTGTTCAGAGAGGAATCTGTCTCTGTGATAGGAGACATTATGTGGCTCAGACCGATAAAAATAGTGCACAGTGCTACAAACACGACTTCAAGCTGTGCTGAAACATCATGGACCCCACATATCAATGGTGAATGATTAAAACCTGAGAATAGCTGAAAGTGAAAGGTCTTATTTACAATGCAAATATCAGAAAAATTGTGAACAAACAGATGCCTGATCCTGACAGAGATGCTCTTTTAATCTACTGTATTTTCATTTAATATAACTATATAATTTTACTCTATTACATCTCAAAATTCAAGTATTACACTTTTCCCATTTGAGACCCTTGGTTATTTTCTACAGTAAGATTTTGCACACTGAATAATAGTATAACAAGCTTCTATACACAATTAAAGACAAAACCAGCTTTTTTCAGCTTCTGACATCAACAAAGCACCGTAATCATCTCACATGTTAGATCTCTTTCAGCATACAGCTCTGCCAAATCAGGATTTTTTTCCCCTAAACTTCTCACATTTCAATATTAGATTTACCTGATTGCTGTATATAGAAGTGGGTATATTATACTGATAGATTATTGGCCTCAGAGTCAGCTCCATATGTAAAGTGTCATGAGATAACTTTTGTTATGATTTGGCGCTATATAAATAAAATTTGATTTGATATAAAACTCTTCTCCACCTTCAGCATCTACAACAGTAATATGCAGCAACGACACCAATGCTTCACTAAAAATACTCTAGTGATGTCAGATATTAGTCAGACAGACCAAACTAGTACTTCTACTGTAATAGGCCTATTTTAACTGCATTTTTGCTGCAATAGCCAACATTTCAATACTTATTCTGCAACCGCAAAACATATGTGCTAAAGTCTTTCATCCCTTTCTCTGTTCAGGAGATCCCATTAAGTAAATATGTAAACAGTATTAACGACAAAAATGCATTTCAGAAAACAAAACAAAACAAAAAAGAAAATTGGAGAAGGTATATGGGATTATCTGGGCATAGAAAAGATTATAAAGATTCTGGAATCCTCTGAACGTGTGTAATATAACACAAGCTTAGTTAAGAAAACAGAGAGTTTTAAGATTTACTACATTCAAATGGAAGTCTAATTAAATATTGACTTTACTTGCAGAACTTTCTGATGTGCGAGTTTCAAAGTAAAACCACAAAGCCAAGTCTTAACCTATAGTAGTTGCTTTATCGAGAAACAGCTAAAACAAACCTACATAAACTACTACTAATAATAACAACAATAATTAATGTGTAATACTATTCCAAGCCTCATATATCTGGGATCGAATGTGACATGTGATGGTACGATGCCTAAGAATTTGTACGTGCCTGCGCAAAACAGAATAACAAAAAGATAAATCAGCTTGCTAACTCATTTAACACGTGTTACTCAGTTTATTTAGGAATGGAAATTTGTGCAAACAGTTTTTTCCCATACGGACTAATGTAGCCCCCCTCCGGTCAGGAAACTATGCAATAATTGAGCAACAGGTCTCGTAGCGTGAAAACAAATAGATTCACACCAAATCTACTACAGGGAAGAAATTTGATCTGGCTCCCCAAGGACATCCAAACTCTCTCGGAATCTCGCGTGATTTGGGTCTTGTAATCGCGCACAGTTAGCACCCAGAGCTAGTGGTGGCTCCATCTCGGAGGTTAGCTGCAGCCACAGATGAACCTCGATGCTTCAAAAACACACGACTGACACTATTTGCAAACTCGTAAGGCTATTCGGAGATTTTTAGAATGGAAAATAACACAACAGATTGAAAGTCGGACATTTCTTAAATGAACTGTGCGTCCGGTTTGTAGCATTGCCGCTATTAGCAGAGGCAATAAGCTAGCGTACGTTGCTAACATCCGTTTACTCTCGGTCCGTGTAGTGAAACCAGGAAGGAGGGACCAGACCAGGAATCTTGGCCTCAAAGGTTACCCTACTATCAGTTGATAAAAACGAACCAGACCGGACTTGTGAACACATAAAAGGTAACTGTGACTCGAATTATATCCGTACTACATCTAAGCTAATGTCATAAAGTGTTTTGCTGAGATATCGGAAAGCAAATTATCATTAATACTTATGTACGACAGTTTCTAGTCATTTTTCAATTACTTTTGGTTTCAGTGGATTTGCAGCTGAATGTAAAGTTGCTTACATGCATCTATCGTATCGTCTCGTCGTGGTATTTAACGCCTGTTTGTCTTTGCTGTCAATGTGTAATTCAGTTGCATCTGTAGCAAACAGAATCTGACACCTGAACACTACACGATCAAACATTGGAATTTAGTATCATTGGAATATGGCCTGTGTTGATGTAATGGTGTATTCTTCAGACGATCAGACATTAGTGTCAGGACATTGGCTCTGCTGAATCCGAAGACTATGAATGAATTGTGTGTGGTCATGCTTCAGTCGGATACGTTCACGGTGGTTAAATGTGTTCATTCCCAATTATCACGACTTGACGTTTTATTATCTAGAGTATTGGAGGATTTTTATTAAATATAAGTTTTAAGGCTTCTTCGTCTAAGATCTAAAGTGTTAAGACTACGAATTCATTTTTGAGACAAGGTTTCTACGGTCCTTTCCGGGTTGTTAGTTGCAGAGGAGGATGGTTTTGTTTTTTAAAATGTGTGTTAGAAAATGTCAACCCGTATAACCAGCTTTGCTACATTTCATGGGCAAATAAATTACCAAAGCTAAAGACCAGAGAACAAATGGAGTTGGCTATTTGAACACGTATGATATATTTGTATGTCTTGTACTGTGCAGACAGTAGAAATGCACTCCATTGTCTGCAGTACTCCCAGAGATGCTAATATTGTGAGATGGAAAAAAGCCTGAAATTATTCATGTTTATTTTAACTTCCTTTTTGTTACAATGTTACAATGACAATTGGTGTTCTGTGTCTTATAATAGAGGATAGTCAGTGATGCATCACACTAATTAACATTCAGAGCATATATGAAGTCCTCAGGGTATTTTTCAGAGCTATTGCATTAGGGAGTGGTAATAGAGATGGTGATGGTCAGTGGTGTCTGTCCAGATCCAGTTTTGCTCTAATATTAGTCTAATGCAAGTTAGACCGTTTCACAGAAATAAAGACAGTCTTGTGAGCTCTACCCCCAGGCTAATCTGTAACCAAGACCTTTGTTACCATGGCAACAGTCAGGTAAACGAAAGAGTGGTACCACCCTTCCCAAAGCAGGGAAGCATAGGATATGTGCATATAGACTATAATTGGTGGGCTGCTTATAGCTTAGTATTGTGGAACATTTAATAAAGAAATAAAGGAAATAAAGTGATGGGGATTTGGACAAATGTAACCAGTATCAGCCTGACTTGAAGACTCATCATAAATTCCATCTAAACAGTTGTTAGTTTTTCCAGATATGCCATACCCGAATTTGTCCTATAATATATCTTCTAGCTGTTGAATTGCTCTTTGAAAAATTTCTGCTATAGTGAAATGAGCTAACTGGTTTGAAGTTATGCCACAATGATTTACTCAGAACTCAGTCTATATTTTAGTTTGCCATCCCTGACTCTTCTATGAAACACCACACCCTTCATTTGTTATTAGATTTATGTGTATTAAAGTCAGCATTCTCTGTTTCAACTATGGAAAATTTATTGGTTGATATCTTGCAAGCAGGGAGACTAAGGAATGCACAAATGATTTCTCAGGTTCGCTCTCAGGTGATTGTTCATTTGCTAGGAGAAGCAAGAGGCTTTTGCTTGCTAGTTTAGTTTTGTTTTTGTAACAAAAAAGAACAGTGAAATGGCATTAAAGGTTTGACAGGTAGTGGACACATAGTAACCATTGTCGGGACATAGTAACTGTTTTCCCTTCAAAACAAAAGTAGCATTTGGTGATAAACTTTTATTATTCAGTTGACTGTGTACTTGAGGCAAACCTTGAATCAAATGCAAATTTTTGGGTTTTGACAATACAGATTATTAGGACGAGGGAGAAAGTCGGGTTGGCAGTAAAATCTTCAAGGCCCTTCTGTAGTAAAAACATTCTTCTTGCTCTACTGCACTGAAGCAGCTCCAGGGCAACTGTTTTGTCAGACTGTCTGATCCCTTTTTAGAGAGGAAATGCAGAAAATATATTTGAAGGCCACACTATTAGGGCTGCAACTAACCACTATGTACACTGTTGATTCTATTCTTGATTTACAGATTAATTGTTGAGTCTGTAAAATACTGGTTTGGGTTATAGTTTGCACACAGAAAGATTAATTTCTTATTATATTTTGAATTGTATGTTAAATAAATAAAACTTCCTTGGATATCATAGCCTATCTGTCCAAAACCTTTTTTGGAAAGTTTGTCTGAAAATCAATCAAGCATACAGAATAATATAAAATATTAATATACAACTATGTACAGACTTTAAAACTGTAGTTGTAAACAACAATGAATATAGGCCTAAAATTGGAATTTGACAACATAACATTGAAGCTAAACATATGTTTAGACAATTGTATGTTGTCAATGTATCGAAAATGCCTATAAGCCCTCACACAATATTGTTTTTTAAAAGAATAAATAAATGTGGAATACTTTCAGCTTTAAACTGTAACGCTAAATTAAGGCTCATAATATAGATGAAATAAAACATACCACACTTGACAGTGTTGTTCAAGTGCTGAAAAAAATAGTTTACAAGTGTGTTATTTGTGTCACAAAATAGTTGATAAAATATAATATGAAGTGAATGTCTCATATTGTATCACACGCAGCTCTATTTCACTTTTATATCACATTTCTTTAGTGTCGTGCAGCATTCTTTCTTTTGCTCTGATGAACAATTGGCACCGATACCAACAGAGCTGTTGGTCTGACCTGATGTCTCTATTTATCATGTTGTTGTGAAGTTTGTGTCCTTGAGCACTTGCACTGTCTGGGTGAAAGGCTCTGTGAATTTCCAGCTTCCACTCATGTTCAGCAGCAGATTGCACATCTTGTGTGCACAGAAGGTCTGTTCAACCTGTGTCATATTGCTGCTGGCTCATTTGCACATGTTTACACGCTGTTCCAGCTGTCTCTCAGGCCTTATTCCTCCGCAATGTCGGCCTCTGTGTTTTATTACCACATGGGTTTTGATGTACTTTTTTTGACAGTTCAAGGTCATGTGGGGCTTTAGGGGCTGTTGATGGCAGATTTGTCAGCTGCTAGGTAAAGGGGTCTTGATGACAGGTGACAGAATGTCAGATGCACTGTTCGGTCTCAGCTTGTCAGCACGTCCGGAAATGCATATCTCTACAGTCCTCATTGATTTGTGGACTGGGTGTTTGCTTTTCATTCATTATTTCTCAACATTTTAACCTTTAACTTATGATGTTGGTCTCATTATGTAGCAGAAACTGAACAGTACCATTAACCAAACTTTATACTCAAACGGTGTAGTGGTTAGCACTTCTGCCTCACAGCAAGAAGGTTCCAGGTTCAACTCTCTGTTGTTTACCTGTTCTCTCTATGTGGGTTTCCACTGAATTCTCCTCCGCTGGTGTGGAGATCTGGAGTTGGTCTCTGAGTGTCTCACTGGCAACTCACTGTGTGTGTGTGTGTGTGTGTGTGTGTGTGTGTGTGTGTGTGTGTGTGCGCGCTATATACTAATGCTAATGCTAGATATAGTGTGTGTGTGTGTGTGTTAGGCATGATAAAATGAAGAAACTGAATAACATCCAATAGGATAATAAAGTGAGTTAACGTTAACCTCTAGAATAATTTGATATTTTTTCTCCTCTAAGGAACGGTGCTTCAGTGCAACCATGTCAAAGGCTCCAGATTCTCCATTAAAGTCTCGGTCCAAGTCTCGGTCCAGATCCAGGTCTTACACTAGATCTCACTCGAGAAGCCGGTCACGATCAAGATCCAGGAAACGTCGCTACAGGTAAATACTAATCCTGTGCCTTCTTACATATCTTTAGATAATATATCCTGAGCTTGATTTTAGTCATAGTTTGTTTTTTATCGTATTCAGCTGAGTCTGTGTTTGAAAATTCAAGTGCTCTTTGGCTGCTTTGTTAGCCTTCTCTATTTGTGTTTCAGTTGTCTGTTTACACACCCTTTGCTTATCGTGTGTCATTAATGCAAATATAGATCTGTCATCTTCTGTTAAGATCACTTTTTGTATCTCATTACTACAGTAATGTGGTGCAGTTGTGTCAAATGTATAAACATAATTATAGTTACCTGAACTTTTTTTTTTTTTTTAAATGATCAGAATTTGTTCCTTGTTGTTGGAGAACATGGTATTTCTTTTTTATTTGCATGCATTTCCACACTGACAAATTGGCTGTTTGACCTAGTTTCATTCTTAAACCCACATTTAACCATTAGAATTGTCTTTGTAGTATTATTTCTTAGTTATTTTAAAAAGGCTTAGTTCTTAGTACTTAGATTACATCTGCTTTTATATTTAACACACTTTTAGACAGAGAGTAAGTTGTTGGGGTGCATTTTCCCAGAAGGCCATTGTTACGTTGTAAGCCAATGACTTGAAAAGGGAGTTGGGAGCAAGTCATCCAGGCTAAGCCATGTCTCCCTCCCCTTTACTCCCCCCTCCCTTTGCGGATTGGGCCAGATTGTGTTCTGCATGTACTTTTCCTTTTCCACCACATACTGTTCATTGAGGAGACACTGTCTTGTTTGTGGGAAGGTATCGTATCTAGGCCGAGTCCAGGACTCTCTGAGTTCCAATGAAAAAGTCTGGAGGGTAAGCAGAGAATGTCTTTGCAGGTGTTTTGTGTTGTTTACATGTCATCCAGACAGTAGCAGAGTTAAAGCTGTGTCATTGTTTGTCACATCTTCCATTCTCCAAATTAACACGCTCCTTTACATTTGCGTAGACAGTTGAGTATGATTGGTTATTAGCTA
>JAPSES010000058.1:13390360-13401069 GCA_029822895.1 Maxillicosta whitleyi
ATATGGTGCCACTCTAGATGAAATCTTTGTTCATTTATCTTGTATTTAACGTATAGCTTTTGTGCTTAAAGTTGGACCAAGACTTGAGTAGTGTACGTTCTGCGTGATATATTATTTAATTTCTGTTCGAAGTCACCATGAATAAAAAAGCAGAGGTCCTTTCACAATCAAATGAGCTGTCTAGGTACAGAAGAGACACTGAAACTGAGGTTGTGTTGCCCCCTGTTGACTAGATGTTGAGTTACCAGTCTTCTATTGACCACATGAACACTGGCTTCTGGTCTGAATGTGTTCTACAAATGAAATGTTTGCTTTGGTAAATTATTTCTGTAATGACACACCAACATATGCCGTAGTTTTCATCCACTGATTGTGAAGAAGAATTAAATTACATAGTACTAATTCTACCACACTATTATTTACTACTGCTATTGTGACTAATTCTTATTGCACTGGAATTTCCAGTTTACATCAGTATCAAGTTAAAGAGATGGATAATAGATTTTATATGTAATAGATTTATTTTTACACAGTGATAAAGTTTTGTCTATTCTAGATAGATAGATAGATCTACATTGTTATTTACATTTTGTTGTTAAAAACAATGAAATAATGTTCAGCAGTAATGACAGTGTGAAAATGTGAGAACAATACTTATCTGTACACTAACAAAACACAATGTTGTAAATTAGGCTTCAGATAGTGTACTGGTGTTCTGTAAAGGGGAATATGTAAGTCAGCACCTCCCTTGATTTTTTTCCAGCTGATATGAGCCCTTGCATGATTTATTTATTTTTGTATCTTTTCTTTTCTCCAGTTCTAGGTCTCGTTCCCGATCTCGTTCTCACTCCCCATCCTATAGAAATTACCCCAGCCGGGACTATCAGAACAACAGAGGTGGGTTCAGGGGCTACAACCGAGGCTACCGGAGGCCCTACCACTACCGTGGAAGAAACCGAGGCTATTACCAACGTGGTCATTACCAGAACAGGGGAGGAGGTGGCTATGGCTACAAATCAAATTGGCAGAGTGGTGGCGGCGGTGGTGGTGGCGGCGGCGGCGGCTGGCATGACCGCCACCATGACCAGGATCACCATTCACACAGCCCAAGGAGGGGTCGATCACGCTCCCGCACACCTAGAAAGCGTTCTGGCAGCCGCAGCCGTTCCCACTACTCTGATCGCTCGTCTTCAGGCCGATCTCGGCGCTCTAGGCGCTCCAGCTACTCTTCCAGGTCTCGGTCGTCATCACGTCATCGTAGCAGCAAGGGCAAGCCCAGCGTAAAGGAATCTAAGGACAAGTTATCAGAAAACCAAGCAGAGAAATCCGGCAGCGCTATCGAGAAGGCGTCTGGAGGGAAATGGATCGACTATGATGCCAGTCCCAAGCGGACCAGTCCAGAAGCCGCTATTAAGAAAGACGACGCTGCCTCTGCTGGTGAGAGCAAAGGGCCCGCGAGTGGAGGACCTCTCTGGAAAACCATCGGCAGTGTGTCCCCACCATCAAAGAGCCCCACCAAGTCAGGGCAAACTGCCTCTTTCAGTGGATTTGGATTCTTCTCAAAGGAAGACGCCAAAGACGGAGACAAGTCTGTAATTTCTACTGCGTTCAGGAAGTATGTCTGCTTCCTATTTTGCCCACAGTTTATTATGCATTTTTAAGTTTTTATGATTTTCTTAACAAATGTAATTTTTCTTTCAAAGATGCTTAGCCTTTTTTCAAAGCTCCTTGGAAGAATACATTTTAAATTGGAATACATAGAAGTCCTCATATAAATGCATTGAAAATGTAGCCGCCTCTTGTCTTGGAAGTTGTATGACATCCATCTTAGGACAGTGGTGTTAATGCGTGAGTATAATTATTGAAATGTAAATCCTGTTCTACTTACATTCAGGGTAAATATATTTTATAAAGTAAAAAGCTTTCTATCTAATCTGCATTTTGGGATACTAGTTAGCAAACAGTTGTTATTTAACTTATTTGATCTTGATGTTTTTCTACATTACCAAGGGTGACAATCATCTAAATGCAGAGGGTTAACAAGCTTTAATAATCAAAACCCCATGTTGATTGGACAGTACTTCATAATGCTGACAATAACTAATCTAAAACTATCAAGTCTATTATTCTATATTCTATCTATATTTTTTTTTATTTGTAAAACCTGTGATTGCCTAATTATCACTAATCCATTAGTCTGTCCGTGTTTGTGCACCTGAATATAATGCACACATATTTAGCAGACAGATGAGAAATAGACATTATTACATTCCCTAAAGAACATGTCAGACTCATATAGTGGTGTTTTTGGAGTATGGGCATCAATATATTTATTGTTTTTATGTTGTTTTTCTTTTCCAGATTAGATTTATGTTGTCAATTGTTTAATGAATATCTACGTAATGACACATGAATTACAACTCAGTTTGGGAATCTGTTTCAGGTTCCTGGCTGAGAATAAAAACAAAAAACAGGCTGGAGAAAAGGACAACAGTCGTGAGAGGGAGCAGAGTTCAGCAGATAGAGAGGCGGAGAAAAGCAGCAAGTCCGGAGAACTCTTCACCATGTCGTCCACGTCCTTCGGTGATTCCAAGGAAGAGAAGACCATGCCTTTCTTTGAAGCTGGAGAAGAGGAGTTCCTCAAGTCCCACGGTCTGAAAGAGAGGGACATTGACGATGACGGTGAAATCAAAACCACTCTCACACCACGTGACATTTTCGGTAAATGGGGGGATGAGCCGAGCTACTCAACTTCCTACCCAACGATTAAGGAGAAAAGTCGAAGAGACGCAGAAGAGGAAGAACCCATAGATCACATGGAGGAAGAGGTGTACCGAGGCCGCAAGCACAGCTCCAAGAAGGAGGAGAAAGCCAAGAAGAAGGAGAAGAAAGAGAAGTCCAAAAGGAGTCCGTCCCCTGCTCCAGCACCTTCCAGAGAGAAGGACAGACCCCTGTTTCCTGGGGCCTTCCCTCCACGTGGAGACTCACCTGTACGTTTGTCTGCATCAAGGGAAGACTTTGAAACCAAAATCAGTTCCTTCGAAGACATGCCCAGGTATGTGACCTCCCACACATTCACATTAGATATAGAGGGCATGCATGTGCTGGTACGCTTATTATATTGAGTGGCAGAAACACAATTTACTGGCAATGTTGATGTGGAACGCAACAATGAACATGTAAAATAAGAAAAATGTGATTAATGGAAACTAGATTTTTTTGTGCAGGCATTGAAATTTGATACTTGATACAATCAGTTATCTATTAATCAACTACTCTTTTGTGCCCTATTTATAACATATTTAATGTAGGGAAATAGGGCAAGAAACTGGGGAAGATTTTGCTTACCTTACCTTCAGGCTTTGATAAACAGCAAAATCTGCTACCAAGCCACATGGCAATATCCAAGTAGTGACGATCACTGTCGATTTTATTTTTCATGATGTCCTGTATTAAATATTATGCATATATTACTCCTTTTGCCACTCAGTGCTCTAGTGGGAAAGTAATATTTGTAACGTACCCTCCATACCACTACAACATTTTTCCCTATTAATCATCATTACTGTCCACTTGTTTCTTTCTCTTAGCTCATCCCTATCTAAAGATCGTCTTATGTCCCGAGATCTACTGAATCCAACAAAAAAAGATGCAGAATTTCGTTCCATTTTCCAGCACATTCAAACAGCACAGCTTCGTCGCAGCCCTTCTGAGCTGTTTGCTCAGCACATAGTCTCAATTGTGCACTACATTAAAGGTATAGTATGATCTGTGATGGTCATGTCCATTTACTACAGGAATACAAGATGGCAGCCTCCGCAGAGTCAAATTATTAGGAATGTATTAATTGTTGCAACACCTTAAAATAGTGAACATATTATTTATGACACGTGATGCTCCTGTATCTTGAATGGCTCATGTTTTGTCTGTTTGCAGCTCAACACTTCCACTCATCAGACATGACTTTAAGTGAGCGGTTTGCCATGTACCAAAGAAAAGCTGCAGAGGCAGAAATGATGAAGCCAAGGAAGAGCCCCGAAATCCACAGGTATCCTCTTCATCAAGCTTTCTGACCATATTCACATTCAGCACAGATCCATTCGACAGACAATTACTTGAAACGTTATCACCGGCTGACCGTTGTCTTATCTTCTCTCAGGCGAATCGATGTTTCCCCCAGTGCCTTTAAGAGGCACTCTCACCTGTTTGAGGATATGGAGGAGACGAGCTACAAGGTGACCAGCCCTTTTGAAATTTGACGTATTTGGAGCAAGCAGAAATGTGACGATCCAAAGCAGCAGTATTCAGCTTTGTGCTTTTCTTTCAAAGGATGCATATTTCTAAATCAAAACAGCCCAATTGTGTTTTGTAAGTGCCAAGCAACCCCCCAGCGTATGAGATATGGTTATTGATTGGGTATGTACGAACCCAAGCAAAGGCTAAAAGGAAGTGAATTAAGATCCTGAGTCCAAGCATCTCAAGGGACGCTTATCAATGCCTTTACCTTGTAAGTATTTTTCCTAAAAAGACAAAAATCAAGCCACAAAAGAACTGTGAAATTGAGTTTATTTTAAATGCTATATGCATGCCGCTGGTTTCCATCAATAGCTGTTTTGTGAAAAGTATAATTTTAATAAACATTCTTGTAGTGTTGTTGTAGGTGCACATGGTGTTTTATATGAGCTCAAATTAGAGTCACTAAGAGTTCGAGCTTGTAAAGCAATGTTCATAAATAACTCTGAAAAAACAGAGAGATATTTATGCATGAGAACATTTAGATTGTGTTCATGTAGAAAAGATTTGTATAGGTAGGAAAAAAAATGCATAAATTAATAAGTGAAAATAGTAAATAAATATTCAACCTTTTTGATTCTGCAGCAGAAATGTGGACGACAGAGCCATGTGTCCTCTGATTGGACGGCTGCATTCTGCTTTGTACCTGTACCGTCAGATTCAGGAGTCAGAATTCGTACTTTAAATTAGTTTGTGATAACTATTTCTGCTTTGTGTCTTTCCACAGATGTTCACGGAAGCACAATTTGTTTCAGCCAATCTGTTTCCTACATGCACAAACTTGTGCAAGTTTATTGTCAAAGTTACAGAGATTTATGAATATTGCTTTACAAGCTGAAAATCTTATCGATCCCAATCTGAGCCTGTAGTTTCACTGCATTTGTGCAAAACTCAATATCCACATTCTGTTTTGACCACTAGAGGGAACACAGAGCTTTACATGTTGTGCATCAGAATTTGTACTGCACTGCAGACTTTGTCATGTTTAACAAATGAATAGCATTTATCAGTCTATGGAACTATGTGAGCTTGATTACTTCTTTCAGAAAAAAAAATTGCCCAACATTGTTGAAAACAGCTGGTGTTAACTAATGAACATATCACTGCAGGATCCAGGTAAAAAGTTCAAAGGTGACGTGATGGATCTTCGCCTGGATATTGAAAGACGTAAGAGGTTTGCTGGGAAGGAGCGCGGCAGGAGCCCAGGAGGCTCCCGAGGACCGAGCAGAGAGAGGTCCTCTGAGAAACCTGGAAAACACCACAAGAAATCCAAGTACGTTTAGATGGGAGGCAGTGACTGAGGGGCTGATTTAGTGTTTGGCGTGGTTACCTTTGTTTCTAGAGATGAAAGCTATGACAGAAAAGTGTGTTAATTTTAAGTAGTGTATGTTGGTTTTGCTATTAAAATGTGCATTTTTGGGGGAAATTCCTATTTTAGAAACTACCGTTAACATTTATTCCAATGTCCAAGAAGTTTTTCCAGACAATGACATTTTTAAAATGATGTAAAAAAAAATTGTAGCTACACGTTGAGGCAAATTCTAATAAACCAAGAGTTCAGAAATAAGTGGTAGATTGGTCGAATAACCCTGTTGTTCCATTATAGTTTTTGTAAATCTTGGTTTTCACATGGCTGTTTGCTGCTTTGTGCCACTCATGTAAAAAATTAAATCTGCTCTTTGTTTGATAGCCTGAGGTTTTCAATGGAGTTTAGTTAATGTCTCAATTTTTTTCCAGAGCTGTATATTTATCAGTCAGTGATGAATAGTCATCACTGCTTATTTCTCTCTTAGATGAAATTCTAACACTAACAGGCTGCCTGCAACATCAGTGACATTAAAGCGTTTGTTTTGGTTTATCTGTGGGCAGCTTTATGTGAAGCACTAAAAGGAAACGTTAATTATGCATGTGTCCGTTACCGCACAAAGCATAGCTCAAGTACAGCTGAGAAAAAGTGAACGAGAACAAACAGAGGCATAAGAGGAACAAGAGTGAAAGGAGTGGAACCAAAGCCCCAGCCGTTTCCCAAACAGTCTAAACCTTACAGGTCAGCAGTTAGACGTTGCTGTGAGGCCGCAGATGAAATGTCCAGGATCACAGCTCAGCGCACTGTGGTAGGACTTAAGTGCCATAACATGCCTGTGGGATAAAGCAAATGGTCTGAATGTAGTGGTGAAGAAGTTGGCACAATATGTTCGGATTACACTGATGTATTTATATTCTGCCAGAAGCTATAAATATGTTTTCCTTGGGATTCATTTCCTCTTTTGAAATATTATCTCAGTTGAAGGTTGTAAGGTATTTTTTGCTGTAAGTTTATGTTTAGTTAGTCCATAAGAGTTGAATTTTGTCAATTTTTGAATTTGCTATTTTTTAGTTAGTGTTACTTTTACTTTGTCAAGTTTTGAGAAGAAAGCCTTAAATTATAGAAAGTGCAAGTTTTTATCTTTATAAACTATGATAATAAAAAAAATTAATCAAATTAAAAGAGAGAGAAGTGAACATTGTAGCCGTTTGGTCTCTTTAAACCCTGGTAACCATGCAACTACCTTAACTTTCTTCAGTTCACTTTTTTTGTCTTCTGTTCCAATGACACTGTCCATTGTTCGTTCACAGGAAGGGAAAGAAGAAGCGGGATCGCTCTCCATCCTCTTCTTCATCTTCGTCCTCTCCATCCCCTTACCCACCACCTTTCAGAGGTAAAGAGTTCATGGGGGAGGGGATGGAGCACCCGGAGGAGGGCTTCGGTCACTCGCGCTACCCACCTCGGGACTACAGCGGGCCCGGGGACAGGGGCTCTCGCGATTACGAGGGCCACAACATGGAGAGAGGGCGGGGCCGTGGATTTGTAAGTGCCTGTCTGCTCTTTGTTCGTCTCTTCTGCTGGATTTATGTTTTTCAGTGAGCTACTGACATCTCATCTTTTGCAATTTTCTGTCCTAATGGCATCACAGTAGACCTCACTTCTCTGCTCTGTTCCTTCCTCCTAATGCTAAGGAACATAATGTGGATGATGATGATAATGATGACACTCTATCATACTTATTCCATGCACTACCTGATTTTTGTTAAGGTAATGTAGCGCAAATCAGTGGAATCTCATCTCATCACTTAACGAATGCCTGACTTCCATCAGTATGGCCTTTTTGTGAATCCTAGTTGTTTTTGTGTGCTGGTTCCTTATCATTCCCCAGGCTCATCTAAGAATATGACAGACAATAGAATATCACATATGACACAGAATTAACAACTGAAGTTGAAATGCATACGTTTTTGTTCCGAATCCAGTTTCCCAGAGTCAGAGGAAGGGGCTGGAACAGGGGGAACTATCCTGGCAACAACAGCAATGGAAACCCTGCCACTATGAATCCTCCAGTGCGCCCCCCAGAGGAGGAGTGGGACCCTGAATACACCCCTAAGAGCAGGAAGTATTACCTGGTGAGTCCTTTCAAACACTCATGAATTCACAGGGAAATGTTTGCAGGTTTATACTCAATTTAAGACAGAAATGTGATGTATGAAAAGATCAAACGTTCTACTTCAATAAAAGCAGGAAGAATTATAAAGTACTATAACTATTTATTGTTCATTACAGAAGAGTTTAAGGCTGCAGCTGGTGATTATTCTAGAAAATGCTTATTATTTTAGAAAAAAAATGAGAAATCTTTTTTTTTTTTGACACCAGAACAAATTGATGTTTAATTATTTTTATTTATCATATTTATTTTCTTTACAAGGAAAATACAAAAAAAAAATTTTTTATAATAATATAATATACAATAATTATATATATATATACATATAATAAATATAATAGGCCTGTTTTTTTTTTTTTTTTTGAGGCAGAAAGACTACAGATGAAAATTAGCTTATAACTCTGACCCAACAGATGAACTTTGCACAGTCCCTGATAAAATGAAAATAAGAAACAAACTGAACAAAGTGAAACACAAGAGAAATGGGAATGTAATGTAACAAATCCCTCGGGTAGATTGATTCCTTTTGTTATAATAAGTAACATTTCAAAAATATAGGAAAAGTATCAGTTGTTAAAAATGCAAACTTTCCATTTTATGCTGGTTTATTTTTGTGAGTTTCTTTAATATTTAGGTGTATTTCCACCACCTCTTGTCCTATAAAAGTAGATAAATCCAAAGTATCTGATGTAATTCGGACTAACACTATAAACCTTTGCGCGTTCTTCCAGCACGACGACCGCGATGGCGAAAAAACCTGGGCCGATAACCGCGGAAGGGGCCGCGGATCTTTCCCGGCTCGCCGCGGGCGCTTCGTCTACCGAAAGGGAGGCAGCAGCCCGAAGTGGACCCACGACATGTTCCAGGGGGGAGAGGAGGGGGAGCTGGGAGACGACGGCATCGAGGTGGATCACAAAGAAGGCAAGACCGCCGGAGACGCCCCCACCTCCAAGCAGTAGCCGCAGTCGTCCCGTGTCAGAACGGTTATAAGTAAACCAGGCGTTCGTTTTTTCTTTTTTCCGCCTCCTTCACATCATCTCATTATTTAATGGTAACAGCGAGTTCAAGCCTTGTCAGAAGAACTGTAGTCCACGTGAATGAAGAGCGACACTCTGTGACATTTGTACGTGAGGTTCATTCATAGCTGCATTTCAGGGTGGTTTTGATGTAACGGTGAGTTGTCTTGGCTTCGCTTTGCAGTTGGTTGAAAATAATGTAACTGTATGTTGTACGGGAGAAGGTAATGAAGAAACAAGGTTCTAAAGTAGCGTTTGAGAAAATATGACAACAAAAGTAATTGTGCCTTAGAAGATGATATTACAATTAAATGTACTTCTCTGATGTTGGACGGTGCACTATAAAAGAGGTGTTTGGTGTAGAAAGGCGTTAGATGACTTGCGTTTCATTTCGGTTTTCGTTTTAATGTGTTTCTTTGTGTTCGGGGCTGTGATAAATCTGTGTTACTGCATGAACCATTCGATCCATACCTCGCTCATCGGGACCAATCATTAGTGAGCACGGGGCTCATGCAAATTATAAAACATGAAAAATGTGGTTTTGTCATTTACATTATCTGGTCTTTCTTCATGTAGTGCCACTTCACCTGTTTCTTCTTATGAAAGGATGATGTTTTAGTGTTTTGAGTTATATTGTCATTGTTTTCAGTTCAAAAAAAAAAAAAAAAAAAAAAGTTAATTGGCACCAAAAACTAGATAAACTTTGCTTTAGATTAATAATTAACAAAGGTTTCTGCCTCTGTCTGATAAATTTAAGTAAGTGGCAACCTTTATTTAGATTTTTAAAAAAAAAAAAAAAAAAATGAATAGTTACTACAAAAAGATTCTTACATGTATAGATTATAAGTCCTAAATTATTGTAATCTTAATGTCTGGAGAGAGATAAAGTAATGAGTATGGATTTTTTTGTAATGTCCAAATGACAGTGATGCTGTCATATAGCCTACTGCTAAAAAAAAAAAACTGCAGTTGAAACTTTAGTGATTGACCCCGACATGAAATAAGAAACCCCAAATCTCACGACGAAACATTTTGTCAAAGGTGAAGATAAGTTTGTTTTAACGAGTCGACGCACAAACTAGCGGATTCTAGTTTTGTGGCTCTCACTGTGCTGCTTTGTCCACTTTTGACTGTACATATTGCATGTACTAAACAGAACTGTAGGACTTTTTTTTTTTGTTTAATCTGAAGCTGAAAACTTTTTTACTGTTCAAGAGCTTTGAAGTATTTGTCTTTTAATTTTCAATAAATTTTCTTTGATTCAGGGTTCGTTTTGTCGGTGTGGTTTGTCACATTTTGTCCATTTTTCTTCACATGTTTAGACATAAAACGTACGGAGGCTTGGTACCGAATTTACTTTCACGACAGTTTCTGAGATGCTATTTGTCTTTAGAAATGTCTCAGGTTTAATAACGTAATTCGATACCTAAGGAGTAAACCTCAGCAGCATCAGTGCATACATTTTATTAATTTATTCTATTAAAAGACAAGTGATGATATTAATGAAAAATGTTAAGTTCAGTGAAGGCAGTTATAAGTTAACATCAACGTTAACATGTAAAGCAAGAACTAATGTTAAATATCACTGTTTCTGTTATTGGTGTTAAATTATGGAACCAATTCAGGGTTCTCACAAGGAATTTTTCACACAGGGGGGTGAGACAATTCCCAACGTGGGGGGCCCGCTGTGCTGCTGCTATGTGCAATATGTGTGTGATTTGGGTCACGTAGGGGATGGACTGGTTTGCTCTGACATCGATGAATGTCAGAGGCAGAACATCTGTCCTGGAAATAAAGTTGAACCCTGTCATTAAAAAACAGCGTAGCGGCCGAAATCGCAGCATAGGGGGGGGGGGAAAAATCACAGCGTGGGGGGGCCGCTAAACTCAAATGCACAGGTGAGAACCAAGCAATTGAAGTTCAC
>JAPSES010000058.1:13404511-13434599 GCA_029822895.1 Maxillicosta whitleyi
GTGATCTGTACGTTATAATGAACATGTGAAAATGAGGAACTGAGGCCAAATAATGGAATAAATTGTAAAAAAAATTGTACTTTTTTCTTAATACATTTCTTTTTGTTCATGTTTTTAAATAATAGTTAATAATACAATTTTACTATTTTCACACTAAAACATGGAATTTACACATATTATTGTGGAACTGATATCATTTATATATTATTATGTTATTATTTTAATGATCCGGCCCAGTTTAAGTCGTCTTGGGCTGAATGTGGCCCCTGAACCGACATAGGTTTGACCCCCCTGCTTTAATACATTAAACTGAATTTAAACTGTGTATTCATGTTAAAAAGTCATGATTCAATACATGTTTATTTCCCTTTTTTGTTTCCACCAGATGCACAAAACGAAAACACTGATTCTAAACACTGATACTGTCCGTCGTAGTTTCTGTTGATAAATAATGTGACAGATACAAACAGCAGTGGTCAATGTTTGTCCTGTTTTATTATTGATCGTTCCATAAATTTGCTGATTGTATATGTGCTCAGTCAAAGACAAATGGGTGAAAAACTGAAGATTTCTTTGTTTCCTGTTCTTGTTTGGTGTGAAACGAAGAATAAATAAAAGCATAAAAACATTGTATTAATGTAATTGTTGTTTTAAACACTGAAATCAGTATCAGCACAAACAATGTTAAATCATTTCTAGACAATGTACTGTGTGTGTTTTCAGTTGCAGTCACTTCTCTCCTTTACGTCTTATTTTATATTTTCTATCCTTTATAGTCTGTGTTTTTGTATTTCTTTGTTCTTTGCAGTCCGTGTTTGCTTCACAATCTGTCGTTTTCTGTATTTTTTAGTCCTTCAGTCTGTTTTTCTGTTTCTTTTCCTTCACAGTCTGTTTCTTTTCTTTTACAGTCTGTTTTTTCCCTTTACAGTCTGTGTTTCTTTTCTTTTACAGTCTGTTTCTTTTCCTTTTTAGTCTTTTTTTTCTTTTACAGTCTGTGTTTCTTTTCTTTTACAGTCTGTTTTATCTCTTTTACAGTCTGTTTTTTTTCTTCTTTACAGTCTGTTTTTCCTCCTTTACAGTCTGTTTTTCCTCCTTTACAGTCTGTTTTTCCTCCTTCACAGTCTGTTTTTTTCTCCTTCTGTGGTTTTCTGTCCTTTTGCAGTCCATCTTGCGTCTCCGGCTGCGGTCCCTGTCTCTTAGTGGTAATGCACTCGGCCTATCGTCCCCGTCCCTGTCACCAGGATGTCCGGCTGCCCGTTCCTCCAGATCTCTCTGACGATGCGCTCCCTCTCCTCCAGACGCCGAGCCTTCTCCAGCTCCTCGGCGGAGGCGAACACATTGACGCTCCTCAGAGTCCCGTTGGACTGACTGCTGCGCTCGCTCATGAGCCCTGCTGTCACTTTAGGGATCTCAGACTCCTCCCCATCTTCCACTGCAATGCTCTCCTCTTCATCCTCATCCTCATCGTCGTCCTCCTCCTCTTCCTCGCTGGACTCCTTCAGCTGTCTCCTCTCGGGGGATGGAGGAGGCCTCTTGTGGCTGCGTCTCCTGCAGGCGATTCCTGCCACCAGCAGACAGAGCGCCATCAGCAGGCCGAAGCAGACGCCCATCATGAAGTAGAGGGCGAAGCTCTCTGGATTGGCTGTGACGGGAAAGAAACACACGATAAGAAGATGCTGGAGTGTTTGTCTGACCAAAAACATAACAGCGTCATTATTTTTCATCTGCACAACAGAAATGATCACTGCTACATGACTAATGTCCTTTCTCTACGTATTGTTTACATTGTATTTACATTAGAGCAGTGCATATATGGAGTGAGTGTGCCATTATGGGCCATTATGGGATGCTATTACACCATATGACAAACTATCCCACAATGCATCATGAAGGTAATGACCTTGGCACGTAAAGCACTTTCTGCTAATAGTTCCTCAGCGCAGTATGTTGTATTTTACACATGTGAAAATAGTAATTGCATGACTCCACAGCGATCATTTATGATGCAAGTATGTGTTTGCTGCTCACTCCTACTAACACAGTGGTTCCCAACCTTTTTTAACAACTTTTTTTGTTGTTGTTGTTGCTAAAATTAACTTGTTTTTGATCATGTAACAGTTTGCTATACTACGTTGCAAATAAATGTTAGTGTTAGATTATATAATGTATGGACGGAGGCAGAAAAAGCCAGGTTCAGATTACTGTATAAAGTGATATTTTTATTTTCCTTGGTCAGGTTATGTACAGTCAGTCCAGTTTATGTTTACAAGGATGAAAATTAATACTGAAGAAACAATAAAGTATGAGTTATGAAAGAGCTGCAGCATCTTAATGAACATTTGACACATAAACAGTACCACAGTGCTTTTCAGCTTCACAGTTTGTCATGTCTGTTATGTGTTGGGATTGTCTCTCTCAACACACCATATATTTTTTTATTAGAAAGCTTTTATTTTTATCAATTACTAGAAATACCAGGTGACCCCATGTGGGATCCTGACCCCCAAGGTTGAAAAACACTAAACTAATGTATGTTTTCCCATGTATGTCTGTGTTTTTGTAACTGACAGCAATTTCATTACTTGGAAATATGAGTACTGACAATAAAGTCATTCAATTCATTTCAATTTATACACTATTGCCCATAAAGTTGGAACAAAAATATTCTTACTTCTCATGAAATGATTGTGACAGTGATTTATTTTGGTAGATAAGGTGTGACTGGGACTCAGTATGTAATCATAACACCTGGTAAAAGGTGATTACTGATGTGTATTAATAGGACTAAAAGGAGGAATGTGTCTGGAAACTAAATTTTCTGACTTGATGGAAAACAGTTTATATGAGAAGGAGTGAATGAATGTATGGATGAGGCAGTGATTTTGGACACTTTAGTCTTTTAAAGGTTCAGAATGTAATATTACATCCGACTGAATGTCTGTTTTCTACGGTGGACACTAAAATATGCACATGTGAAACATAATTAAACATGAAAAAACAACAAAATCTGAAAACCTGGACAAGTACATGCTGAAAATATTTGCATAAGTAAAGTATATGTGAAGTCTGTGTTATAAGGAGTATTTGTCTGGGACATCATGGGATTCAAGCTTTGGTCCAGTTTCAGTATAGGATGGTAAAACACATTCACACTGAGTGACATTTACAATAAAGTGGATAAAAGTAAAGTTAGTCTGTTCTGCTGTAGAAACATGTTCAGTGCAATGTGATGGACCGTGTAGATATAAATGAATTATTCCAGGGTAATGAAATGACCAGATTACTAAAAGTGTCTTATCTTCAGGTGATTATATGCAAATGGAAATAAAATAATGACTATTATGCAGTATTTCTTTAAACAGAGTTAGATTCCTCTAAATTCTCTTCAATAAACTGTACTCACATGTATAATCTGTAAACATGTCTATATATCATTATGTGTGTAGATATGTGTATATAAGTGTACATATGAGTAACCCCCCCCCCACCCCCCATCCAACCTGTGGCAGTATTTACAGCCTTTTTCATTTGTCTTTATTTTTGATATTGCACTTTTTTGCTCTTGTGTGCTTTGTTTGTGTTCCACTATTACTGCAAAAATATCTGGAATTTCCCATCATATTGTATCTTATTCTATCTTAAATTAACTTAACTTAAATATTGTATCTTATCTTATATTAACTATCTTATCTTAACTTAAGTATCTTATCTTAACTTAACTTGTCTTATCTTATGTTAACTATCATATCTTATCTTGTTTAAACTTAACTATCTTATCTTAACTTAACGTATCTTATCTTAACTTAAATTATCTTAATTTATCTCATCTTATCTTAATTCAACTATCTTCTCTTCTCTTCTCTTAACTTCTCTTTATCTTAACTTTTCTTAACTTATCCTATCTTAACTTAACTTAACTATCAACTTAACTTGTCTTATCTTATGTTGACTATCATATCTTATCTTGTTTTAACTTAAGTATCTTATCTTAACTTATCTTAACTTAAGATATCTTAATTTATCTCATCTTATCTTAACTTAACTATCATATCTTAAATTGTTTTATCTTATGTTAACTATCATATCTTATCTCGTTTTAACTTAACTATCTTATCTTAACTTATCTTAACTTAACTTATCTTAATTTATCTCATCTTATCTTAATTCAACTATCTTATCTTATCTTAACTTCTCTTCTCTTAACTTCTCTTAACTATTTTTATCTTAACTTAACTTAACTTATCATATCTTATCTTAACTTAAATATCTTATCTGAACTTATCTTATTTTAACTTAACTTCTCTTCTCTTAACTTGTCTTATCTGAACTCATCTTATTTTATCTTAACTTATCTTATAAAATGAACATTCAATTCTATAGGCCTATATTGTCTTTTCTCCTTGTTTAAGGTTTGTTTTCATTCCTATGTAATTTAATAAAACGTCGGTTACATTAAAAAAAAAAAAAACCAACCACAAATGAAAGTCTCTGTGCTTTTACCTTTAATGTGAGCGTAGGTTGCCATGCTGTTACTCAGCAGCTCCATGTCTCTTTTAACGGGCTCCATCCTGGTTCACCGTGGGTTCATGCACTTATCATCTCCAAGGGTTTTTTACACCTTTAACTCAGGAACTTCCTGTTGTATGAAAAGACACGTGGACACTGTTAAGATTTCAATCTCATATTATTAGAGGCAGTGACTTTGAAACCCCTGAGGAAAGTCTGAGAACAGCCTCAAAAGTGGGACAAAACGCGTTCCTTTAAAGTCCCACCCATCATTCCTGTGATCTAACAGTGTCAGAGGTCAGATGAGAAGCACATTGTGTCCCTCGTAAGTGTTTTACACCGGAGCCTGCAGACATGAGGCCCTCTGTGTCTAATAGGGATGTTTATATTTATGACATCAGTGCCTGAGGAAACTCTTTTCCGGCATCAGCACGAACATGGGACATCCAGATTTGACTTTTTTCCCCACAGTAGAAGTGTTTGCTCAGACTCGTCCACTGGGAGCTACATCAGCAGATGACAAATTGCTATGAATAACAGGGACAGTGCAGTAAGGTCACAAATGTATGTGAGCATCATCAGCAGAATATGCTGAGTGTCTGAAAACTAAAAGTAGTTATTGTGCGGTAAAATGTTCCCTGTCACTGTCGATGTTTTTGGATTCATGTGATCGTTGCATTAATATGTATGTTGCATTTTACTGCAGTAGATGTTTAATGTTGTGTAGAATCTATGGGGAGCTCTGCCTGAAGAGAATTTATGCACAGACCATTTATTTTCCATATTTATCATTGTTTTTTTGTTGTTGTTTTTGTGTTTTTACAATGGTTTGTACAGAAAACGACATATTACTTGAGTCATTTCAATTATTTATTATTTATTCATAAGTGAAGACAGTTTGTTATGATAAGGATGATATTTATTACATGTCCATGTGACTGTAACTAACTACTTTTAATGCCTATACTCATATATTTTACTGAAAGAGTCGTGAAAGCACCATCCATCCATGTATCATATAACTACAGTTGTTAATATTGTTTTTAACCCTTTAAATCTTCAGTCTCAAAGTGTCCGTCTCCATATGTTTTTGGTTTATTTCGACTGTAAAATCTTAGAAAATATCCCGTAAGTGAGTAGTTTTGCCCATTTTACTTTCAAACTTTCAATATGTGGATGGTATTTGCAATTGACTGCATGTTATAAGACTTTAAAATGAAAGAAAAGCAAAAAAACAAAACAAAACAAAAAAACAAATTGATTTTAGTGTTGACCCGTAAACAAATTGACTGCGAGGTGCAACTGAAATTTCCATAATGACACTATTTTATCTAAAGCACAACGTCTCCGTTTTCAGAAACTGTTGGAGTTATTCTGAAAGCACAAACTGTAACAGAATTATGTTAATCCAAAATACGTTTGCCCTGATGTATCATCAATGCTTCACTTGGTTTTAAAGAATTAAACAATGGGGCAACATTTATAAATGGTGCAAAAAAAAAATTGTCTCGATAAATATAAAGTATTTATGAAGAGGAATGGATTTTTGCACCACGTTTTCTGAAATGACCCATTTATATTCTATTCTCTTGGCTTGGACTGGCGTCATGTTTTATTATGCATAGTTTCTGGTGTAATGCATTTTACTTTTTTGTGTTATTTGTTGAAGTTGCTGCGAACTATGAGTATGAACAAAGTGATTTGACTTGATAAATGTACTGTGTCTGTGCTGTATAATGCATTTTCCTCTGAGAACTGTACTCGCTGCTGCAATCCTTCTGCTTCATGAACCGAGTGTAGGTTGGATTTAACTGCTGTATGTGTTTCACACCAAACACATTTGAGGCTCTTTATACACTGTTGATCGTTCAATCTACAAAAAATACATTATCATAGTTTATATTAACTCATAAAGACCCTGTGTTACTTTTGTGGCAGTTCCCGCCTTAATTTTTCTCTATTTATATATTTCTTAACTGAGTTCTAACCTTTTTTTTTTTCAATATTATTCTCTGTAATTAATTTTTTTTTGGCGTAAATGATATATTTTCCTATATTTAATTCATAGATCATGTAGATGTTCATGGAAACTCAGAGTAAATTCAAAGTTAATTATATTAAAACAGAGAAAAATGAGGAAAAAGTGACTTTTTCAGCCAAGATATCACTAACTGAATGTAAAAACAAGTGTTTCCATCCACTGTCATTGATCCAACTCCATGGGTTTTACTGGTGAATCAATGCTGTAGAAGATGACGGTGTTTCCATGGTAACTACAGAGCCTCTGAACGTCCAAATGGGTCATATCTGATGACCATGAAAAGATGAAAAACTGTATTTTACATCAATTATTTGCATGTATTGATAGGATTAATGGACCAACAGGGATTAAACAGTTTATATCTGTAGATGGTTTGTGTCACAGATGACTGTTTGGGTGTTTACGGGTTAAGCGGGGATACATTTCACCGACAACTTCTCCTTAAGTTTATCCGGAACATTCAATATGTCATTTATGGAAGAGAATGAAATCTCTGAGAAGTTAAAAAAGTTGTCAGACTAAAGTAATACATTAAAACATGTAATATTTGCCTCTGAGATGTGGTGGAATAATAATATAAAGTAGGATAAAATATATATATTAAAGTACAAGTTGTGGACAAAAGTTTTTTTTTTTTTTTTAAATACCACATATTTCGATTCATTGAAGAACAATTATTAGTATTATACAGATTTCCAAGATTTTTATTGTCATACAAATCACATTTGAGCAAAGAATCTATTTGTTTCCTTCCCACAACATCATTTTTGGCCACAACTACAGAACTGTAATATACAAGCTATGTGCAAGTGCAACTATCATTGTTATTTGCACAATTGTTTGTAATTAAGCAAATACAGTCACAGAAAAAAATATTAGACCATCAAAAGTCATCAAAAATAATGATTATGCAATCCAGTATTAACTCCTGTGTGTATCATGTGACTAAAACAGACAGAAAAGGAAACATGGAATGAATAAAAACACTGTTTTTTCCAGTACAATGACATAGATATTGACGTAAGAATGGTTTTTATCAAGAAAACATGGAAAATGAACAGATATCAGAGTTATTTTTGTTGTTATTATTATATTTGTCTAAAAATTTACCTTTAAAATGAACAAGAAATTGAAGAAAATAAAGGTTGGTCTAATCTTTTTTTTTTTTACACCACTGTTTTTTCAATTTCAAGTTTTGAGATTTCATCCTTTTTTCATGCTTAGTTTTCTTTTAGCTTTTAATACTTGCCTACGTACGCTTCCCTTCATGACAAAATGCGAACGAGGCTCAGTTTACGAACAGAACGAACGGAAGGAAAGTGTTATAATTTGAGTGAACTGACCCTTTAAAGGAGTGAAGCAGAAACACTGGAGCTCAGATAAGGGTAAAGAGGGGGATTTGGTCTGAAACCCTGTCACAGATGGTCCCACGGTTACAGTAAAGCTTGATGTAAACATGATGACTGATATTTCCCACCCCCTCACATTCCCTGTCATTACAACAACAGTGTTCGTGGGAGCTGTGTGTTTTTCTTTCTGGAGCTTTCTCTCCAGGGAGAACGAAATCATGCCCAGCTCCAGTTCCAGCCTTTGGGGGCTTGGGTCTTTCTCCCACCCTGATCTTTATCCTGGTGACTCTTGGCAGACCCTGTAGGCACTCAAAGGCTTTTTAAGCATTTTTTTGTTTTGTTTTGTTTTTTTGGAGACCAATTACAGTGGAAGTGGCTACGGTGGCTGATTCAGGGTCCACTGACTCATGGGAAATGCTGAGGAGAGGCACGACTCCATCTGCACCCTCAATTTGTTGCCCCCAGACCTTAACAGAATAAGTGGGCACTTTTGTTTTCACTTTGGCTCATGCAAAGTCAAACAGTGTTTTCTTTTAATTAACTATTCGCTTTTAAAAGAAGCAGCGCTCCACTTCCACCACTGTTTTATCACACCGAGACGATCTCCTTCGTGTCTTTGTTTGGATAAAGGTGAAAAGCAAACTTATTTCAGCTCATTTTCCAAACTAAAATTGTCTTGATTATTTTCTTTTGCTGTAAAGAATTTTGTTTTGGTTCAATGCAATGGTTTAGAACTTAATATAGATAAAAAACTAAAAAAAAAAAAAAGACATCACACATCCACCAGCAACTAAAAGCATCTACTGATATAAAATTCTGAATATTGTTTTTCTTTTTACCACTAATCTTGCCAATACATAGAAATAATTCAGATAAAAAGCAGTTTCTCAGCATTACATATGATCCATTTGGACGTGCAATATTTATTCACTGATGAATCCCATTCAGTTTGACAAATGATGATCGGAAATACTTTCTTTTACATCCACTAAATGACATATTTTCCTCTATTTTCTCTTTTCTGGTATAACCCCTGTATTTATTTAGCTTTCCCATGAAATCAGTTAAATTCTTTATGGGAAAATATTTATATTTCACTGAAAAATACTGAGAATAAAATGTTAAATTGTCATAAATAATGCAGTAAAGGTCACATTTAGAGAAAAAAATTACTTTAGAAGTGGCCACAAAACTAGTCCTGGGTCTTTAAGGGTTAAAGATCACATCCAGAATCAATACTAATCTGATTCTGATGTTGTTTTTCCCCCCCAAATATATTCACTTTTCCTGTTAAATTATACCTCTGCCTCCTTGCTTATTGAAAAATTCTCTGAAGATAAGTTTTAGCTGCCAACATGAGATGTTTCCTGTTTTCCTAAAAGTCTATTTTGACCCTATTTGCAGTTTGCAGTATGTGTGTGGGCTTCTGTCTTGAGTTGGTTATATCAGGGAAGATGCTGTGACATATCATGGTATTTTTGGAGGTGATCTAATTGTGACAAGTGTCAAGAAAAGACGTCAGTGGGAATAATATGCTCGACCCACAGGAGACTCATACAAAAAGGCCAAACATGATGGATATACATGTAATATGGTAAAATATCAGACTATTATAAAATAATAATCTACATCCGACATGTTAACATTTACTCTTTTGGAGACATTGTGAATATTTATTAGATTTTATTCAGATATTGATGGTGTTTTTTTATTTATTTATTTATTTATTTTTTTAATAAAACCTGGTAAATGACTCTTAGTTGAGGCTATTACTATTATCTGTTCCAACTTGTGCTAAAAAAAAAAAGGAAAATGCATCCATAATTCAACTGCTTTTAAGTAACACTGTTTTTTAATGAGCACAAATTCAGTCTTATTCATGAAACAACCTTCAATGAAACACAATAGATAAATGGAATAAAATGACCCAGTACTTTTAGAAAATATTATCTCATAAGCCTGATACTGGACTAAACAAATGTTGGTCTGATACAATGTGCATAATGATACCCTAGTAATTTTAATAAATAACCTGTATGCCTATCCATTTACTTACATTAGCACAGAAAAAAACAGGAAATTATTATCAACACCACTTAGTGTTTTCTCCAATAAATTACCTTGATGCTAATATTTATTTCTACATGCATTTTTATTTATTACAATTAAAGGGGTATGTGTAGGTTTTATACTTGTAAACATTAAAATATGATCAAAAAGTATCTTTAGAGCATTTAGGATAAATAGTTTGGAAGTTCTGCCAAACATGCCAGTCCAATGAATTATAGATATGAATTGAATTTATTTCCAGTGACATTTCCAGTGGATACCACTAGAGGGAGTAGTGAGTCACTCTATTGATCTCCCACCACACGGCCTTTGACCAAAGTGTCAGGAAATGAGCAGATGGCATGAGAACCATTAAGAAACTACTTTTAGCATCAAAGAAAGTGAAAAAGTGGTAAAAAAAAAAACAACAAAAAAACAGCAACAGTAAAACAGAAAAACTGTCCTGTGGACACAACTCTAAAGGAAAAGGATGGAGTTTGAATCTGAAATTGCGACATTTCTTCAACATAGGTGAGTTTGATTATGAGTTTTTAAAGGCATAAAGTTGTTACATGATTTCATTATCTTTGTTAACTTGCTCCTGTTTGGACAATTCCAAACTGATCTTGACAACACAAACCATGCTGAAAACAGATGTGTTTACGTTGTTACCGGTGCTGTTTTCTGTCTAAAACAGAGCTAAGCTAACAGAGCTATAATGTAAACTATCAGCTGATGCGGCACGTGAAGATTATGAGACACACGAAGACAAAAACTTGAAGATATCATAATACAGAGGTGTGTAAATAATGATCTTTATACTTTATTTGGTGAGTAATGCAGACTGTGGATACATAGTGTTGATTCGTTGGTGGTTTTGGTCGTTTTTGCGTTCTGCTTCCACTGCTGTTTAGAGTCTGGAATATCAATACTACATAAAATCCCTTTAATAGGTTTTTACCAATGCTTAGGTGTAGCAGTTAGGCCATTTTGGGCACCACTAAAGCCAAATTAACCCCTTTATGCATGAATTATGACAACCTTAATCAATATTTTTTTCCTCTTTGGGTATGAAAAATACAATGTGATTGAATTTTTTTTTTTTTTTAATGAACCTAACGCAAAAATGTCCACTTACCTGGACACCATGTGTTTAAATTTTGAATCAAAGAAACATACATTTATTGATATACTGTGTGAAAACTATGAAATAAAAACATTTTTCATGCTGCTAATCAGATGTTTTCTCACATTTTAACATACTATTACTCAGATAATATGCAAAAAATACCCCAACTTTTTGTTTTAAAAATTAACCCTTAATTACAATCTAATAACAATTAGCAATTGATTTACACTCAAATATGTTACTGCAGATCTGCTTTATCAAGAACAAGTTACAGTAATGGTATGAATTGCAGTTTATGGGATTATACATAATTGAATGGATAGCTTAGTGGTTTTACACCGCTGACTGTGGGACCTTGGGCAATTTATGTTATACATGCTTACATACCTTGTAAGTTGCTTTGGATAAAACCGCCAGCCTAATGTAATAGGTATCCACAAAACCCATGAATATATATATATAAAAAACAAAAAAACATGTCCACTGTAGTGACCAGTGTGCATGAAAGGGTTAAAGCATCAAAAACCTGAAGTCCACCCCAGAAATTTGGTCCCTAATGGACTTCTTCATCTTTTCCAATTTTATATACATATGTATGGAGATGATAATCATAATATAAATGCTCTGACATTATGTTTTATGTTCTCACCTCCCCTAAACTTCATAAAAATGTAGGAAAACACTGACTGAAATCACAAAATATTATCACGACTGTGAAGGAACATCAAATAAAAACTGTGTCGCACCCTTTCACTGCTCACTCACATACATATATTTTTATTTCTGCGCTCCACTGCCAGTTTGTGGTGAATTTTGCCCGAGCTGGAAGCACAACACAAATGCCAAACAAGAGACAAATGTCCATTTTATGCAGCCACAGTCTGGGACAGACAGATTTAACGCCTAACATTTCCAGACAAGTCCAATAACTCCTTCTCTTGAGTTTACACATGCAAAGCAGCAGCTGTAGCCGTTTATGTGACCCCATAAAATGCCCTCCTGTTTCACCCTCCCACACTTCCTGCACAGATAACCCTATTTAAGTCAAAAAGATCAAACTTGAAAGCATTAAATAGAAGACTTGTTATTTTACAGTAGTGATCCCTGCTGCCACTCAATATCTTTTAAAGGGCAGTGGATCTGTCAGAAATAAACACAGCGCAGTGGAAAAGAAAACTATGGAGCCAAGAAAGTCATAAAATACAAAAGACAAGCTGCGACACTGCTTCCTGTGATGTGTTTTCTTTGTAAATACATATTGAAAGCATTGGCACATTGGAGCTTGTAAAGTATTTTACAGCCTGTGGTTTTGTAAAGAACATAGTGCAGGGTTTCTAATAAACAAGTTTGTTGCTTTGTTTCCTTTTCAGTTTAAAGAAAATTCAACTATACTTGAAATCTAAAGGGAAAAGGGGTGATAATATATAAGTGTGAACATCACTCACCTTGGTCCTGGATAATAGCTGTAATTTGACTGGTACTTCCCCAGATCGGAGTCCTACAGTTTGACATGGTCTGTCAGTGCGTCAGTAAGAAAAGATCCCATCACTGCTTGCTGTGGTCCTTCTGTGCGTATGACAGACGGGCTAATGCTGATGCTGGGTTCGATGTGGAGCTGCAGAGGGAGCAGCCCTCCCTCCGCTAAGATCCACTCCCTCTCATCCTCAGAGGCAGGACCAGCCAGAGACGCTCCGAGCAGCCTGGTGTTTCCTTTTTCCTGTGAGATAAGTGAAACAAAGGGCATCCACCGCAGGCATGTGACTCCCAAATTAAAACCCCAATGTGCTATAAGGCCACATCATTCCAAGATAAATCACCCTGTACTCAAAGCTCTGCCTCTGTTGTGGCCTCTTGTGCAGATTCCTGCCACTCTGCTGACCAGAGGGAGGTGAGCTCTCCTCTGCTTGCCACAAATGCACCACAGTGAGGTCTGTTCACTGTTAAGCCAGGAGGGTGGGACAGGAAATAGCTAGTCGGCTGCCATGGGCACAGGGCCACTCTGGTGTGGGGGCCCGTGGATTAATTGAGCTCTTTGTGTTTTAATCTGAGCTTTTAGAGTGGGAGAAGCAGTATAATGTGTACATGCGTGTCTGCAGTAGATCTTATTAAGCCAACAGCAGCAGTGTAGCACTATAGCAGGTGCTGTTGTTTGGTGCAGCCTGTGACACCAACCAGGCTGTGGATGTATTGTAAAAGTATTGTTTATGCGGTTGAGCTGCGGGCGCCGCAGTAAAGTGCTATTCTGAGTTTAGTGAGTGTTGATGTGGCACTCAGTCGTGTTTTTAGCAAAGCGGTAAGCAGTCATTATGTGGGCTGCTGTCATTCAGACGCTCTCAATGTTGGTTTAAAAGCAAACACAGTCAAGAGAAAAATATGTCCCTTAAAACACACTGAGGCCAAAGTCAAAACAATGATCCAAATGCCAGGGGACATTCCTGAAAGCTGAAAGTACATATTTTTTCTAAATTTAATGTGGTACTTCAGTCTATTTAAATGTAATTTTCTCAACCAGAATCTTATTTTAAGTGATGGGTCTGAAAGTGACACGATTTTTGGGCTGGACATTTCCTGTTTTTAGGTTTTCATGGGAAAAGTTGTCACGTGATGCTTATTGTCGTGTCGCTAACCTTTCACTTTGATCATGAAACCACATTAACCCATAAGGACCAAGTGTGACATTTGTGGAATTTCCCAAATGAATTTTTTCCTCTATATTTAATCAGCCTTAAGTGGTTTATCACTGTTTTATTGTAATATTATCTTCTGTATCTTGTGATTTTTCAATAAAAATCAGGCCTTTTCCAACATTTCATTTACTAATCATGTGGATGTTCATGAAAACTCAGAGTAAAGTTGAAGATTATTATATAAAAAAAATAGAGAAAACTGAAGGTAAAGTGACTTTTTCAGCAAATCTATCATTAACTGAACATAAACTCAGTGTGTCCATCCACTGTCATTGATCCAACTCCATTGGTTTTACTGGTGAATCAATGTTGTAGAAGATGACAGTGTTTCCATGGTAACTATAGAGCCTCTGAACATCCAAATGGGTCATATCTGATGACCATAAAGATATGACAAACTGTATTTTACACCGGTTATTTACATTGATTATTGGATCAACAAGTATTACACATTTTATATCACTAGATAAAGTTGGATGTTTGGGTGTTTATGAGTTAACACAGTCCCAGTGAAGCCTTTTTTTATTTTTTTTTTTTTAAGTTTAATGCTGCGGTATTCAACACATCTAAAATTTGGCAATAACCTTTCAACATATTGTAATAAAAGTGGATACTAGACTTATGCACCACATTTTCATGCTGTTTCTATTGTTTAGAATGTCACTGACTATATTACTGGTGGAAGATAAAACAGGTGATTGACAGCTGTAAAGACCAATCATTGTCAAGGATCCATCTAATGTATCCGGCTCCTCAAAACAGTCACATGACGGCTCTGTTATTGGATGGATAGCCCAACTTTAGTCGGTTTGTCCATTTTATATTCATGTTTATTGACAGAGAGGAGAAAACGGCAGGAGGATGGTCTAGAATTTTCTTGATTTCTACTTGTTTTAGCTTTAAACCATATTGCATAACATAACCATTACCTTTCAGTTCAGTTTGTTTGTAAGACAAAACAAGACAGTGTTTTATTAATGCCAAAACTGGGAATTTCACACACAAAAAAAAGGTGTTTGACACTTGTAATCAATAATCACATTTCCAAATCCGTCAGATACACAGACAGGAGCCGATCAGAGGGCCAATAAATGGCTCCTAACTGCAGCTTTCCCGGCATTAGCTCCTCTGAAATGGATTTTAGTGTCATTTTTACACAGTGGGAGGAAAGAATGTCATGATATCCATCTTTTTACACACACCAAACAACCAGAACCATATACCTAGTTGTGTTTCCAGCTGCTTTAACACAACCATAAAGGCTATAATAATAGGTTGAAGTACTTGCTTGATGAGTGTTATTGCCAAACCTGCACTTACACAGCTCATTGTTTAGTATTCTCCCTCACAGTTTCACTCTTCTGTTCACTCTGTTTTTAGGCATTTCAAGCTTCAACATGCATCCTTTTTCATAAAAACCTCTAAAACCCCTATGAATGAAACCACTGAAAGAAATTAACCCAATTTCTTGAGTTATGGCCAACATTTGTTTTAATGTTTGACCAAATTCTAATCAGTTCATTCTTGAACTGACGCTTGCAATAAATTTGAGGAAATTCCTTTAGAGAACTGTTGGTGACACCGAAGACACGGACTGTTGTTGTCTTTCCTCCAGTTGGTTAGAGATATATTTCAGTGGAAAAGTTTTTTAGGTAAGATTTTTGTTCAAATATTGGTGGCTAATTATTTTTAGATACTCTATGTGATTAAATGAGACATAAAACATTCCCCTTTTCAGTTTAAGTAAATGCTCGTATTTATCTAAATCCACTTTTATTAGTTTTTGATTCATTTGTGTATTTCAACTCTAATCCATACAGTTTGTATTTGAATCCTCCAGCTGCTGCAGAACTATATTTATATTCATTCTGGCAAAAATCCAGTGGATTTCTAACACCTGTTTTAATTCCTGCTTAATTTATTACATCTACAACTAGTTACATCACGACATTTGCCCATATAAGGTCCAGACTTATGACGAACATTTCTCCGAATACGACATAATTGTTTATGGGCAGCAGCAGTTGGAGTAATAACAGAAAACATGCCCAAACTTCTAGCCAGTTACCCAAAGGGGGGGGGTTGGGGGCTCGTCTAATAACCAAAGGGTTGGCAGTTCAAATCCTGCTCTGTCCTAGTGTCCTTGGGCTAGACACTTAACCTTCCTTGCCTCCAGCGCAGCAGTCGGTCAGCTGCTATAGGTGTGAATCGGCTTTTCTCAGTCATCCCCAGGCTACAAAAGTAGTTCACCACCACCAGAGGGGGAATGTGAGAGTGAATGAAAAATGGATCAATAATGTAAATTGGTTTGAGTGTCTAGAATTATCCATTATTAATATTAATAATCCATTATTATTATTATTATTATTATTAATAAAGTGTTCAGTTGTTGGTTGTATTAACAAAGTGGTTAAATGGGACAAAAAGCACAGTCAACAACCTGGAGGGGGCGGGGTGTGAAGTGGTTCATGTGCATTTAAAGGGCCAGCGCTCCAAACCACCTTTCTGGTGTCATTACTCAGATACAGTGTTGAAAATGGACCTGTGGAGTTGAATTAATGAAGAATTCAGACCCAAGCAGAACATTTACAGTTTATGGAGACCACAGGGAAATGTTTAAAATGTATAATTCCATAAAAAATATCACTCCTTTAAGTGTTGCTTTTTATCCAGGAGTATGTAACAGTACAGACAGATTTCTAAACATATGATCAGGGTGTTAAATGCCTGGTAAATGTGCTCCATCTCTCCACGGTTCAGGGTTTATCTCCGCCAGCTGCCTCCGTCTGTGTTATGTCAGGCCTGTCCTCTTCCTGACACTGCGTAGGAATAACATACCCCTTTGCAAATTCCTCAAATTCCCAATCATATTTGTGCATCGGAGAACACTGGGATGGCAGTTTCCAAGAGAAACACTCTCTTCCTTTCAGGGCTCAGCTCGTTTCCATTGGCCAAACATAGTTCCATCCTGCTCGGCTGGATGTCACACCACCCGTCACAGGAGAGAGTGACAGCTCACTAATGTTTGTGAGGTGGAAGCTGTGGAAACATGCCTGCTTGTTTTTCCCTCCAGCAGACTAGCACTGATCATGACTAATGTTTTCCTGCTTATGGGCAATTATTAACTTAAGGTTGGTTTAACGGACAGACAGATGGGCTTTGTGGTCCACGCCAGAGTTTCTAAACATTCAGACACAGAAGAACACACACTGACACGCTGTTCCACATCCACGCTGACTGATGTCACAGTAATATGTCCCATTTAATATTGACAATGTGGTTATACACAATGGTGGATGAAGTACTCAGGTCCACTTATACTTCATAGAAGTACCGATACCTCTCTGTGAAAGTGGCTAATACAAAGATATGCTCTGTAGTTTTAGAATTTAACAACCAAAACCCAAATGTGTAAGTTGTATCATGTATGATTGTACCTGTATCTTATTGAAGACATTTACAGGTGTTAGATGTTTTATTTTTGCTTAAATATTTAAAAAATAATAATAATAAAAAGTTACAATACCTCCCTCATAGACATAATTGGGTAGAAATGTAAAGTTGCACAAAATATAAATACTCAGGTAAAGTGTAAATATCCCAAATATGTACTGAAGTGTAGTCCTTAAGTCAAGTTGAATAGATTCCACCATTGGCTGTGTACTCTAATAAACAAACTACTTTAACACAAAGGTCACACAAAGAAGTATCTTTATTTACATGGTTCTGCCCATATTTGAACAATCGTCAAAGAAAAACAAAAACAAAAGGACAGCTGTGTTTAATCAGAAAATAATTATCAAAAAACAAGACAGACAAAACCTCTCAAACAGAGTTCAATTCATAAATGTACTACCATTAGTTTACATTATTGATGCATGATAAATATATTGTATGTTTGTAAAAAAAAATATTCCTGCTTTACAGTCCACAAGAAAGCACAGAAAAGATGAGTTCAGCGGTTAAATGTCCTGACTGAGCTGAACTTCGAGCGATATTATCAAAAAACCTGAATTTTTCATCTTGAAGAATATAATACAGATTTGTTTTCCTGCAGTTTTGGACTTTAAAAATGAACATATTTTCAAGAAAACTTCATTGGTCACCAGATTTATCCTAGGATCTGGATGAAACTCCTGATTGAAGGTTGTCTACTAAAAAAATAAACTGCTTGGAACATCCAAGTATTTTCATATTGATTCTAAACTTGCGCGCACACACACACAAACACAAACACACACACACAAAAACACAAATTACTTATTTTTCTTTGCAAACTCCTTCCGGCCACCTCCTTCTTTCCCAAAGTTGCGGACCCGGTGGATCTTGGCCAGCTGGTTCTCTATGGTCTTCATGATATCCAGATGGTCTGGTATGTGAACATATCGGATGTTTCTGCCAGTGATAAACAAGTCCTGGAGGTGACTGAGCTGACCTCGCCTGTCCTGATACACCACCTCTGCCAGCCGCACGTTCATGAAGGCGTCCACGTTGACCACGCGGCCTCGGGCTGTGCTCTCATTCCTCAGGTCCACCGTGGTCACCTCCCCCTGCAGACCCTGCAGCAGGACCACCATGCTGTTCTCTGCGATCGTGCGTTCTCGAATAGAGTTGCAGACTTCAGCTTGGACAAAGGCTGATGTTGAGGATTCAGCCCCCTCTGACTCCATCTATACTGAAGATGGAGATTTCTAGATAGTTGGAGATCAGAGAGAAAAAGGAATGACAATCAGATTCAGCCTCATTTACCGAGTATGTAAAACATACAGTGTGTTCTCCGCTGACAGTTGTTGTCTTTCTAGTATAAGATAAAAAAAAGGAAAAAAAATAAAATAAGAAACACTCTATAATACATGTAAAGTCTAAATTCATAAACATATAGGTATTTGTTTATGTACAATAATAGCACCATTCTATCCCAACTGATCTCAGCCCTCCTAGATAATGTAGTCTAATGGAAAAATCCTTCTAGTAAATTAACAGGGCCTTGTAACATCCTCAAGCTTACTTCTTTCATACATATATATGAATTTTTAAAGTTTGGCAATCAGTGCTACATTTCATCTTTACTATGTTTACTTGAACACTCATCATTTAGCTTAATTTTTTTTTTCACACTGGGTTTAAATTTAAGAAAATTCAATGGATTATTATTTGCAACATGTACTAATGAACGTAGTTGTTGCCAGAAACAAATTAAAATCATAAGGAAAAATTGTTATCCCAACAAAAAAATTTTTTTTTACTTTCAAGTAAGCATATTTCAACTATGAACAGACATAATTAACTTTACCATATCTGGAAACCATGTCATCATACACAAAAACACCAGAGATCTTGATGAATACACAGCCTGGCTAAAAAAAAAAAAAAAGTCCCCACCCAGATTTAACAAAGCAGATAGTTCAGATCCTCCCATTTCATAATTACTGCAGCGATTAAAATGGTTCTTTAGCCTCAACTTAGGCAGTAGTTTTTCATTTCTCGAACAATCACCAGTTTGATAGAGAACAAAAAGTGTTTTGATCTGTGCTTCAAAGTCAGTGTAAAGCACGGGAATAAAATCTAAAATACAACATCTAAAGTATAAATAAAAAAGGTGCAGTAAAAAAAAAAAAGTGATGAGGTCTATTTTTACTTGAGTTGAATTATTGCACTGTAGAGTAATAACATCCTCCTAGCAGAATGGAATGGGATGAGCTGGAAATTAACCAACACAGTGGTCTGACTCTCCCACCAACATATGATCTAAGGGGAAAATGAATGCAACTGTGGACAAAAATAGCCTAGATGTCGGGACATTTACTGTAACATTGTGTAAGAATCACATTGCAACAGATTCCACATCAAATGCATCTTGTAATCAGACTTAATGTGGTCCAAAAATAGATTGTACATCTAACTTTTCATTGGATGAGCTGTACATTTCATCAGAGCTGGAAAACCCAAATTCTGACTGAATAGTAGCCTACTTCCTTAAAGCCTCTTCAATGGTAAAGAGAGGAATAAATGCATTGTAAGCATATTAAATAAATTAAATACTTTCCACTATATTTGACTTTACAGTTTCAGTGTATTCATACTGTTTTTTAAATTGAAGTTAGAGTATAAATTCCCTTACACATATTGCTCTTATACTGTTTTTTTTCTTTTCTTTTACTCTTACAATTTTAATACAGTCTCATCTTTTTTCCCCAATTCCCCAGTGGATTATCTTAGAACTACTTTTTTTTCTTTCTTGTTTTAAACCCAAGCCATCTACGTGAACATCATAGGCAAATTACCTTCTGCGTTTCTCCTTCTTCAGTACAAATTTAAACCAAACTAAGAATTATAACTAAAACTTATTCGTAACTTTGGAGAGGAGCTTTGAGATTTTGTAAAGGCAAGAAAATCTATTACATGAGGTGAGTTGTTATTTTCTGTATGTACTGGGGAGAGAAAAAAGGAAAACTGTATCAACTGCGACTAGAAATAATCAAGAAAGGGCTTTACATCAGTAAAGAACTTAGTTTGATTAAACCTGTTTTCTGTTCCGTTTTTTAACACTGTCATAGATACACTGATATAAAACCACCAGTACAGACCATTATATTATCTTAAAACGCTTTAATTCAATTTCAAGTCTTTTACACTGAAGTAACTACAGTTAGCTTTTAGTGTAGCTACGTTATCAACACCGTCCCGGTTCATTAGAACAGACACACGTCATGTCCACATCTCCTGCTGCCTGCATTAGTCACAACTTTAAATCATGAAAAAAAGGGGGGAAAAACTCACAATAAGTCTTTGGGAGACAACACACCAAAAAGATCATCACTTGGTTTTCCCGCATGTATTGTACACACAAAATCAGGAAGCGTGCGTGATGACGTTTATGTTACGTCATTAACGTGCGTCCACATTGAACAACAGCGTCCTCTGCTGCTACAACTGCGCACCTAAAAGTATTTAAGTAGAAAACTAGTAGTTATGTTTTACTTGCCTTCCTTTTTAATTTAATGCTACAACAGAACATATTAGAAATAAGTATTTAACTTTTTTATTTGACTATATTTTTCTGATTTGTAATATATTTTACTAAAATTTTTAATTTTTGTGATTAACTGAATTAAATAAATGTAAATAAACCCTGAGTAGAAATATGACTGCTGCTTTATGTACATTGTGCAGATAAGACTCACGTACTTTTACTTAAGTACGGTTTTAAAAGCTGAGTACCTCAGGAGTATTGACATAGTGTAATGTTTTCATATGATCAAAATAGTTTTCCACCACTGCATTTATCAATCACTATGTATTACGTATACAAACAATATTTTGGGCTTTATTTCAGATAGCCTATAGGAAATCTGATTGGATGTGTCTTATTTGTCTCCCAGGTCAATGCACTACATGGTAAAAGTGAAATTGTAACTGACTTAAAACCTCAGAAAAAAATGAAAAGAATTTCTCACTTCGTGAACAAATATGAGATTATAAAGATCATCTTTATTGACAACTGTTAAATAGAAAATACATTCCATAATACTGCTGATCATACATTGTGTAAGTGCATTCATGTGTCTGTCATTTTGATGATAGTTAAATAAAAGTATTTTGTCAAGTAGAACTCTGATTCTTTGGATATTTGTAATTTCTAAGTTTAGCTTTACTAGTTGTAGGAGTGAATAGACTGCAAACTGCATTTTAAAGTGATGCTCAGTGGCTGATGTGTAATGATGGTAAGGTTAAATAAAGATTGAAATTATACTTTTTTGGCCTGATATATAAGATTCTAGTTTTAGCCACAATAGAAATTTCATACAATCCAACATGAACTCCTATAATTTAGTTACATTTTGATTGTAATTAACTTAGGTCGTCCATCATGGCCAACAGGTCGTCTCCTTTGCTGCTGCTGGGATTTTCAGTCGGTTCACCCTGTTCCATAAACTGTCCAGCAATACAAGCTAGCTCTGTAGCAGCCTGTTGATCCTGAAACAACAAAAGTTCACTTTTATTGTCCTTGTAGGGAAATTCAACATCTGCATTTAACCCAAACAAACAAACAGAGCAAAGAGCGGCAAACTGAAGGTTCCTGGGGACCAACTCCAGACCTAAATCAGTAGGCCTACCTTCGTCAAGGTTTAGAATTAATACCTAGAACGTATGATTCTGATAGATGTGGAAAGCAGGAGGAAACCTGCATGACATGATGAAAACATGGAAATGACACAGAAAGAACCTGGCTGAACTATGCAAGCAAATAACAGGAGGAAGAAACAACATAGAAAATACGTTAACTCCAGAAACACATAAAAACACCACTCTGAATACCAAAGTGATTACAAACTGTCTTGATGGAAGTACATGTCACTGTTGACTTGAGGGGATATGTGTTATGGATATGTCTGGTATGTCATCTTTCACTGTGTTCTTTGTGTTGCTGTATTATACATATATAATTTTATGATTTTTATGTGAAAGTGCTTGTGCTGTCAACTTAACAGCCTGATTTAAGTAGAGGTACTGCAACTGGATTTTCAAACACTAATTAGAGTAAACATGAAGAAGTTTATGGGTTCATTCACATTGTGTTCTCCACATGAATTTAGGTCCCTTTTCTGCTTCGGGGAGAGTTAACAAACAGATGATTTATTGCACTACCTGCATTGCTTGAATATTTATGACTCCAACCAAGGATTCCTCAGTTCCACCAGATGCTCCCCTGTTAAACAAAAAAAAACAAAAAACAAAAACAAAAAAAAAAAGAGAGATATTATATAAAAACAAAAATCAGAGGAAATAGGATTTACTTTAATGCATTTGGAGAAAATATTGAACGCCACTGACGCCTCCTCTTCCTCTTCATCTGTCGTGAACAGGTTGATCCTGAAGACCGTTTCAGCATTGGGCGTGCGCTCGGCCTTCATGCTGCCCATCAGACGAGCCAGAAGGTTCAGTTCCTCTTTAGCCAGGAGGTTAGGAGTGTTATCTGTGTGCTGTGTGATGACAAAGTGTGGAAAATGAGGAATAAACCAAAAAGAGGATGTCAAAGTCAAACAACTGATTACAAAAGCTTTGTTCAGAGCCGTAGGTGAAAGTGCATCATGACACATTTTGTCTTACATCAGAATGAAGATTAATGACTTTCATCCCAGTAAGATGCAACAACATAAAACTGTGTAAAATAGTAAATACAGTAAATGTTAATTTTCAAAGGGAATTTGCATTAATGCCTTAAATCATACTCATGTTGATCACAGTTTATTTTAGGTTTAATTTTGGTCTATTGTAGCATATATGCACCATAGAATTGTATGACAGAATCACAATATTTACAAAAGACTATGTAAGTGTAAGCCGTATTAAACTGTCACGTACAGTCACATATAGATTTATTCCACAGCAGATACAGTATTAAAAATACTTATTGGGTCACTTCAACATTTTTTCATAAAGAAAACTAGAGCAGGGTTGTCCTTTGTGAAAATGTGAGTCATAAATCTGACCGTAGACACTTTATATGTTAATTTATAAAATCAATAATGCAATAACCCGCATTTAAATTAACAACAAAACCCCAATTTTCACAAGAACAAGTGACATGTAAAGGAAAAATATCTGACATTAAAAGCAGTCTACAAAAAACTGAGAATATATTATTTAAAGATGTTAAAGGTTATGTTGAAATTTGACTTCTACTTGTACTTCCAAAGCTATATAGTGGCAGTAGAAATAAGAATAAAGCAGCACAAGACTTACCAATAACTGAATAAAAGTGGGTGTGTTTTATTTATGGTCTGAGCAGGGGATTCTACACTGTAAAAAATGGCCTTAAAATTTAGGCTGTAAAATTGCAACATAAACTATTGGTGAAAATAGTTGTTAGTTTGAAAATATTTTTGTGTTAAATATTAAATCAAACATAGCTTTAGTTTTTACAGGAAGAGTAAAAAAAACAGATTTGTTTGTAAAAATTACATATTTCTATTTTTTTTTTTTTATAAAATAAAATTGTAGATTGAAAAACAATGTGGTGCTGTTTAAATTGCAAGACCATAATGTGGAAATAACAACCTACTTTCCCTTTTTTTTTTAAATAAAAAAATGCAATCTATTTTATTTCTGTAGCACATTTAAACAACAAGAATGTTTCCAAAGTGCTACACATCATAAAAACTATAAAACAATTAAGGCAAAATTTACCAAAAGTAAGTAAATATGTAAAACTCCAGCAATGCTCTAAATAAAACAATACAATCAAATCATTAAAAGTACAAAAATCAATTAAAATAAATTATATATATACATATTATATTAATAGTAATAAATTAAAAGAACACAGAGGACCACCCAACTCACGCGGTGTTAAAAGCCAAAGAATAAAAGTAGGTTTTAAAATGAGACACTGCATGTGGGCGAAAAGTAATAAAAATGTGAACATTTAACAAAGATGTAAATCATAGCTGTCAAACATGCGGCCCGGGGGCCAAATATGGCCTGTGGGCTGAATTTATGAAATGCAAATATTACACTGATTATAAAATCAATCCAAGACATGAAAATCATTTTAGTTTCTGTTCCACATTCAGCCCAATTCAATCTCAAGTGGATCAGAACCAGTAAAATACCATCATAATAACCTATGAATGATGAAAACTCACTCAGTTTTCTGTTTGTTTTACTGCCAAAAAAGCAAAATTAATGAAAATGTTTACATTTACATGCTGTTGTTTCACAAAGAAGTGAATGAGCTGAAACGTCTTAACAGACTAAGGTGTAAGTGACCCAATATTCTGTCTGTTTCTAAATGTTTTATGTATTTGTAGATCCACTGTGACCTGTACGTTGTCATGCACATTTGTAAAAAATAAACTGAGACTGAATATTGTTCAAATTGTACTTATTTTGCTTAAGAAATGCCATTTTTTTCCAAAGTTCTTCATATTATTCACATTTTTTTAAATAATAGATTTGAAATGTAAAAGTTTTCCTAATGTTCACTCTAAAACACAGATAAATGTGTGGATATAGACATTATTTATGTTTTATTGTTATTATTATTATTTTACCTCAGATCATACTGGGAAGATACAAATAAAGAAATAAACAAACAAACAAATAAAAATATATAAATAAACAAATATAAATAAATAAAACAGCTAAATTTAATTTTAATTTAAAACTTGAAAGAAACAGTGCAGATCTAAATGTCTGAATCAGAACTCTGTTCAAATGCAGCTGAGAACAAGTGTTTTTTTTTTTGTTTTTTTTAAAGTGGATTTAACCCATAAGGACCCAGTGTGACTTGTGTTTTTCTCTCTATTTAACCTTTGCTAATTGATTTATCAACATTTATCATCCTATTATCACCTGAATTCAACCTTTTTTTTCCTAGTAAAATCAATTTATTTTCCTATGTTTAATTCACTGATCATGTAGAAGTTCATTAAAGCTCAAGAGTAAATTCAAAGGTTATTCTATGAAAACAAACAAACAAAAAATTAAAAAAAAAAAATTAAAAAATAGTGACTTTTTCAGTAAAATCTATCATTAACTGAATGTAAAACAAGTGTCTCCATCTACTGTCAAGGATTAAACTTCCATGGGTTTTACTGGTAAATCAAAGTTGTAGAAGATGACAGTGTTTCCACGGTAACTACAGAGCCTCTGAATGTCCAAATGCGTCATATCAGATGACCATGAAAATATGTAAAATTGTATTTTACACCAATTATTTACATGTATTGATAGGATTAGTGGATCAACAGTTTATCAGTCCACACATCAGTAGATGTGTGGACGGTGTTGACGGTGGATGTTTTGGTCTTTATGGGTTAAATAAACTCAGTGTTTCATCTGGGAGTTTGTTCCAGACATGTGTAATAAGCCATATTTTGTAGCACTGACCTAAAAATAACCACAATCTGAACCTATTTGAGTGAGGAAGCGCTCATGGTTACCTTCACTGCGGGAGCTTTGGATGTGTGCGTCTCCTCTAGATGGTTCATGCTGTAGCTTTAAATAAATATAAATAAAATACAAGCGTGAAGAAAACATGCATTCGTATGTTAAAATGGGATTGTAAAGGTAAAAGCTTCAGGTATGTACAGTGGTATCAGCAGCAGAGACATTCTTCATGGAGAAATGTACTGTACACTGCAAAAAAAAGGGGGTCTAAAAACAAGATAAAAACACTAAATGTGAGGAAAAAGATACTCAAAACAGATGAAATATGTAAATATGTAACATCTACTTAAGCACGTTTAAGCACTTAAAATGAGAAATTAACTCTTAAAACAAGATAAATTATCTAACACTTATAAATCTACATGTTTTATCTGGGTAAGAATCAAATAATTTGCTGTGTAACGGTAACGTGACCTGGATTCAAACATGATTCAGCACACGTACATGTTTAAGCCCAGTCTGATGACTCGGTCTCCGTGCAGGTCAAAACTCCCCATTCTGAGGGCGACGCTGTAACTTCCCCCTGTAGGAAACTCACGCCGTCTCACTTCTCTCCCTTTTCTGTCAAATGCCCTGATTGATCAAACAGAAAGCATGTGGTGGCATGTGATAGAAACTCGAAAAGTTGCAAAGTCACAGGGAAACTAAACCAGACTACATTTAGATGCACATTTAAATACTTTGTTCACAGATGAGAGGCTTAATTAGCATTATTGCTTCATGTTATATTATTATTATTATTAACTATAACTCTGAGCAGTGGTTAACAATAAGAAAAAACAAGCTTTCTTTTAAAATGAAGTCAAATATTACTGTAAAATAAAAAAAAAAATAAAATAAAAAAACCCCCATATACTACTAGAATACATTTGCTACAGCTAAATATAACCGTGTCGGGAAAGTTCAAATCCCTTCGCTGGTTCAGTTTATAAATGTTTGATTTATTTGTTTGACTATGACTCCCCAGCCAAGGATTTCACCACCCTTTGTTTTAGGTCATAATTGTACCATTGACTAAGCAATTATGATTTTCTTTGCATTTGATGAGGTCATACAGTGTTGACATTAAATGTAGTATTAAGGGAAGTCACCAGAACACATGAACACAATATAACCTCAGTATGTATCATCACTGGATCAAGTATGAAGCTCTTTGTTCACACACATCTATATTATGTGTTATTCATATTAAAAAATATACCTAGTTATTCTGAGAGTGGGTTAAAATAACTCAGCTGACATTTAGGATAAGTGGGTAACTATTTTGTGGGCTTTTTTTTTGTGTCCCTTTGTGTGTGTGTGCTTTGTTTTGTCTTGATAATGTTTTATATTACATATTGGGCTGAATGTGGCCCCTGAACTAAAATGACCCCCCCTGTCTTAACTGTATGCATATATGTACATATATATATATATACTATATGTTTTATACTCCAACTTTATTTATAAAGCACTTTAAAACAACCACAGTGGACCAAAGTACTGTAGAGGAAGATAAATAAATAAATAAAAAAGCAAAGTAAAATACAAGAATAGTTAAAATCAGCAATAAAAAAAAGGTTATATTAACAAATAAAATAAATTGGTGTCTTTGTCAGAACCTCAGAGCTCTGTATTCTAAACACACATTGATAACTTTAAGTGTTTTTTTTATTTATTTATTTTTATCATTGCTATATAAAAACACTTCATATAGACCCTTTAACAACTGGCTCATGGGAGCAGATTAAACTAATACAGTTTTATATTTTTTCAGCACTATTTGGTGTATTTCCAGTTAGAGCCCATTACTATGAAGTGACCTCATATAAAGAACTTTAAAATAACCACAGTGGACCAAAGTGCTGTGCAGCTAAAAAAAAAAAAAAAAAAAAAGAGTAAAATACAAGAATAGATAAAAGCAATAAAATCAGCAATAATAATAATAATAATAATAAAAGGTTAATTAATAAATAAAATAAATTGCTGTCTTTGTCAGAACCTCAGAGCTCTGTATTCTAAACTCTGTAATGTTAACTTTAGATGTTTTTTATTTATTTATTTTTATTATTGCTATATAAAAACATGACATACAGACCCTTTAACAACCACTAACTGCCCCAGGCTCATTTGAACAGATTCTAAACCGCTTAAACTAATACAGTTTTATATTTTTCCAGCACTACTTGGTGTATTTCCAGTCACGGCCCGTTACCATGACGTGACCTCATTGTTTACTACCAGAGCACATTCGGTGCTGTCCACCTCCTACCTGATTAACCCAGGGACATCTGTCTTGTGAGGCACTGGGCCTGATGTCCCCAGTGCAAAACGTCCATTTGGATTCTGGACCTTGTTTTTCAGGAAAAGTGAAACCTAAGAAAATGTAATAAAATAATCACTAAAAGCCTTTATTGTGTTTTTTTGTTGTTTTTTTTTTAATGACATGAGTGAAAAGGAAAGGACTCACTCGAACATGCAGGTCTTGAAAAAATATAAGCAACGTTTGTCTGAGAAGTTGGAATTCACCCTCTGACAAAGATGAATAGACCTGCGTGAAAATGAAAACAAACAGGCCACACAGGATGTACACATGGACGATAACGTCTGACAGCTGGAATGTACATCATATGGACTGTCATTAAGTGGTTGTATACTGCGGTTCTACACATCTGCTGTATGTGGATGGAAAATGATGATGTGAGCTCTGAACAATACCTCAATGATCTTCCTGTGTGTCTCCTCCACCTGGTTCGACACCGCAGGAGTGTCTTTCACATATTCCCTGATGGTATCTATGTGATTGTAGGAGATGAGCAGCAAGTCTTTGGGGCGCGGACAAAGGAAAACTTGATATTTGAAAGCCATGACCATCAGTTCATAGAGCTGCACGAGGGGAATCAGAACAAAACATTTAGACATTTCTATTTTACAGTAGAAATAGAAACATGACTTAACTTAATGAAACCCTTAACCATTAAAACACAAACATCGACCAAAAACATCAACTGATCTAAACTGTTTAATACCATGTAAATGTACATGTAAATAATTGGTGTAAAATGCAGTTCGCCATCTTTTCATGGTCATCAGATATGATAACCATTTAGACCAGGGGTGTCAAACATGCGGCTGGCCCTTGTGATGACTTTATGAAATGCTAAAATTAAAATAATATTAACAATCATTTTAGTTCAGTTCCATAGACAGACCAATTCAATTTAAAGTGGGTCTAATAGGTAAAATACTACCATAATATCTCATAAATACTCACCACTGTAAATATTTTTATGTATTTACACCAAAACAAAGTAGAATTTTGCAAAACACGTGAATCATCTGAATTAATATAAACAACCTGAAATGTCTCAAGAGAAATGCAATTTTAACAATATTATTATCTGTTATGTGCTCCACATACATGTCCATGTAAAAATAACCAACAGCTTAAGTAAACATGTTTACAGCCTAATACAACACATGGTTTTGCTCTCTATAATTCACTATCCCCTTTAATGATAACTATACGATGGGTGAATTTGATATAATTTATTGCAAAAACAGATATTTTCTCATGCAATACTTCCTTTCATTTGCATAAAAACTTCCTGTTAGGTTTCTGAAAATAAAGATGTCTCTGCAACTTCAACATGACTAGACTTGTCGTCATTTTGACCTCTTTTAATACTAGCTAAAACGTGCCAAGTTATTTTTGGTGTATGTGTCGTGTATGACATGCTATGAGCTTTTTGTGACGGTAGGTCCCATGGGGAACAGAGGAAGGGTCAGTTTGACTCTATGACAGACGTTTATTTATTAGCCCTGTGGATCAAAAGGACAGACCATACTCATACTTAAACATTATAAATTTAGCATAAAATGAAACACTTAATTGACTTGATTAAAAGCTTCTCTTAAAGGATCCATTGAGTACATACCCTGTCCATACTGGCTGGGTTCAGCCTCATGATGGAGGCGTGTGCTAACCGGGTCAGCACCGTTTTCATCGTCCTGTGAGAATACAGCTGCTGAGGTTTGAGAAGTTCATCCATAAAGACTTTACTAAACATGGTCCCAACGATGTCATTCCTGACTACGAAGTGGAGAAGCAACAGAAGAGGTTAGGTGTTTCAACCTAGGAGTCTGAATTCAAGTGGGGTCACCTGGAATTTCTAGTAACTGATTAAAAAAAAGTACTAATAAAAAAATATATGTTGAGTTGACAGAGAAAATCACATACATAAAAGACATGACAAACTGAAAATGAAGCACTGTGGTACTGTTTATCTGTCACATGTTCACTGTGGTACTGTTTATGTCACATGTTCACTGTGGTACTGTTTATGTGTCACATGTTCACTGCGGTACTGTTTATGTGTCACATGTTCACTGT
>JAPSES010000058.1:13439844-13457566 GCA_029822895.1 Maxillicosta whitleyi
CATATACTGCTTGTTGTGACCCACCACATTGTAAAAAGAGCTACTCAAAGTGGTTTTTAGCGGAAGGCGCTCTTTAATATGATCAGTAGCCTGTGTTTTTGCCAAATTTTGACTTGTGTAGACTTCAACAAACTGGCGACGTGGAAGCTGCAAAATATAAGATGAGAGGCTTTAGATCTTGCATATGTAAGAAATCTGGCTGTGATCTACTGGAATAGAACATGCCTTTGGCTGGATATTTAGATGTAGGTTTTCCTATTCCAGAAAGGTATTATGAGCTGAGCCAGATCTATCAATACTGATCACAGTGTGTCACAACAAAATGTGGAGACATGATCTCAGACATCAATGATTTCTGTACTCGAGACTCATTCACATTGATGAGTTTGTAAATTAATATAATTTATTATGTCATTCCATTTGCAATTTTTTGCAGTGATCTCAACTATAGGCTGTGCAGTACTTGGGTATTCAGAATATTTTCAGCAGTTGAAGGTTGCTAAACTCCATCAGAAGACTTTTAACACCAACAGAACAGATATTCAACACTGTCTTGATGCACAGTTTTGGGATGAAATTGATATCAGAATTTATTTATTTGCTCAGCTGCTGTTTTTATTTTATTTTATTTTTATTTATTTAACTTATGGTGCATTGTTGGGTGGACTGCTGTTTGTAGATTATCCAAACGAAGTAGAGGGGACTACAAGTGTATCCAATGTGTTTGTAAAAAGTGTTTTCCTTTCTTTCAGGTTGGTATGTAGTGTGGCAGCTCTTCCTGTCCAAGTTCAAGTTCCTGCGGGAGCTTGTTGGTGACGCAAGCACCCCACAGGCCGAAACCGAACCGTCCGAAAGCAAGGGCGAGCGCGTAACTAATGCGCCAACACGAAATCGGCCCAAGAGTGCACGCCAAAGAGTCGTTGCTGCAGAAATCACCTCGTAAATCATCCAACAACTTTGTATTCTGAACTTTCACGTCTACTTCTGATACCCGTCTCACCACGGCTGTTTGTGAATCATCTAAACGGATGCATCGCACTGCGCTCCACACTACACATGGACCTAATGGACACTCTGTCGTCAGCCCTCCTCCTCTTCTTCACAGGACACTTTAAACTGACCGGGCACAGCTCCTGGTATGAAAGGGAAAAGCCATTCTCATTACTGTCCATTCCTTCATTTCTGTTCATAAGTGTTTAATTAACAAGTTTAATTATATATAGAGCAGTGAGTGGGGCTCCACTCATGGCCAAGCTGCTTCCTGCCACCTGTGTGGACTATCAGGCTGCGCCTTTACACAAGGACACGTAACTTCTCTTACATACATTGTATTTTTTAGCAGAAGACAGTCCAATCAAAGTATGCTCGTCTACATCATTTCAACACACACAGCTGCAGGTAAAGTGAAAACTGAAGTCATTTGTACAACTGACAAGTTTATTTACACAACACGACAAAGTGCAATGAGAGGCTCATTTATGCTGTCATTTTATTTGTTTCTTGCACAAGTACGTACGTTAACGGCGGACTACCATCCATGAGGTGGAAGCTGTCTTAGTTCAACGCCCAAAGCTTTTGACACGACACGGCTTCATTCCACTCGTATAGAAGTCAGCCGCTCTCCTGCGACTTCTTCTCCACCCTTTGTTTTTTTTTTTTTTTTAGATTTATACTTGAAGAGTCAGGAGGAAGTCGCAGGGAAGTGAACACTGTTGTTGTAGTGCTCTGTTGTTTCGGTCGACCTGGAGGTGGCGGTTACAAACTCTCCCGATCCCTCGTGCCTCAGTCTGTACCAGTGCCTGTCGAAATGGCATCCACTGTTCGTTACACGGCCTCTCGTCCTTTTTGTACAGTTTCCATCAGAGGGCAAAACCAAGTCATTATTTTTGTCTCCGACTATCCTTCCAGGTAAAATTACACGTTAAACTCGCACCTTTTTAACTGCAGTGATTTCTTTGATTTTTGCATTGGAGCAGTAGCTTCAAATAAATAAATGCCATAAATATGTCGACCCCTGTCCCGTTTGCCTCGAGTAGAAAAGTTGCTGTTGTCATTCTGAAGGAAACGTCACTGTACATGTGACTTATCTTTTTTTTTTTTATATTAGATAAAAAGTTGCTGTGTAATAAATACTAAATAATTAATAACGTGTTGACTCATTCTGTGCAAATACTGAAATATTAATACGTTAAAATGATCACAAACATTTCTTATTGATGTGCTTAAATGAGAAAGTCAGTGTTTTCTGCTCCTTGGACTCAAAGCAGGGCCAAATGTTCCAGTTTTATTAACTTTATTACTTAATTATATTAAGAAATGGATGCTTGAAGACTAAGTTTCCTTCATTTTCAGATATGTAAAATGAGTTTCTGTAATTTCTCTATAGTCACAGATAAAATAAGGGCAAAGAAGACAAAATGCATTTTGAGTATCATTAAAAGAAACAACAAACGAGTACAGATAATGACAATAATCACAAAATATGTGCCAAAATGTAAGAGTCATTAAGAATTAGAATGAGGATTTTCTGTATTGACATTGTTGGTTGTTGTGATGTCTTTTTATAGTTCGAACACTAGGTGGCAGTAGAACTCTGACAGAAAACGCAAACCACAGTTTCTCAAAACAGACTGAAAACATTTGAACTGGAACTTATTGTTTGGAAAGAGGCTATAAAAATAGATTTAGAAATGAGGAGAATAGCAGAAACAGGGGTTTGTTAGTGTTTGTTTTGGATCTACAGAGCAGAAACAAGTGACAGAGTTGTAAATGCACTGACATTTTTGATTAGAGTTCACCAAGTTCCTCTGTGATTCTGCAGAGCAAACAAACACTACTGCTCTCTTTAACTGAGTGAGTGGGGAAACATACTTAAAAAAAGGGTAAAATACCAAGAATAAAACAGCTAGTTTGTCGGTGCTGTTCATACTCTGCCAGCTGATGTGAAATTACTGCCATAAATTACTGTCTCGGACCTCTGTGGAGTGAATTAATCTACTGTATGTGTAATCTACTCTGAGTCTGCCCTGCTTTAAAAGACCATTTTAGTCTCTGACAAGGCTTAATCCATTTCAGCCCCGAGGGTCATTAGCTTATTCCTGAAGCATTCATACATAAAGCTGGGGTTTAACAGCAAACACGCAGCAGGGAAGGGTCCAAACAGATAGGAATGAACCCATAAATTATTTTTTTCCTTATGTTTTTAGACAGTAATGCAAATGAAAGCATTATTTTCTTTGTAAAACCTTAATATTTATACTTCCTCGATTATGTTCTTGACTAATCAGGTGTTTTGTCTATGAAGTATTTGAGCAAACAAATAACATTTCACTCTAAAATAGTTACATATGAATTAGAGTAGCAGTAAATTATTAAAGACAAAACACTTCAAATCAACTGGTAATCATTTCAACTGTCAGGCAGTGGTGGAATATAACTACAGTGAATATGCTATAATATTGTACATAAGAGCTTCAGTATAGAGTTTATTGTGCTGCTCACTTTCTATCATAGTTTATGTCAGAAGCAAATATTGTACTTTTCATTGCACTATAATTATCTGACAGTTTTAATCCGTCTTATGATGGAGATTTCACCCAATCTACAGACGCAGAAAAAAATAAATTATTAGGGCATCAAAAGTAATCAAAAACAATGGTTATGTAATCCAGTACCAACTCCTGGGTGTATCATGTGATTAAAACAGACAGAAAAGAAAACATGCAATGTGTAAAAGCACTGTTTATGACAGATATTGATTTAAAAACTGAAGTGATTTAGGTTTTTATCAAGAAAACATGGAAAATGTATAGATATCAGCTCTGAAATGAAACTATCATGAGCTATTTTTGTTGTTATTATTATATTTGTCCAAATAAAAGTACCTTTAGCTGCACTAGGCATTAAAATGAACAAGAAATTGAAGAAAACAAGGGGTGGTCTAATGTGTTTTTCCACCACTAATATACTGACGTCTTAAAATACATTACATTATTAACCCATAAAGACCCATTGCTACTTTTGTGTCAGTTCCAAAATGAATTGTTCTCTCTATTTCTATTTCTTAAGAGATTTATTTGTTACAATATTATCCTGTTTTTTGGATTTTCTTTTTCCGTAAAAATATTTTTTCCCCCTATATTTAATGTACTGAACTCATCGATGTTCTTAAAAGCTCAGATTACAGTTGAAGGTTCTTAGATCAGAAAAAGAACAAAGTGAAGGTAAAGTGACTTTTTCAGCAAATATATCAATAACTGAATGTAAAAAAAATATGTCTCTACTGTCATTGATCCAACTCCATGGGTTTTACTGGTGAACCAATGCTGTTGAAGATGATGGTGTTTCCATGGCAACTACAGAGCCTCTGTTTGCCTCTGTGTTGTGTCTAAATGAGTCATATCTGATGACCATGAAAAGATGAATAACTGTATTTTACACCAATTATTTACATGGATTAATAAGATTTACGGATCAACAGTTATTAAAAATTTAAGATCAGTAGATGTTTTTGGCTGCCAGTGGCGTATTTGGGTTTTTATAGGTTAAATATTATTATATTTATATAATATATAAGTTGTTTCCAACCATTTTGTCTTTTTGTTGCCTTTGAAAAACAGTGTGTATTTGCTCATATTTCAGATGTCCACGAGTTGCTAAAAGCACCACAAAATGTGTCTTGGTTTCATTTTTATTGAATGTTCCAAACATTTAAACACCAAAGATCAGAGAAAAAGTCCAAAAACTGAAAACAAATTTTTGCATCAGAACTTGTTTTCCATCTTTCCTCTCATATTAATCCCCAGAGACCAAATGCATCTATTGATCTAAAATGTTTAATAAGCTTTGAACCACTAATCCTATCAATAGATGTAAATAATCTACATAAAATGCAGTTTCTCAGCCTTTCATCATGATCAGATATGACCCATTTGGATGTTCAGAGATTCTGTAGTTACCGTGGAAACACTCCAACACTGATTCACCAATAAAAACCATATAGTTTGATAAATGACAGTGGTTCTAGACACCTGTTTTTATGTTCAGCTAATGTTATATTTTCCTGAATAAGTCACTTTTTCTTCAGTTTTCTGTGTTTTGATATAATAATCTTTGAATTTTCTCTGCGTTTTGATGAACTTCTACATGACTAGTACATTTATTTTAGTTGAGTTTATTTGGATCAAACTTTGAAGTAAAAAACAAGAAGCAAGAAATCAATTACATATGCATGATCAATGGTCACTAATCACAAAAAAGCAATTAAATATAATATATTTAACATAAATATACATATGATTATGATCAATTGATAAAACACAGTTTGAGAAGAGACAAAAAGAAGTAAAGGCTTATTTAGCCCCGCCCCTTCCTGGCTTTCATGTCAGATTCTTAATCAAACTAATTGCTATCCCATTAAAACAGATAACAATGAATAACTAGTCATAATACAGGAACAAATTCAGGAAAGAGATATGTAGACGTGTGTAAATAGCTGCTCCTTGGCGGAGGTAATTCGAGTCTGGACTTTATGGAGGTTAAACCATGTGTGAAAATAATGTCTCATTGTTCCTGAACCGTTCTGTCCCAAACCTGATGATCCTGATTTGTGGTGAATTCCAAACAAATTTGTCTTGTCTAATTGATTCATCACCATTTATCGTAATATTATTTTCCCGGCTTTGAGTGAAAATCAAGTATTTTCCTACGTTTAATTTATAGCCATGCAGATATTCATTAAATATCAGAATAGGTTCAGAGGTTATTATATGTAGTTAGTAAAAATGACTTTTTCCAGCAAATATAACATTAACTGAACATAAAAACAAGTACATCTTGTCAAACTACATGATTTCTTTTAATAATAAATCAATGTTATAGAACATGATGGTTATTCCATGTTCACTATGAAGCCAAATCTGATGATGATAAAAACCTGATAAACTGCATTTCACCTGAATTATTTCCATATACTGATAATATTAGAAGTACATACACATTGTGTATCAGAGTATTTTTTGGTTAAATAGTAGATTAGATAAATAAATAATGATACTTTTGCGTTGGACAAATGGTGTATTTTGACATGACCTTTTCCTCTTTCTTCATCAATGTACTGGTTGTAAAAAAAAAATGTATTTCCCTGCAAAATGTAAAAAAGTAAAATGGAAATACTCAAACGAATAACCTCAAAAATGCAATTAAACACAGTCCTGGGGTACATGTATTTCATTACTTTCCACCACTGATCAAATCTAATTACCATAAACGCAGAAGAATTCGCTGTGCATTATTTAAAGTCCAGTAATTGATATATTTCACTGTGGTATGAGTCAAATGTTAAGAATCCACGCACCCAGAATATCTCGCATCTATTGGAAACAGACACGGAAGATTAAGAAACCACCCTGCAGTAAACTGACTGAGCGGTGGATCTCTGCTGGTAGTTTTATTTGTACTAATGATGCCACCTCTTCTTTCGGATCAGACAGAGGACGTTTCTGCAGCTGGGGCCTTTTTCAGTGAAAGAGGCCCTGCTGAGTTAAGAAGCTGTAATTTCAGAGCCTGCAAATACTTTACAGGAAATGGTTGTGGTAAGCCAGGGAAATGACATAGCCTCTCCAAAGCTGCTCTCTCTCTCTTTATATATATACACATACATATCCTTTCTGCTCCTGTTGTCGGCTGGCGGTACTGCGCATTAGCTCTCCCGTGACCTTTTACTGTTTGTTTGCTCGACAGGCAGGTGAGCAGCTGACTTTTTGATTGCCACCCCTGTTGTGTATCACTGCAAATTTCCATCTCAGCAGTCCAACACCTGTTTGCCGTTTCTCGCCTCGACTAGACAGTATCTCATTGGGGGGAGACAACTGCTCCAGGGGATTTGGACAAAACGCAGCTTCAGCTTTCTGTCTCTGCTGCACCTTGCGTCGTTGTGTAATTGTGGTGAACCTAAACACAGCAATTTATGAGGTGTTTGGCGCGCTGCCCTGGTGACAGACACACACAGGAGCTCCTACTGTTCAGCAGATGTGGATGGACTGTGACATCTATGAAACTTCCATTACAACCAATGCAACTTTAGATTTAGTCTCTGTGGTGTTTATCTAATGGACAGACAGACGACAGACAGACAGATGGACAGACAGAGGGATGGATGGACAGACGGACAGACATACGGACAGACAGACACATGGATGGATGGACGGACAGATGGACAGGCAGAAGGATGGATGGACAGACAGACAGACAGACGGACAGACAGACAGCAAAACAGACAGGCAGACAACAAAACATTACAACACCCATTCACCCAGAAGTTGGTTCAGGGGTAAAACCTGTACTTGTTAGCATTATAATGTGTACTTGTTGCAAGTATAACCTGTACTTGTTTGCATTTGTTAGCAGTATAACCTGCACTTGCATGTTGCTGATATACCCTGTACTTGTTAGCAGGATAACCCACTTGTTAGCAGTACCACTTGTTAGCAGTACAACCTGCAGTACAACCTTAATGGCAATACAACCTGTACTTGTTAGCAGTACAACCTGTTAGCAGTATAACCCACTTGTTAGCAGTACAACCTGTACTTGTTAGCGGGGTCATCCCTATGTTCCCCGGGTCCTATGTTCCCGGGTATCGGGGGAACATAGGACCCTCTTTCCAACAAAGGGTCCTATGTTCCCCGGGTCCTCCAGTATCGGGGAACATAGGACCAGGGGAACATAGATACGCTCCCATACAACCTGTAGCTACTTGTTAGCAGTACAACCTGTACTTGTTAGCAGTACAACCTGTACTTGTTAGCAGTAGGCTATAACTTGCAGTACAACCTGTACTTTTTACCAGTACAACCTGTACTTGTTAGCAGTATAACTCAGTAACAGTATAACCAGTAACTCGTATAAAGTGTCATGTTGTTACAGACAGATGATGATCTTCTATAAATGTGACTCACTGGTGTGAGTTTAACCTTTAACCTCTAGCTGTAAAATGAAACATAGCAGTAAAATCTGCCCAAACACATGTATCACAGTAAAACCCTGATAAGGGCTGCTTTACTGCATAATAACCTTTTACTTTGAAACTTAAAATACACTTCGCTCATAATTCTTACTTTTAAAGAAGGCTAGAATGCTGAACTTTTACTTGTTTTGGACCATATTATATTTTACTTTACTTTAGGGAAGGATTTGAGTACTTTTTTCACCTTCCACCTCTGCCAGGACTAAAATAAGTCTGTGATTCACCCCAGGTCTGAGGCTATGTCTCTTCTCGCTTGTGAGATGCCATTATTAGCAGAGAATAAATCTGAAATGGATCTGACATCTCCTGATTTACCGTGTCTGTCTCTCTCATTCCATTACGAATTCCTCTCTTTCCAGTGTCTGCGGAGAGCGCGGAGTGGAATGTGATGGATAATAAAACGGTTAGATTGCTTGTAAGGAGGGGTGGAAGAAGTGCTCAGAGCTTTTACTTAAATGAGGAATAAAGTAACATAAAATGGAAACACACACATTAAGTGTCTCGAAAGTGTACGGTAGGAGCTGTCCAGAACTTTTACTTCACTGTGAGAAAAATATGGACATTACCATTAGATTTATCATGCATCAGTAAAAAAAAAAAAAAAAAAATTAAATAGGATTTCCCAGTTGTTTCTGGTAGAAGTGGAGCTTATTTTAAAACATTTTATTGCAAATTATTATTATATCCATGATGGATTACTCTGCTGATTAATCGGTTGTATGGTCTGGAAATAATAAGAAATACTGTCACAACTATTCAGAGAACCAGAGTAACACCCTCATTGTTTGTTTTGTCTAATCAAAGGTCCAAACCTCAAATTATTGGAGTTATTTTACAATCATTGAAAAGAAAAGCAGCAATTCTTCTCATTTGTGGAGCTGCAACTATGGTTTCACATGCAAAATAAATGAAATCAAAGAGGGTAAAGTGCTGGATAGTTCATTCTGTATGAAAGTATTTGTATGCTTTGTGCAAAAAAATAAATTCAGTTGAGGAAATAGTAGAAGTGAAGTGAAAATCTAAGTCTGTAGTTACCTTAATATCACTGTTTGTGCATATGGGTGAATTTTTAATGAGTTTTTCTGATCGGGAACTGGAAGGATTATTATTGTGGACATCTCCTCTGTTCAGTTTCATCTTTCTATCTTTAGAGCAGGGGTGTCAAACTCATTTTAGTTCAGGGGCCATATACATCCTAATATGGTATAAAGTGGGCCGGACCAGTAAAAAAAAAAAAAAAAAGTAAATAATTGGATAAAAAAGGTAAAAAAAAAAAGGTAAATTCCATAATGAAAATGTTTATGAATCATACTGGAACATAAAATGAACAACCTGATAATTGTTAAATAAAATAAGTTATTATATTATATTATTATATTACACCTAATCATTTATACATATGAAACACAACTTACAGATCACAGTTTTTATTATTTATAGTTTATTATGATAGTATTTTACTGGTCTGATCCACTTTAGATTGAATGAACCTAAAATGATTTTAACACCTTTGATCGTTCATATCTTCAGTGTGATTTTTATATTTCGGAAATTCATCCCAGGGGTCGGATTTGGCGCCTGGGCCGCATGTTTGACACCTCTGCTTTAGAGCATCGTCTCCTCTGGGATGGACTATATTCTGCTCAGATTATAACAAGAGAGAAAACGGGCAGGTGAAAAACACTGGAAGCATAAAAAACTGCATTTAGTCGAACGTTAAACTCCTAAACCTCCATTTTCCCCTGAGGACGGCGCAGGAGACGAGTGTCATCCTATACGTTTTACCAATTCACTCCACTTTGAACCAGAGAAAATGTGCTGCAGCTGATAGAGCGTCTGGTTCTCACGCTCTACACAACATGTGCAGCAGTGGCTCGTCCTTTATTTGCCCCTCATTACTCTCTATGTGTCATATCTAATGTTCCAAAGGCTAAGTGAAGAATAATTTGGCATGAGCGTCTCATCCAGCTGCCCTGTCCCGCTTTCAGACGATCTTTGACTAACCTCTTTCATGACGAGGAGCAGCTACTGTAGATCTGATCAGATTTGACGGGAGGTTTTTAACATCCTGCAGGACTCATTAGGACACGACACCGGTGTTTATGAGATGCATGAAAAACCTAAAACCTGCCAGGATGTATTACAGTGACGAGGGTTATTTTTATGATTAAATGTTTCAGATAATGATCAATTGTGTCGGTTTTGTGTTTTGTTACTTCACACTGTTTATAAATACAGCATGTAATTTTTTTTTTTTTAAATTATTATTATTTTTTTTAAATTTTTGTACATGTTTACTTCACACTTTCCCTTTTTTTAAAAAAAAAAAATTATCTGTTAGTAAAAAGTAAGTGTCTTCCAGCTTTTTCCCATCAGGGATCGCCACAGCGAATCAGATTTGCATGTTAATTTGACACAAGTTTTTACATCGGATGCCCTTCCTGACACAACCCTCTGTGTTTATCTGGGCTTGGGACCGGCACAATGAGACACTGCCCCCTTGTGGCTACAGGTATAGGTGTATATAGCATAAAGGGGCTTCCTTACCAAGGGCCCACCTGAGGATCGAACCGACCATGTGGTATAAACCACTTAGCTACCCCGCCACTCTGTTTCTTTATTGTCTGTTAGTCTTCTTTAATTAACCCATAAAAACCCAAACATCCACTGCTGACCAAAACTAGTCATGTAAAATGTTTAATATCTGTTCAACTGATCTTACCAATACAAGTCTGACAACTTTAGTTACTTCCCATAGATTTCATCCTCTTCCATGAATGATATAATGACTGTTCGGGATAAACTTAAGAAGAATTTGTTGGTAAAATATATTCCCACTTAACCCATAAAGACCCAAACATTCATCTGTGACAAAAAACATCTACAGATATAAACTGTTTAATCCCTGTTGATCCACTAATCCTATCAATCCGTGTAAATAATTGGTGTAAAATGCAGTTTATCATCTTTTCATGGTCATCACATGTGACCCATTTGGATATTCAGAGGCGCTGTAGTTACCATGGAAACACTGTCATTCTCTATAATGTTGATTCACCGGTAAAACCAATGAAATTGGATCAATGACAGTGGATGGACACACTGGGTTTATATTCAGATAGTGACAAATGTTATGGAAAAAGTCACTAAATCTTCAGTTTGTTTGTGTTTTGATACAATGACCTTTGATTTTACTCTAAGGTTTTATGAACATTTACTCGATCAATCAATTAAACACAGGAAAATAGATTATTTTCACTGAAAAAAAATGCAAAATTCAGACTATAATTTTATAATAAATGGTAATAAATCACTTAAGAACAATAATAAGGTATAATATCCCTCAAATGTAATCTCAGCATCATGATTTAATTACCTGATCAGTAAATAAAACATCAGAAAATACCCGATTTTGACTGAAAAAATGCAAATATTTAGCTAAATTGTGATAAATGAGAAAAAAATATTTTGGGAAATACCATAAAAGTAGAACTGAGTCATTATGGGTTAATTAACATCCACATGGGCATAAATGAAATATAGAAAAAGACTTGATTTTTACTGAAAATCAGGAGAATAATATTAAAATAAAAAGGGATGTCACTTAAGGACAGTTCAATGTAAAGAAGAATTTGATCAGAAATCATCATAAATATTGTTCTAGCTCTTTCTTTAAGGGTTAAACAACAGTAAAAAGTGGAGTTTGATAAATGACAGTGGATGGAGATTCTTTTACATTCAGTTATTGATATCTTTGTTGAAACAATCACCTTTTCTTCAGTTTTCTCAGTTTTTTTTTTTTTTTTAAAAATATAATAACCTCAACTTTTATCTGAGCTTTAATAAACACCTACATAATCAGTGAATTAAATACAGGAAAATACATGATTTACACTGAAAAAAGCAAAATAGAGAGGATAATATGATAATAAATGGTGATAAATGACTTAAATATAGAGAAAATAAATATTTTGGAAAAGTAGCACTGGGTCTTCATGGGTTCAAGTTGATTTTATATTACATTTTCAACAATGACTGATACTAACATCCATTTTTATGAACCTAGTCTTATTTTAATTTCCTTGTATAATGGAAAAAAATCATGAACTTAACCGTGAAGTTAATCGACCAAATTGATTCTGTGGTTCTTGAAGAGGAACTGCATGTGCATGAAGCATGAAGGCTAATTATTGATTTCAGAAACCTCAGATGCATGTGTTTTTCCTGCCATTTAACATGACAACTGCAACTTAAAACCTGGTTAAACTATGCACTGATGAACACAGTGAGATCTGGTGGCATGTTATTAAAGAAAACTATAAATACAAGGTGGTTTTTGAGCATCACAGTTAAAATTCAGGGGGAAAAATATCAACCCATTGGTCCATTTGATGTTAAACACTAAGAAATAAATGTTTTATACTATACAATTTTCTATACAGTTGGAAATGACAGGTAGGGACGCTCTCTGTAGATGAATACAGCTATTAAAAGCTCTTGTGTTACCCAATTTTAATGTTACTTAAAAAAATATTACATTATTTTGTAGATTTACTTATATATAAAATATAAGTCCCGTTACAAATTGAGTTTGTTTCAATTTGTTTGAAGATCTGGACAGAAATCTGATAATGATGTGTATCTATAAACAAATTTTCATCACATTCCATTTTATTCCCATATGTAAATATCCAGCTACATTTAACCCATAAAGACCCAAACACCTGCCGTCGACCAAAACCATCTACTGGTATAAAATGTTTAACTGTTGATCAGCTAATCTTATCGATACATGTAAATAATTAGTGTAAAATACACCTTTTCATATTTTCATGTTCATCACATATGACCCATTTCAACGTTCAGAGCCTCTGTAGTTACCGTGGAAACACCGTCATCTTCTACAACTTTGATTTATAAGTAAAACCCATGGAGTTGGATCAATGACAGTGGATGATCACTTTTGATTTTATGTTTTAAGTAATATTTTTTTTAAAACTAAAAAAGTCCATTTTTTTCTATTTGTTTTTCTGATCTGATGTATTAACCTTTAAATTTACTCTGAGCTTTAATGAACATCTACATGATGAGTGAATCAAATAATGATAAACACATCATTTAGACTGAGAAAAATCAAAATAGAGGATAATCTTACAAGAAATGATGATAAATCACTTCAGAAAGGTTAAATATAGAGAAAAAAATATTTGGGAACTGCCATAAAAGTACTATTGGGTCTTTATGGTTCATTTAAATCATATTCCAGTAAAACTATCAGAAAAAAAAAAAAAAAACTCCTGTTTTACTTGTTTTTCATGAGCTTGTCTTCTCTAATATAGAGTTATTTCCCATAAATGAAAAGACACAGTCATATGTTTAGGAACAATCCTTTACTTTGTGGAGAATCGCTCACACATTGACATTAGCATGACATACAAAGAAATCCACTGTCACACCCAGCAGTAGGACACACCAACGACATTTTACAGGTGGAAATGAAAAACAGGACATCTCATAAGGTGCTTCATAATATGCAACAGGAATGTTATGAAAAATGTTCACAAAACCCTACAGAGACATCGATACTGCAACTACATATATATCCATACCATAATATAAAACAATCTAAACAAAAATATAGCAAATATTTACAGAACAGAAAGACTATTTACAACATTCAAAACAGACTTAATTAAAGATGGGAAGCAATATATATATATATATGTATACATATATATATATTTGTACTGTAAATATATATTCACGCTAAATTACTCTGCACATGGTGTCAAAATGTGACAAAAACATGAACGACGAAGCTGAAAATCACAACGAAGCCATTTGCAGTAGTTGTTCTTTGAACTGCTGTGACTGATGTGACAGGTCTGTGACTCTGTCCACCATCTCCTGGATGGCAGCAGTGTTGGGGTAGTTCAGAGCAGCCGTCTTGGTGGCAGTCACCACCGTTTTTAACAAATCACACAACACGTTGCTGGAGTTCATCACCCTGTTGGCCACCTCTGGAGTGGAGGCCTGCCTGGACAGAGTGTCTCCGATGAAGACCAGTTTGTGGGCGCTGAGGATGACGAACTTGCTGTGAGCGACGAAGATGCGGGGAGGCTGCCCGGCGCTGACGCAGCTGAAGAACGCATCAACGGCGCTGAGCAGCGTGACGAAGTGTTGCTCGCACTGTTCGGAATAGAAGACGAGCAGCTGGCGGTCCCGGGCGCACACGTGTGTGGACGGGGAGAGGGATGACGAGGAGTCAGACGAGGAGGCCGAGATCCACTGTGTGATGTCGTTCTCCACGGGTTTGCTCACTTCCTGCTCCAGCTTCTTGAACTGATTGATCTGAGGGAAGCAGAAAGATTTAGATTATTCCAGAGTCCAGCTGATTTGTAGCCACTGGAACGGATTTTCCAGAGATACTTCATTACTTTGGCGAGTCAGCCTGCACACATACCTCACCCACGTACATTTACCATTTACCTCCACTATATATGAAGGACTGTGACTACAGATATTTTGTTTTATTATTATAGCAGCAGATTGTTTAATGCTTTCATCACCTCAGCTTGTATATCTCTCAGGTGACTCTCCTATTATTAATGTGTCTGCTATTATCCATTATCTCAGGTAATAAAAATCCACTCGTAACTTTTAAGTTTTATACAATCTGTAATTTTATGATGAAATATGTGTGGGAACATGTTTTTGTCCATTTCAAAGGTAAATCTGTATCAGACACAAATGGATGTGTTTCATTATGTGCTGAAACATCCAGTTTTGAGTTCGATGGGATGGTGCATGAGCAGAAGGGAGCATGTGAGCGCAATGATTTAAGAGTGACTTTTAATGCAATATATGACAAATGCATGTAGTAAACAAATCCTTTTTCTCACTGCTGTGTCATATTAATGTGAATATGGCTTTTTTCTTTTCATATTACTGTGACAGATGACTTTTCCCTACACAGATTTAGTAAATGATCATATATTTTCCTACATAATACTTTGCACTTTAAAGATTTACTAGATGTTAAATCTAAATAAACTGAACCTGATCTTTAATAACCCTATTATTACCCTTAGTTATCTTCATAATTATATATTTATTCTGTTTTCTAAGCTCCATTATTGACCTGTTATGTATTAAATCTCTCCTTGGGATGATCATTGATGTCTTATATGAGGCATATAGGAAGTATTATGGTCTATAATTTGTATTTCTTAGATTATAATTCTCCTTTTCAGGTGGACAAATGATCAAAAATCCAACAGGAGCTAACTTTGCCAGTTACGAAATTAATTTTCCACTTTAAATATTTGGCATTTGTTAGGCTATGAGATACCATCTGGACAAAAAGATGCTCAGCATGTTTGTGCAAAGAAAACCTGATAAAATCTGAGCAAGTTCAAACCCTGTTCACATCCTAAGTTAATATGTGTTTCATGATCCAAATATGGACGCATGAAAGGTGACCTGAGGATGCATTGAGATTTGTTCACATTCAGAACCTCCCCTCCACAGCTGACGCCATCTGCTTAAGCACAACTACTCTCAAACTACAGAAGATTTTGTTTCTATTTGTTTTTATTATTTATTTATTTTAATTTTATTATTATGTAAGTGCATCACAAATATGCTAAAGGAACAGACCCAGATAAACATGAAAATAATGATTGCATTTAAAGCAGGGAAGTGAGATCTGATCTATTTAAGTGTGAACGGATGCAGGCAAATCATCAAAGATGGATGTTAATATCGGGTATGAACCAACAGGCTGTAAAAAGGTCTCAGCTGTGTGCATCTGACAGTGCTGTAAATTACTATTTTAATATTTATGGCTCAGAGGAAGCCTCACCTGCTCCTGGCCCAACTGGACTTGATTTTGCTTGATAATATTTTCTTTCTCCAACAGCTCCTTCTGCTGACGTTCAAAGTCTTCTTTGCCCTAAAAACAAAGAGGAAATAGTCATTCAGTGAGAATCACACAACGTCTCTTTAACCGTTTACAAACCCCTGATGACACAGATTAAAGGTTTAATCCTCATATATCTACAGACAGATGTTATAGTAGAACAAAGGCTTCAACATGACGTTCTTACATTTGTTTTATTTACCTGCAAATGTACGTAGTCATAGTCCTCCATCCAGCTTTTAACACACTTTTCACTGTTGTTCATATTGTCTTTGTCTTGGCTGGAGGGTACAGGGAACGGTTTGGTCTGGCCTCCATAGTTGTCATTGTCTGAGGAGGGGGAGCTCAGTGGGTGGATCATGTTCTCATCTGGTGTGCTCCCAACAGAATAAGACCCATCCATGGGCGTCCGCCTGAACAGCAGCTCCGCGTTGCTGCTGATTGTAGAGGCCAACTGTTTGGCATCATCTGGCACAGTCCTGGACACCATGACGAAGCGGTCCACATCATCGCTCTTGCTGTGGTGCTTTCCTGGATTGGATGAAGCCAGGGCGTTCAGAGCCCAGCTGCAGTTCTCCAGGACCTGGTAGATCTGTAGTAAGATCTGCTGGGAGTCCTCGAGGCGTCCCAGTTGCCTCCTCAGCTTACTGTGCAGGCTGCAGTCTGATAGAGCTGTGGCGTTTGCAGCAGCTCCTCTACCAAACACAATAAAGTCCCCCAGAGCCGCTCGGACCCGGTCCAGCACTGTGCGGACGTCATTAGCGTGGCGTTCCATGAAGGGAAAAGTCCTCCAGTGAGGGGAAGCTGCCATTGAATGTAAAGCCCCGACTGAGGCCTCCACAGACTGCTGTAGGCGGTACAGCCTCTGCACGGCGGCGTCCAGGTCCAGAGCGAGGCGTCCCTCAGAGCTGGAGCCCGTGGACGAGGAGGACGTCGACATGCTGCTGCGAGTGCTTCCGGTGCTGGAGAACGACAGGCGGTTCACGCCGTCTGTCACGTCTGCGACCGCACGAGCGTCCTGAGCCGGGATGTCGTAGATGCCTTTGCTCCCGTCCCGGTCGATGGGTGAGGTTCTGTGCTGGGACGCCTGCATGCCCCGGGGGATGTCGTATATGTCCCTCTGAGACCCCGCTCCCGAAAGAACAGAAGGTGGAGGGACGTCGTAAATGCCCTCATTGCCGTTTGTGTTCTGGTGTTGGTGATGCGCAGAAGGATCCACACTTGGCGGGAAGTCATAGTGGGACTGGGAGCTCTGCGTGGCCTTTGTGAGAGCAGGCGGGGGTACATCGTAGATACCCTCCTGTTTGTGTTTGAGTGGCTGTGGGAAATCGTAGTTTCCTTCCTGGAGGGCAGGGTTGGTCCTGCAGGGAGGCACTGAGTAGACCTGTGGACGAGGACAGTCATTAGTTTCACATGTACACATCCATTTTCCCTCCCAGCACCACTAATCTGAACTTATCTCCTCTGAGTCTAAGAAATGCATGTATTAGAGTCAAAGGTTAACATTTTGCATGCTCTTGAATATAATCAACAATCTAAAGCAGAGTGGAATAAGGCCACACTTGAACATATTTATATGCATTTCTTACAACATGGGAGTTTTTCTTCCTATATCAAATTTTGTCTATTTTTACAAGAGGCTTTCTTTACCACAACTTAAAGTGGTGGTAAATATGTTAATTTTTGATGCTGTAAAACTGCTTTGAGGGGAAAAATACCAGGGTGCTGAGACATAAAACTAAAGAGCTGAAACAAGTAACTTAAGCCAAACCATG
>JAPSES010000058.1:13457666-13479651 GCA_029822895.1 Maxillicosta whitleyi
CCCCCCCCCCCCCCCCCCCCCCCCCCCCCCCCCCCCCCCCCCCCCCCCCCCCCCCCCCCCCCCCCCCCCCCCGAGCAAAGACGCTAAGCTGGAAAATAAAACTTTGTATAATGTATAATGTAATTTCTTTTTATTAACATGAAAAATTGGTATTTGCTGGATCTGGAATCAAAGGCTGAACTGTAATGTACATTTCTTAAATGATACACTGCCCTTAAACACAGGTTTAGATCAGTGTAAGACCACCGTTATTCACTCTTTGCATGCACAGCGGAGTTGCAGTTACACATACAGGAAGTGAAAGGCAATCTGGCTGTGTGCAGATACTATATTTAAAGCCTTAAACTTTCTGCCATTTGATTGTCAGTGCAAAGCAAACTGCAGGGTCTTGACAGAGCAGAGTGTGTGATGTGACATACATGGCACAGAGCATGATGGGAAAGCGGCAGGGTGAATAAGATGGTGGCCTGTAAGTGATTTCCACGCACTCTCTGTACTGTTAAGACAGGCCAGCCCCAAGTGTAATTAGGAACGACGCAAATAACAGGTCCCAGCATAGTTCAGGTTATTACAAACAAACTGATGGCTCTTTGCCTGGCTCGTCTGGCAGTCTCGTGAAATCTTAGAGGGTCTGGAAAGTGAAGAGTTATGTCCTTGACTCTCTTTTCCCGCCGGAGGGTTCAGACACAGAAACATAGTCTTGGAGTTTTGGTTAAACTCCGCTGGCAGGCAAAGCTCTCATTTAGCACAGCCACAAGAATGTCATAAATATGACATTTGACGTATTATTCATTTATTACAGCCAATTAAGAGAAATACTAGGAACTGTATCAATAAACATAGAATAACATTTTCCGGACATAAGCGGCTACCACTTCCTTATTTCAACTGTGTCTGACTGATGTGCCCTTTCATTGTGGTAGAAGTTGAACTAGACGTTGAAATGTTCTCTTACTCCTTGTGAAGCAGGAGGGATGTCATAAACGCCTTGTGTTCTGTGGTCCATTTGAGGCGGCGGGACGTCGTAGACCCCCTGGTTTCGGGCGCTGCAGTGCTGTCCCGCGTACGGTGACCCCAACATCTGACCGGGTGGAATATCGTACACCTGGGAAACAACAGAGCGTACAGTATTTATACACAACTGCAGCCGGTTTGATCATATTTGGTGTTTCTTGAATACACAGTATCTCTATACAGTCATTGTTTAATTATCAATATTTTTTTTTTATAGTTGTTATGTTTTCCTTTTTATTTTGTATCTTATAACTTCACAGAAGGCCACCTTTTCAATTCAGTTTTATTTGTAGAGGCCTATATCACAACAGGGTGGCCTCACTGAGCTTTACAGAATTAGTTGGATATGAAAACAAACAGTCAAATAAACAGTTGATGAAGGAAATGGATTCATGTCCTAGGCATCCCCCATCCTTAGAACCTCTTTATCATTAAAGAAAAACTACAAAAACCCTATGTGAAAACAGAAACCTGAGGGAGAACCACAGTAAAAGGAGAGACCTCTTTGATAATGTTAGTTAATGTTAATGTTATATTGACTTTATGTCTGTTTCCACAGTGTAAAAATCACCAAATTTGGTTAAAATCACAATTTAGCAGAGTTCTTAAACTCTAACTAAAACAATGAAGAAGATTTGTAATGTAAATAGTGATGGTGAATAGTGATAGAATGCTTAATTATTGAAATATCAATACCATAGAGAACCCCTTTAACTCTTTAAAACCTGACGTGTCATTGCTGACACATCCTGCACACATGCAGTTCGGATGGCTGTAACTCTTACTGTTTTTTCAATTGGAAAAATTCCAGTTTATTTCAGTGTAAATATAGGAAAATTACATGAAAAATATTTGTATTTACAAAGAGAAACATTTGAAGTTGTGACTATTTAAAGGTAATTTGGATAATATTTTACTGATCTGTGCATGGAACCTGAACTAAAAGTTTTCTGACTTAAGTGTATCTTATCATATTGAAAGATCCGAACCTTTGGTGGGCCACATTTGGCCCCTGGGCCGTATGTTTGACACCCCTGGTTTAAAGGATAAACTCACCATAGAGACACTATGGAGTGAGTGATTAAAATGAACCCTTATAACATTAAATATAAACACATTTAATGCACCTACTGTATAATTATAACCCAGTAACACACATTATTCTGTGCTTTTCTGTATATTTGTACACTGCTACTGCTACTTTTATTCCTTTCACTTGCTCTCTGCTCACTGGAGGTTAAGATATGGTGAACAGACTGAACTTCCGCTGTCAAGGATCCTTTCAGTGAATACGAAGGACTCTTCAGAGAACAGGAAATGTGGCAGGAAAAAAACAGAACATACCGCAGATCAAAAGAGCGGCTTTTGTCATTTCACTTAAATCCACCTGGGCTGTGTTAACTACTAATATTTTTGTCTGACTGTGCATTTTTTTAATGATTTGGGTGAAAACATGACATGGAAAAAAATGTCTTCAAGTACACTGTGACATTATTTTCTTTACTTCACTGTATTTATGTTCACAAATCTCCCTATGAAAACCGAACACAAAGCTGCAGGGTGATTATTCACATTATTATTATTATTATTAGATGTTTAATGGGTCATATGGTTGTACTGCAGAAACCGGAGACACCTACCCCCTGTGATCTACTAGGAGGGACGTCATAGAGGTCCTGCTGGTTGTGCTGTCCCGGGCTGTAGGTGTAGGACTGTCCCACTCTGGTCGGGGTCACCACCTGTCAGATCACAGCAGGAGAAGGGACAGTCAGACAGAGCTGCAGTCTGAAGACGACACCTGGGGCTCAGCAGTGCTCCACACAAATGCTCACAACACAAACCACAAACACACTATATATACCACCCAACAACAGCCAAGTAAAGACACATTTTGGAAGTGGTTTTATATTCTTTCTATTGTTGAAAGTAAAGCTGGACAATGTGGCCAAAAAGTTCCATATTGATTTTCTTCAGTGTTATGATTTTAATGGATGAATTTCTGGCCATATGAATTGAATAATACACTTTCTTTACTACAACTATATGTCATATTCAACTTTAGAAACTAATTCACAGTAATATATTAATATTGCAAGAAGCAAACAGGTCACATAATGAAAAAAAAGTCTCTAGATTTTGCAATTTAATGTATAAGCAATTTGATATATCACTAAACCTGTTGAAAGATGGAGAAAATATGAAAACCTGAACTAGAAATACAACACATTTCTGCAAATAACAGCTAAAGATCAGCTACTTTTTGAGTTCAAGTCTGCTTTTGCACATGTTTAGTTGTAAGTAATAAAAACACTTCTGTGTAATTATTGCTAAATGCATTTTGATTAATTATTCAGGCATTTTCCTGCATGAAACCATGATCTGGGGTGTAATCACATCCCTAAGCAAGTGATATCAGTGCCTAAAGCTAATCCCCCCCCCCCAAAAAAGGAAAAATCAATTAGCCGTTAAATTACATGAATTTCTTAGAGATGTGGTTGAAAAGCACTGCAACTGGTTTTAATACTGATATAATAAAATATTCTGGTGGGGAATTTTTTTTACATTATATTTATGTGCAATGGAAACTTTCACTGGGTTATGGGCTGTAATTTAACTACTGGAAAACAGTCAGAACATGTCACAGTTGTACCTACATAAAAGCCAACTAAAACATTCAAATCTATGTGGTTTGATGGGCAGTAAAAATCAGCAAAAGTCAATCTTTTCTGAAGAGTTTTGTCCAAAAGGCAAGTTATTTTTAACCAATGTGTTTCAGGTTTCATTTGAATGCCTTCAGATCTATTTACAATAGAAGAGTTTAGGCATCTTTTGGCCAGACTGTGCACTTTTCTATGCAGAAATCTCATATCTGTGAAGCAATTACTTGATCACAACGACGCGGTTAAATCCAAGCATTAGGATTTAAAACATCTTTAAAATATTTGCACCGTCTGGCTGAGAAACGGCAGTTATAAGGGTGAATTTAATGCCCGGAAAAAAAACAAAACACATGCCGATGCTTCACCTAAGGCTTTGACATTTTCACCTCTGTTAATTTTTTACCACCTTCTCCCTCCTCTTTTCCCGTCAGTACTAATCAGTTGCTCCACACCTCCTATTGCCAGCGTTTCCGTCGCCCTCCCCCCTCTCCTGCCACCTCCTATCCCCTAAAAGCAGAGCTGCAGACCTCCTTGCTGCGTCAGACAGACAGAGGAATGCTGGGAATGTCCTTCCCTGATCCTTGTAGTCCTCCTCTGCCCCCATGCACCACTATCACCACCACACTGGAACGAGCAGGGTTCATTAACGGGGTTAGAAAATAGGAACCATACGCATGGCTTCCTGTCAGAGGGAACGGTCTCCAGGGAGGCATAAGACTTTTAGTCCCAGGATCCAATCTTGAATCACTCTGCAGCCAAGTCAATATCTTAATACTACCCTGATCTAACCAAAACTTCTAATCTAAAATCTACCCGCAACGTCTCACTGATCTGGTTTTCAGAATAACATTCTATGCAGGAGACTGTTTTAAGAATATTGTCTTCTGGTAGTGATTACTTGAGTTGATTTTTAGCTATGTTTGCTTGTAAATGTGTTGGGCTTATGTACAATAAACTGCCTCTTGTGGGATTAATAAACGTATTTGTTTTGTTTGGTATGGTATTTACATGCACATCAAGTTAAATTAGCATCAAACTGCAAAAACAGGAAGAAACGCTAGAAAAAAACAAAGATCTATACACATCGTCTTGTATGAAGCAAAAAAAAAAAAAATTCCCAATGCAACAAAACTTTACTTATCTAGACTTCTTTAAAATAGCAACTGAAAATGAGATAAAATACCAACATTTAAGCTTAAAAGCAATAAAGACAGACGTATATACTTAAAATTGAAGGTTCTGCGAATGTGCACACTCCTAAAATAAGGAAGACAATCTTATTTCTCTGCAAATTATTTAGCTTGTAACTATAAAATCTAGCTATCACCTTTAATAAGACAGACTTAGATATATTGTCTTCAAATACAATTACTTTTAAAATTAAAAACATGCTTTCTTCAGTATTGGACGGAGTGTTTTTGGCTTGAAACTCCTTTTTGCAGTTTAAGTGCAGAGTTGGCATTTAGATTCTCAAACCCATTTACTATTTAGCTCTGGTTTTAATGTTCCTGTCAGTCAAATTAAGCAAGAAAAACTGATGATGTGCTAGTTTTGAGTTTATGTGACTTCAAATGGATGAGCGTTAAACTACTTTCCCTTTAATGACTTTTCTTGAGTCAGATCTTTTTCTTGTCTTATCATCTTTCATTTGGTTCCAGTCTGTATCCTGCCCATCTTTTTTTCCCCTTGTATTTAGTTAGATTTTTGCAGTGTAAGTGCAAAGTTAGCAGTTTGATCAGTGATTCCTCAAATCCATTTACTATTTAGCTCTGGTTTTAAAGTCCCGTCACAAAAATTAAGATATAAAACAAACACAAAATGAGATATGTTTGTTTTTTTAGCTGATTTAACTTAAAATAAATGAGTGTTTGACTACTTTCTTTTCTGCATTCTCATCTCATCTGTCTTGTATAATTATCCTCTAGTTTGTATCCTCTCAAATATTTATTTTGTTTAATTGCTTTTTGCAGCGCCTCTCTCGTGGATGCTGCGGAGACATTTTTCAGAGTGTGACCAGTAGGAGCTGTAACCTCAGCCAACTCTGGATGGGATTAATGTTTCTGAGGGAGAAGCAGAAGGGGAGAGGAGGCGGGGGGTTGGTTTGTAAAAGAGATTTATGAAAAAATGTAATCGAGGGGGAAGACGGGGAAAGTGAGAGGAACGGAAAATGAGAGTACGTCGCCTAGTATGGAAAGGAATGCCATTCATCTGAGTTCGAGTAACCAAAGTGGGTCTGACTAACAGTAGTCCATATGGTTCTCATAAGCCCAATCCGAACAAGCCCTTGGTGATTTAAGGTGTTCATTGTTGGCATTCCTGTCCGTGCATACATCATCCCAACAGTGCCTGTGGGGTCAGAGCTGAAACATACACTACAAGGCTCTGAAATAAACCAGTGGAAGAATAAATAGCCCGGCTGCTCTCTGCCTCTTCTCACGCACTGTCGCTCAAACACTCTTTGAAACTATTTCACTACAGATTATACAACACATGACCTTAAAATGTCATTTGTGGCATTAGATTACTCAAAGTGTAAATGTACTTTAAACAGAGATGGATGATTTCAGTTACTGCGAGAGGATATGAAGGTAGAGACACTGTGGGGTTTTGTCTCCATTTTGTACTGATCTTGTATTTCCTGCAGCATCGAACCACGGGGATGATTATTACTTATTCATATATGTTACATATTATTGGTCGAGTGTATTTTGATGCCTCTCTCGCAATAAAAATGACAGCAAAAACGTCTACATCACAACAATCTAATATTGTAATGTGTGCAGACAACAGGCTGATCCATTAATCGTAGGTAATATGATCAGCAAGTGTTCGACTGTAGCTGGACAGAAATAAAACTTCACCTCAATTCAACTTTAAAATATTTTTAAAGACGCGTGTTGGTGCTTAATAATAAATCGTGATGTATTTTCATTCAGTTTAGTGTTGTTTATAATGCATTAAACAGAATACACGACTATTTCAGTAATGTAACCATACTCTGAATAACAACCACACTAGTTACTCATATTTTGTATAATATATTCTACTTCAGGCTGTTAAAACCTCACACAGTGTGTGCAGACACTGCAGATAGTGAGCTCCTCTTCTGCAAAGTAACATCTAAGTGATCCTCAGTAAAGGTCAGTCCAGCCCGGCTGCCGTCCCTGAGGGTCGAGTCTGTTCGCTGATGATAAGTGAAGAGGATGTCTGGCCTCGGCCTCAACGTGCAGATGGCAACGAGGTGTCTGTCAAAGACCCCGGTGACCTTTCCGCAGGTAGATGTCACTGCTTTGAGAAGCACTTTTCCCATGAGTGGCTCCTCTCAGCGTCTGCCAGATGCACGCGGCTCATTTATTTCCCATCTCCGCCTCTGTTTATCCAGCAGGCTGTTGCTCGGCGCTGCTATAATTGCCGCTGGGTAAATATTTACCGCGTCCAATGAGGTTGGCACTAGCATGGCGGCGGCAGCGGCTTTTTCAGAAAGGGAAAAAGAGGCGCTGGGATGACATCATAAGAGCGGGGCGACTGGGCAAACATTTGTTCCCACTCAGGTGATAGGCTCTCAGGATTCCTCCACGGAAAGGAGGCCGAGCAAACTGAGTGACTAAAGAGGGATCAGGTTTAAACTAGTGCCCTGAGGAGCCAAATAGACGGCTTGTTAACGCTCCGACGTGTTTTGGTGAGTGACTCACGGCTCTTTCAGCAATACCATGTTTTCTTAGCATCCTGGCAGGCTCAGGTAGGACTTTTCAGCTTTACTTCAGAGTCACTTGAGAGGTTTCATCATAGTGTCAACAACTACCTCATAAGATGGTTAAATACTTGTTTTACATTTTATGCCCTGCTTGGGCACGATGCCGTGTTAGAAACTTTGAATCTGAGCTCTTGGTTTGGACACAAGTTGACTCAAATAAACTAATGGGGAATTTTGGAACAAAGTGGTAAACAGCATGATCTAAATCCCACATGTGACCTGCTGTAGTGTTCTTGTACTTCAATTACAAAATAAACACAACTGCATGTATGTAACAAATACAGTTACACACCAGCATGTTGGTGATTAAAGCAGGGTTACATCTGAAAGTAATATTGTCAACTAAATGCTTGTGTGGAATATAATATTCAGTCTATTGCAGAGTTGCCTCATCTGGCAGATTTATGGAGCAGACAAAGTCATCTGAGGGGTAGGATGTCATACAAGGAGCCGTCTCCATGTCTAGACCGACTCCGTTCAGTTGGTGGTGTGTTTTTGATTGATTCTGACCGTTGTTTGTGAATGGGTCTCTTGTTTTACTCTCCACCACATCAGATCTGTCCTTTCATCAATGTGCTTTGGTCTAAACCAGTGGTTCCCAAACGTTTTTGCTCTAGACCCATAAGAGAAACACGGTGTTTTCTTGAAAAATGGCACTATAAACTATCATAATATCCACTGAAAATAAATCCATGTATCAGAGCACATTTTATAGTTCTTTAAATGTAAAAAATAAGACATTAATCAGTGTGAACATAATAAGGAAAATGAATAAAAATGAGCAAAAATGTTAAGAAAAGTAACAAAAATATGTAGTAAAATCTACAAATTAGCATAAAAATGTATATAATGCAAAAAAACAAGCAAGATAATGAACAAAATAATCAAGAAATTTACCAAAGAAATAAGAAAATGACTAAAATATCAAGAAAATTAATAAAACTATTCAAAATTATTAATAAACTTGTGTGTTAATATAGTGTGTCAACTTGCAGTGACACTGCTGTTACCAAATATCAACTGAAATATCTGACGTCAAAGGTTTCTCCACAATCAGTTCTATTAAAAACCATCCTCTACAAACGAACATCACACCACACAGGCTTTAATATATGGATGTAAAATACATAATATAACTCATATTGTATATGGATGTAAAATACATAATATAACTCATATTGTATATGGATGTAAAATACATAATATAACTCATATTGTGCTTGATCTATTGATTTTGAAGTGATAAAATGTTACGTTACTTTGATGAAATAACTAAAATAGTCACATTATTAGCTAGTTTTAACCGGGTAATAACAAGTAAATGCTAATCTTCACATCACTACACCTTACTAACAAATGTTGGTGCATCCATTTGTTCATTTATCTACATTAAAACACATCTAAAATTAGTTTCGTTACATTTCCATGATGCTGTCTAATGCAACCACGGTGCATTTGGTAGCGTGTGTGGCCCATTAACAGGAAGTCATCTTTTCACGGCTTTTCATTGGTTTCATAAGCACACACACACACCACTTCCCTCAATAAATGACTCAAATCAACAACCCTAATGCCTCTTTTCACGAAAGCTCAGGTTATAATGACACTGACAATGCCACTGCCACTGATGTGTGCGACAGGACTCCATTGAATTTCACCCATCCATCTCCTTATTCACACCTCCTCATCTCCTCCCTTGTCCTGCCGTCACCGCTGCCTTTTTATCCCTTTATCTGCCTGCTGATGAAGTCGAACCTCAGTCGGTTTTGTACCTACGCTCACGTAGCAGTTCACAATTTAATGACTGAAATTGGACAATAAGGGGAAACGAATAGTCAGACTGCGGATGTTTTATTCGCTGGTTAAACTCGGTCATAAAGATGCTTTTCATGATTCATCTGTGAAAATAAAAAGCATCACTTTGAAGCAGAAGTCTGTTTTAACTTCCATATTTAAAATTTTAATCAGATATGTTTCCCTTAATTGGATTTTCTGATAAATATTACGTCCTCTTTTTATAAACTGCTGTAGTCTGTTATCACGATTATGAGAAGTATGAATATGCAAACTGGAGTACAGTGGAAAAAAGAACAAAATAAAACAGGATGTTGGAGTACGGCGACAGTTAAGACACGAAAACAAAGCAACGATGGTTTCTAATTCCCGGAGCAATAAAGAAATTGGGTTTGATCTTTTAGCAGTGATGGTTTAGATGAAGAAAAGGCATCGAACACTGACCTGTTCTGATCTGTGAACGAGCTACATGATGCAAATTTACCAACATGAAAAGAACAGTTATTGATATGTCACATTTTCAGGGACAGGAATAATTAGATTCCCCGTGTTACAGGTAAATGTCAATCCTATATATATATCATATATATATGATAAAAACTGAATCAGCCTCTTAGCTGGGACACTGGTGAGGATGGAAACACAACCCAGTCTGTGGAAAATGTTTACGTGCAAACGCTGCAGCTGAAATCACAATTTATGACAACTCCTCAAATCCCATCATTCTATTGGCTTCGAGATGACAGCCTTCATACGGTACACCAGGTGAGTTTTTTGAGTGATTAATCGTTCTTTTTTGACCAGCTGTTTGTGTCATAAGTACTTTCACACAGGTGGAGAATATTTCACAGCAAAAAAGCAGTTTTATTTTTTCGCAACCGGGTCAGTTTTTCCAAGCTTTCACCACGGCAGTAGAAGGCATCAACCAATCAATTCTTTTTTTTTTCTTCTTATATTGCAGGTTACTAGCTAGAATTTTATTTTAGAGTAGGGGTGTTGCCGCCATTGTTTTAAGCGTAAAAGAACGTCACCGTACGTCTGTGGCCTGACATCAGCACAGAGGGAGCCAATGGCTGTAAACGCAGACACACGATAATTCAGAGTAGGTGCTTCGGGTAACCGTTAATGTCGGACCCTGCGTTTGATCTGGGCAAACAAAGTCAAAATGCCGATACACTGTACTGAAATTTAGCGTATCGTGAGAAAATTTAGCGCATCAGGATAAAATTTAGCGTATCGGGATAAAATTTAGCATATCGGTTCAAAATTTTAGCATTGCGGGCCGATGCGCTAAACTGCGCTAACTAGAACCCTGTATTGTATTGTATAATTTTTGAAATGTTACAACACAACACTTTAGAACATAGTGCCGGTTGTCATCCTGTAAACTGTCCATCGATCTTCGCCTGTTGCTTGCTGTAGCCTTATGATATAAGAAAGTCTCTCCATGTTGTGAATTTCTTCCATAATGCATCTCCAGTTATTTAGGGTAGGGGGTAGGGGGTCCTCTTTAAACCATTTTCATGTGATGGCTTTTTTTGACACTATCAAGAGGATTTTAATCAAATATTTCTCCTTTTACCCTTTTCTTGTTAAATGACCTAAATCTAACTCAGAACATGTCCTTGGTAGTTCATATCCCAATGTTTTCCAAAGTTGTTCGCTGATATTATTCCAGTATTGGGAGTATTTTGTGCACTGCCAAACAGCTGATCGTTTCAATGAACCAGATGTCATGTGACAACAATGAAGGAGCAGCATCTGTTGATTTGTAGCCATACTTGAGTATAAAAGATAACGACAAAAACGAAGTGAAGGATCGTGGATTAGCAAGCGTCTGGTCTAGATCAGCTTAAATGTGATAACTTTTGTTATGATTTGGCACAAAATAAGTCATTTATTGCCTTTATCCATAAGTAGCTGAGATAGGCTCCAGGGACCCTCATGACCCTAATGAGGTTAAAGAGTCAGATAAAATTTGATGTGATTTCTATGGATTTGTGGATCAGCAGTGATGAACAATGAGACTCCACAGACGTTAAACAGGAGTTTCGTTAACGTGTGACTCTAATACAGTTTACAGTGCGTACTTTGACCTGGACATGGACCCAGAGAACCAGCAGATACCGGATCAGATCCACAGGCTCCAGCAGATGTTGACGTCAGTATTATTCATGTCAAATGGCTTCAATATAGTTCAATCTTTTTACTGAACAAGTACCACGACGGCTGCAAACTCACATCGCCGCTGGTGTGAATAGTTGTGAATTCATGAATGTTTTGCAGATTTTCTGTCATTTTTTTCCTTGTGCCCTTGGTGTGTAAATGCAGCCTTGTCAAACGCAGAATTCTCCGGGTTGCCAGTAAGCACTCTTTTTGTCAGCCCTCTCCATAAAAGTAACATATTGAGGTTAAATATGAAGATGTGCTAGACATTAACCTTGCTCTCGAGTAAGGAAATTGTCGTATTTTAGGTCAGGGCGGCATCTGACTACGACTGCATTTGATAAATGTAGGGTGTGTTCCTGCTCTGTAATAACCTTCCCTCCTGTGTTTTGCTGAATCACAGCACAAAGACTGTTGTGAGCCATTTTCCCCGGCTCTTCAGAACTGCTCTATAATGTTCCCCTCCGCCACTTGGAGCTGCACAAGCCTATTAAAGAGCTAAACTAATTAATGCAGGTAATTAAGTCTTGAATCCTGCGAGGCCCTCAGTCATCTGCATAACATGTCGGAGCGTCTAAAACCCAAACAGACAGCGAGCTTAATGAGGAACATTAAAAGGGAACACACTGATTTTAGACTAATAAGGATCATCTTTCATCCTCTCTGATCAAAGCAGCCTCTTAATCCGGTGGCATAAATATCTGGAAAGACACAGATGGATCTGACATTTAGTGTTTACTTTCTGAGAAAAAAGTATCACAAGAAAATCCCATGAAATTAAAAAGAAAAAAAAAAATGGAATAATGGGGTGGGATGAATGTCCGTGGTGACCCATAAAGTATTCTCTGTCGTCTCTTCCATCACATTCTCTGCTCCGAACTTCTAAAGAGGAGAAAGTATCAGTATGCAAACGGCAGAGCTGATACAACTGATTTATGACCTTGCCCTCCCGGTCAAAACTCAAGGCCCGGCGATCCATCACAACTGCGACAATGGCGAGTATCTGAAGGCCTGCTCCAGGAAGAAATAACTCACTTATCTGGTGCTGAGATCATCGTGTACATGATTTAGCACAGAAACTACAGCCAAGACAAACAAACAAGCCATTCATTACGCATAAGGTGGTTACTTCCAAAAGCAGGAGTTCTATCAAGGTAGATGGCAGTCAAGCTCATAAACAGTTATCAGAGTACTTCCTTGAGTTGTGTGGGAGTGTATTAATCCTTTTGTTGCACCCCCTACATCTTTATGGCACCAATGAACAGATTGGATCTATGGCTATGTCAAAGCAAATGCAGGAAATGCCCATACAAGGGATCAGACCTCATAAAGGAGGAAGTGAGGAATGAAAAGACCGTCTGGTGGGAGCAGATAAGAAGCTCTGAAGAGGCCTTTGAACTCTGAACCCAAACTGGTCTTTGAATGCATCGCCTGAGTCAGAGGGGGAAACACAGACACACCTTTCACAGAAGACGGCGGCGTAGAAAGCGGAAATCAAGAGCAGCAGAAGAGGAACAAGATGATAATAAATGGGGGGTAAAGCTGCTCCTGGACTCGGTGTGAGGACTCTTTGTGTGGCCCGAGAGCTCCAGGCATCTGTCCCACACGGGCCCGGATCGGTGGCCTTGAAGGAAGCGGGCAGGGGGGGTTGGGGGGGGCAGCTGTGCAGCTCTTTAGCTCACCCTTCAAGGCAGGTCACCCAAGGACAAGGCTGCAGCATCAAACCAAACATCCAGAGAGGAAGAGAGCGCCAAGCCTCAGTGTGCCTTTATATACCGAAGCCCCACACCACATGAAGAGAAAATAACCAGTCACCAATCTGGATTTGCACTGCGAGGCTGGCATGCAAACCAGAGGAGGCATTCTGCAGGATGTGTGCAGACATGAGCGTATGCATGAATAACTGCACACACACACACACACACGTTTTTAATGTTTTGAAATGTTCATTAGTTTTATTTTTTTTAGTCAGCTGCTGTTTGGCTAGTTTCCCAAATATATGAGTATTTCTTTGTTTTTTTTGAGTAACTGATGAGTTTTAGTTAAGTTTTGTGTTTGTGTTTAGATCTTATGAGGAAAGCCTTGATACAAAACAATAATATTCAATACAATCAACTTATATACAGTGTTTAATATTCAACCTCCACCCAGTATAAGGTGTATTCCACTGCTGCCATCATTTAACAGTATTTCTGTTTATTAAAATATCATTTTTTTTTTTTATCTTATTTTTATGTTTCTATAATGGTTAATCCACCAGTATATGCAATGCTTTTTATCATAACCATATCTTTAATGCTAAAATATAACTATTGTTGCTATCCATACATTTTCCAGTTTAATGTTTTCCTAGTTTTTGATAAACTATGAAGTTATTCATGTTTTCTTCTTTTCATGACAGGTGGTTGAATACATTTAAAAATCGTATAATGAATAAGGAAAGCAAAACTAAATCTATTAAAGAGAAACTATAAATGAATGAATAAAAATCAGGTACAAGTTATAATCAGATAAAAGGAGTTTTAGAACAAATGGAATTCATATTTTACTTTTTTCGTCCCACTTTTCTCTGTACTTCTATGCTAATTCCATATCATCCTGTCTATTATTTCCTCCTTTGCAATCTAAATAACAAGAACAACAACTAGACAAAGAAAAAAGAAGAGATGTAAAGAAAGATATTTAATTTTAGTTTGTTTGTATTATTTTCAAATTTATTTCAGCTGTCACCCCTCCTTTTATTTCAGTTAACCAAATTAACTTTTCACTTCTTGTTTCACTTTTAGTCTTAGTTTTTATTAGATATAATAAGCCTGACACACCCCCACCCACACACACACACATGAAGGAACCCCTGACTGTAGAAGGGGATGAAGGCTTTAGAGCAACATGAGACAGGATTATCAGTGTAGGAAGCCTGCATCAGCCTCCATAATCGTTTGGAAGGAGAGAGAGAGAGAGAGAAAGAGTGAGTGTATGTGTTTGCGTGCGCTTACATGCACATTTGCACTTGACAACAAGAAAATGGCTGTTTTCCTTCAGCTCTATTGGCTCTGTGCACATTGAACCGCATAGAGCATGAGTCAACGCTCAGAGTCTGTCATCAATACCACCCATCAAAGACAGTCAGTAGTAAACAGGACTGAGTGGTATTTAAGAACAAAAGGTCAAGGTTTTCTTTTCATAACAACAAATATCATCACTATAGAAACAGTTTAAGAAGTTCAGAAAATGAGAATGAACAGTTTAAGCTGTGGTTTTGCCGGAAAATGGCTTTAAATAGTGGATTTTACGTCTTTTGTTGCTACAGACTCAGAGATGAAGCAACATAGATGAGTTGCAACAACGTCAGCATACTCTGTCACCCAAAAGTGAAAGAAAACTCACACATCATGGTTGTTTAACTGCCCAGACATGTGTTTTAACTTGTAATATCTGCATTTCTTTTGCAGAGTTTAATGGATTACAGTAAAATGAGGTGACACCCAGATTTACGAGAGAGAAAAAAAAAAGACTGACATTGTGAAAAAAATAAAAAAATAAAAATCAACTTTTACTTCTGCCTCCGCTTTACTTCACTTCCACTTCTGCTGAATTTGCCTTTTGCTTTTTCACTACGGTTATTGTCGTTTGGCTCTAGCTGGACCGACTGCGGCCACAGGGACCGAGGCTGGTTCTGTCCAACACTCAGACGTCACTGGAAAACAACAGAGCTACTCATGAGAGATGAATACAAATACATCACACACAGTTAAAATCTCTCTGTTTAACATACAGGAACAACCACCCAAAATTACACCACTTTGATAACCACAGATTGGAGGGGAAGTTAAACGTCCAAGACTTCATTTAATCTCTCCAATAACATGATTACGGCACAAAACGCACTTTTATTAGAAGCACATTTAAATTTCCATGTTATCACCAAAGCCTTTTTTAATACCACTCCTTTGCTTAAGCCTCGCGGCACGGTAGCGAAGAGGAAGGTGTTGGTTATTTGGGCGGTTGTGTGATGTTATGTGTGTGTGTGTGTAAATTGATTGACAGCTCACTCCTCTCAGCCTGCTGGCTCCGACTGACTTATCGCACTCGCTCCCGTTTCGGCGTATCACGCAAAGTCCTCTAAGCTCCAGGCGCCTGCTCCCTATTTACCTACTAAAATGCACACCTTAGCTCATTTCTTTGATGGCTGGGGCTGATTTGTTAAAAGAAAATCACCCTTAGGACGTCAAAAGCTCATTCAGCATGTAATTACTATCCGTCTCCTGAAGGGATGAGCTGGACTGAGGTGCTAAAACTAGTTAACCGGTTGAGTAAACAGGAATTTTTAAGCACAGGTCCAGTGATTATTGCACCACTCGTCAGCAATCTTTATCATCTAAAGAGACATTCCTTAACCAAAATGAAAAAAAAAAAAAAAATCTGATTATAGTAAGAGCGAAAGTACATCCAAGTCTCTGTAAAGTTACCATGATATCATGATAATAATGTGATATTTTGATGAAATTATACAACAACATTAGAGAAAAAAGGCCACATTTTTAAAGTCTACATATGAACAAATGCATATTAAGTAACCAATCATATGAAATTGAAGTGATAAACCTTTGCTTTGCCCAATCAAAACCATGTACTGGAAGAATATATCATGTCCTCTTATTAGACATTGGCTTAAAGAATTATCTTCATGTCTAGAATTAGATAAACTTGATCAATTTTAGCACATTTGGGGGCTTTTCTTAAAGTTTCTCCAAAACACTGATCTGAAACAAACACCTCCTAACACCTAACAACTCAGTATTTTTTATACTATAAATGGATCTGCCATTGGGTGTATTACGGTAACACTCGTATGACACTTCCTCTACAATCGCTTTAGTGTCGATCTGCTTTTTAGACACATTTTAATGGTAATTTTGTGTATATCTTTACTTATTTATGCATTTGCTTTCTAATCTTTGTAAACCTTGATAGTTGAGATGTGGGTGGAGTTGACTGGGGTTACTATAGTTCATATTGTATGTCTATGTTCTCTTTGTATCTATACACTATGATTAAAAAATTCAAATAAATAATAATAATAATTTTAAAAAAAATGTTAACCAGTGGTTGAGTAAATGGGATTTTTTAAGCACAGGACCATCAGGCATCAGCAGATATTTCTTACCCAAAATTTAAAAAAAAAAAAAAAATCTGTCTAGAGCTGCAAAAAATATATCCACGTCTGTCTAGTTACCACAATATCATTTGGTGTTTTAATTGTGTGTTTCCATAACAAAAATATAAGGTTTTCGATGAAATTCTACAACTACAGTAAAGAAAAAAAAGTGGATATTTTTGAGGTCTCCATAGAAACGGACTACCTACGAACACATGCAAATGAGTTTGTGCTGATGAGTTAGTCTTAAAAAAGGAACCAGGTCATTATGTAGTGTCTGACACACATTTTGGGTCATGTTTTTATTCTGTGAATAGGCTGTACATTTTTACAGTTAGAGAAAAAGACGGATTTACACTGAAAAACAACGACAGTAAAACGTCCATTCATTTCTGCACAGAGGCTGAGGATTGTTGTTTTGTACATTTACTGTCGTGATCTCAAAGTATCCAGTTGTTTCACTGGGTCAAAAAACACAAAATGTAAATTTGTATCAATGACGCAGATGTTTATCTATCAAGGACATGGGAATAATATAATTTGATTTTTTTCATCTTTTCTTTTTGTAACTGTACCCTCTTCCCATTTCTAAATCAACTACACAAAATCTGCATTATTCTGAAATTTTTAGATATTTCTGAATGAATCAACATAAATTAAAGACTCCACATTCCTATATCATTTCTCTGTATTTACATCAAAACAGATGTGAGACTCAGCTAGCGGTGTGTTCAAAATATTGATACGGGGATATATTATCGTGGGCCTCTTCATGATACACATATCAATATGGAAGCGTCGGTATCGATATTTCACATGTAACAAACAATTAGTTCATCAGGTTTGTGAAACGGCATCTGACCTTGCATGTTTTAAGTTTATCAAATCCATCTTTATTTGTGCAGCCAAGTTCTTAATGCAGTGTTTTACATGTACTACAGTGGAATTGTTGCTCTACAGCAAAATAAAAAACAATAACATTTGGGTATACATGTGTCTGTTTTCTTCAAAATGTTAAAAAAAAAAAGAAGTAAAAACTGTAAAAAAATTAAAATAAAACAAAAAATAAAGGCCTAAAATATCGGGATGCATATCGCGTTGAACACCATGTATCGCATTACGTATCGTATCATGACCCCAGTATCGGGATATGTATCATATTGTGAGGTTGTTGGCAGTACCCAGCCCTAGACTCAGCAGAAAACTGTGCAATAACAGCAGTTTTATGCTTTAAATGATACCCAATCCAGCCAATAAAGCAACAAATACACATAATAGACATGCTCACTGGATTTATATATATATGTATATATATATATATGTCCATACTGTAAACGGTCATGCCAACTGCTTTGGGTTTGCATTTCACATTTAAATATAGAAAAAAAAAAAAAACCTTTCACGCAGCTGGACTCCACCAAAATCCAAAAAGCAGCTCAGTACTGTTTGCTTTTCCACAAGTTCTTCCCATATTCACTGCCCTTCTGTGGCTTAGACTGGCTCTGCTCCACACACTGTGCCAGTATACAAGCGGAGCCAAATAGAAGCCCTGCACAAAAACACTACCCTGCTCTGTGGTGAGAGCCAGGCCCGGCACACCCAGTCCACATTTCACATCGCAGACCCACAATCTCTCCGCCGGTCCGTGTGCAATCACTTCGATGAGCGTCGTGGCAGTCTGGCCGGATAACAGGTCATGGTGTAAATGTGTAAATGCCATGTCCTATCGCGTCTATTAACAGACCACACCCACTTGCCGATGTTAACGCTTTAAATCCGCTCTGATCCCACAGGACTATCTCCAGAGGTCGGACACTGGAGCAGTTTTCATTTTCTCTTGTTCTCTCTCTAAAGCTACTGTTTTTCTTCTATTTCACTCCTCCATCCATCAGACCCTTTCTGGTTTATCTGAAGAGTAATCCTTTTCGAGATCATTTTCACTGATTTTTTTTCTAAAACACGTATTACTCTTTTTCAGGCTTGTGGATTTAAGAAATTCATAGTTAATTTAAAGTGATTTCTCTCTCTCTCTCTCTCTCTCTCTTTTTTTTTTAAGGCTTTTCTGTAAATATGAACCAGTATCACAGTACCTCTCATAACATTGTTGATGCAGTCCCTTCCCAATAACACTGTGCATGTTGTGAAAAACTGCAAGTGACGATTGGTCTGGGAGTTACTGTATGTGTGTGTGTGTGAACATTTTGTAATAGTAATTTATTAATCTGACACAGTATCATGTGGTCTGACCAGTTCCCAGCAGCTTAATTCCTTGGAATCATTAGTCCGCTCGCTTAATGATTACCTTTAACGCCTCAGGTCAAATGCACCCTTTCATCATTTATATATTGTTGTTAATGCGTTCTGAACTATGGGTGTATTTCACCAGTAAAGACACCAGGGTCATTTGAAACAGTTGCAGAGATTCGATAAAGGGGAAATACCTCCAACGTGCACAAACATTTAAACGCAGCATCCAATTAAAATGCACCACTGTAGCATCTGTGATCGGCTGATTAGTGAAGGCGTCACAACCGGTAACATTAAACACCTCCAGGTTCTATTAATACTGTTAATGTTAGTGCCATTTCACTGTCAAACTGCAAATACTATTGTTTATGAATAATCTCTTATGTTCTATAATTACATTTAGATGATGATGAGACTGCAACAGTTAACTCACACTCCTTTAAGTACACTTTTATGAGTTTTGTTCGAATCGAATGCAAAGTGTTAATGCATGTTTTCACTTTATCCACCTGCTGAATAAGACTGCACTGTTAATTACTTGCACTATTTGCACAGAACCACATCTGATACTGTTATACCTCACAAAACCCATTAGTTTAGTCCACATTGTATGTTGTATATTATATATTTTGCAAAATTTGATAGTATATTATAAGACTATCTTACTTTCTTACATATTTTATTTTACTTTTACTACATGCTACTCCATGCACCAAACCACTAAAGTAAATTCCTAATAATGTGAACCCTGTTTACTTACATGGAAAAAAAATACATGATTCTGATTGTAATGTAAACAAAGACAGTTGTATGACAGTTTATTCCCTAATCCAATGTGAGAATCAATAAGGAATCAAACTGAAAAGTGATATTGATAACCAGAATCGCTAAGTTGTCATCAATTCCCATCTCTAGCTGTAATCATTTGTATTCTTTGAGGATATTACCTCTACCGTGCAGCTCTGTTCTGTCAGTATGTCTCACCTTGCTCGGTGTGTTATCTGCAGCCAGAGTGCTCCTGGGTGGGACTTGGTAGACGTCTTGTCCCGGAGGAACCTGGTAGAGGCTTTGCTGCTGTGGACTCTGCAGGGACTGTGGCACCTGGTAGAGCCCCTGAGCCCCCGACCCCGCCTTCTGCTGATAGGCCGAGCCCTGCGGAGAGGACTGAGCTGCAGCGGCGGCAGCGGTGGTGGCGGCGGCCGGCGACTGGGCCTCAAACATGGGCCCGATCAACAGCTTTAGGCGGTTGCCGGGGGCGATGCCTTGGCGTCCGTGCAGGGAGCAGAGCCACCAGCCCTCCAGGCCCCCGGTGTTCTGCTCGATGACGGTCAGGATGTCCCCTTTACGGAAGGCCAGCTCCTCTGGAGACTCTGGAACGTTGTCATACAATGCTTTGGCCATTAGGTTCTGCAAAAACAAAGAGGATTAATTAAAACTATTAGATCATTTCCACTAGTTTTACTGCTTAAAACAGAGCATGAATAGCAATAAGGGACGGATTACAACAGCTACTTTTGTGTTGATCAACAGAAAAATAATTAAAATGTACTCGTCGTAGGGTTAAGGTGCTTGCCTTGAGGTAAAGAAAGGTCTATTAGACAAATATCAATCATCCACCAAAGACTGAATTTATCCAGCAATTTATATAGTTTGCTTTGTTGCAAATACACAACTTTATGTCCATGATAATAGTAAAGTCTTAACTTAAGTAACCAAGGAATCACAGTTGTAGCCAAAGAATTGTTTTCAGTTTAAGGCTTAATCAGACGGGACATTAGGATAGTGTAGCTGTGAAACCTCAGGATGGGGACCTGTTCTGTCCACTCACAGGTTGACATGAACATGACACAGACTGGGCCGGCTGCGTAGTCTGTTTCATGTCCAATCTGACTCATTTGGACATTTTCGTTCCCTCTGGGTAACACCCGAAGCGTTTCAGGGCAGCAACACGTGAGAAAGGGCCTTTTAGTTTCAGGGACCCGAAGTCAAACGAGATGTATTTAAGCTTGATTTAAGATGCAAATAAAATCCGATTTCGTGCTGCATTCAAAGACCAGTATTCTCCCAGCCTATTTTCAAGTGTTGACGACGACAGGAGTTCAACATAAACAGCGCTTTGTTGAAATTGCTTTTGTGAATGAGATGCTGGTGAACTTCTTTCTGCACCTTAAATTACCATGCGGGACTACATTAGCCCCCAGCCCCACACCAGATGTCTTTCAAACCAATCTGAACTTGATGGGATTTTCTCAGCTCGCCCGCTGCTTCAGGGCACAGTTATCTAAAGGGCCAGTGAGGGTTGAGGGATAATGACTCCAAACCGCAGATTTTAGAGATAGGAAAGCCCTTGAGTGTGCCACTGCTGTGTCTGAGAGCGGCATTTACGACTAATTGCCTCAGTAAATGCATCAATCTTTTCCCTTTAGCCTTTATTCAACCAGGGAAGGAGTTAACTGAGCATGAATACCCCTTTTCAAAACCAAAAGTAGAGACAAACATGAACTCCTGAGAGCTGCCCTACACAAAAATACACTGCACCTTCAGCCATGTAAGCGCCATAAAACAATTACTGTTGCTCAAAGGCACCTCAGCATGTGATACTGAGGAAGAACAGCGTCTTTGTTGTTACTTCGCCTGTGTTCGATCCTGTAAAGACAGTACATACAGTCATGGCTCAGTCATTCCTCACATTTCAGATTAAACTACAGATTTGGGATTAGTTTGACACTGAACGATGCCAGTTCTGGTCTGACTTAAATCTGCTTTTTTTTTTTTCTTCATAAACTCTCATTTAGCAACACGATGAGCTGCAGCGGCGATGAAAGCCACTTGTATCAGATAAAATGAGCCGAGCAGAGAATAAAGCAGGGTTTTTAATCCAACTACATGAACATTTGGATCAAAAGCAAATACATTTAATGAGGATTACTCTCGAACTGTTTCTATGACTTAGCATTTGTTCATTTGTCCTTCTGAAATAGTTTACTCTCATTTTAATGAGTTTTCTTGACATTTCCACTTTTGCGTCATGATCCATTTAACAGTTTAACCTTTTTTTAAATTGCCTTCTGTTGGCCACTTTACAGACTACATAAAAAAAAAAAAAGATTAGGTGTAAGTCTGTGTGTGTGCCCTTGCTTACTGTCTACATTACAGTAACTATACAGTCTATGTGTATGTGTACAGTACAAG
>JAPSES010000058.1:13479751-13491918 GCA_029822895.1 Maxillicosta whitleyi
TATTTTTTGTATTTACATCACATCCAGTAGACTCTAGATAACAATGTTGACTTTCAGAGAAATCTATAATTTTACTCCTGTTTCATGTGGTCATCTGTTAATGGTGTTATAAAATAGAATACTTTATTTATCCCACAATTACAGCAGTATAATAAACTGCAATAAAGTATAATAATAAAGTTTATAATAAAGTTCTATATAAATAACATACAGGAAGACGGTGAGAATATAATTATATTGTTATTATTATTGTTGTTACATTGTTACTAACATCATGTATGACACAATATTATAAATGTGCTTAAAAATAGACGCAGGAAACCACTATTCTTTTTATTTTATTTTGACAAGTAACCTGCTAAATATTAATAGTCAGAATTCTAATCCATGAAGGAAAAATACAGGATTATTAGAAATATGTAAACAAATGTCAGCTGTTCCAGTCCCCCAGTTTCACTTGTCTTAATAGTACTTTTTTTTTTTTTGGTGCCTGTTATTAGCGCCCCACTCTACAGAAGCTCACTGTGGGAATCAGGAAGCTGACTTGTGTTTGAGGCTTTCTTGAACCGTCTTTGGCCTTCCTCTTTCCTACTGAGTCTGATTCAGGCAGTTCCCATGTGAAACTCTCTGCTACTAACACGGTTATCTCTCGCTGAGGGTGTGGCCTCCCTGGCTATTGTCTACTGTCAGAGTCATTTAACCAGCAGCACCCGACGAACAATCACTTCCATACAATCACTCCCCCCTCCCACCCCCCACCTACCACCACCACGATGTCCCACTGGCTCGCTACACGTTCGATAGTGACCCCTGAGGTCACTGTCGACCAATCAGAGTGGACCGGAATGCCTGCTTTTTTCAATAATTTGATCAAAGCTGGCAGAGTCATCCATGAGGAAACAAATGCTGATTACAACCGAAGCCCCAATTATAGTATGAATATATTTGCTCTGAGAAATAAAGGACAAGTTTTCAGCATCCCACTGAACACGGAGAAGCTGAGGAGGCTCATCTATTGTGGCGAATTGCTTTGTATTTCATGTACAGGCAAGAAATTGAATCAACACACAGACGTAATAGCAGATATCATCGTCCTGTCTCCTTTGTCTCTGCTAATTACAGTGGCGGCTGCAGCCAAATCGAAAACGCCGGTTTCTCCAACTATATGCACACACATTCGTAAAACCCACGCGTGCACCAACACACACTTAGCTCGTACTGAAAGCCACCTTTGTACCAGCAAAGTGGTAATTTCACCCCAGCTGGAAGAAAGTGTGAGAGCAACTGTGATGCATCGGTCGACTAAACCACACTGAGATGCTGTATGTGTCCCACAAATGCGACGCCTCAGTAGCACACAAACATATTCACACCTTTTACAAGCCACAGGGCCTGTTTTAAAAGGTTCACATGACAGCGGACAGCAAAACAAATTCAATGTGTTTCCAAGAACTAACAGGGAACATCATTTAAATGTTTATGCATATGCGATGTCTACAAGGACAGCAGTGACAGACAAATAGGAGGCACTTGTGCTGCATGTTAATGTTTCCATTATACGCATTTTTTTACTTCTACTTATTGGAAACAAGAAGCCTTTTTTCCCCCCTCTACAGTTTTTTGTTACATTGCAGATGGCAATTTTTTATCCCCTTCCTATCATGTAAAAACTAAAGTGATTATTACAGTTTGTGATAATGTAAAGCATTTAGTTTTAGCTCCCTTTCTTAAAACTAAATAAATGTTTTAAAACCTTCTTAAGGCTAATGATGTTCATTTTATCCTCTGTTAATGTAATTATGTTTTTCTTTTTTCTTTTGTTCAGACAAGGTACTGTTTTTAGATTGTTTTAAGCAGGTAACATCTTAAAAACTATACATTGTCCGAAAAATATAAAAACCTTCTTAAATTTGCTGCAAAATTCATTGTTACAATGCCTGTTTTTCCAAACTCATGAAAAGTAGATTTTTTTTTTTTTTTTTTTAGAAATAGATGGTTCTCAGCAATAGCAATGATAATAATTGTGTAAAATATAAAAATGAGTCATATTACAGTAGAAGTAAAATGAATGGCAGAAAGTACATTAAGTAAATATTCCCACATACCTACATAAAGTTACAAAAGCAGAACCTACATCAGTTACTATGGGCAACCACAAACATATAGTACTAAATACTGGAGTAGCCAAGGCATTATAGGTCTATAATCACCATAAAATTCACTTTAACCAACTAATCATCATTATCACTCAGTCCATATGTAAACGATTCTGCAGAAATATGACTTCACTCTGACGCTGAAGGAAAAAATGCTGCAACAAACATGAGCACGCACAGTCATTCACTGTGGTAGATTAGGGGACCACAAAGATCCCAAAAAAAGAACTGTTTGACACATTTTCACACACTTAACCTTCTTCCTCAATGTGGTTTTGTTTTACTAGGGCTGAGCTTGTGGGTAAATAGACATCCAGGCATTATAAATAGAATCATGATCACATTGAAAGGCAAACACATAAGGATGGGTATTTCATTGTGATTGTTTTTATTTTTTATAAGGAATCATCTGCAGAGACTGTTTTCAAACACAAAACATCACCTCTAATCATATTGAGCAAACAGGTTGTTATCCGTAATGGCTAACAGAAACACGCAGACCCTTTTGAAGTGATGCAGGGGGAAGACTCAGCTCCTGTTGTGTTGATTTTGTTTGCCTCTGCAGCATATCATCAGAGCAGGTGAAACTGACTATTAAAGCAGGCGTCAGATCTTTGGCATAAACACCGGTTAGTCACAACACGGTGACTCCATCACTTGCCATTGATCCTCCTATAAACACATATGTTAGCCATTTGTTAGTGGGCAGGGAGGCAGCTGGGAGGACCCGGCTTCACCCACAGATGAGTCCCGCTTCCAGGAAGTTATCAGTTATAAGTCGGCGAGGAGAGAGGCGATCTGCTGCTTCGTAATGTCTGGTTACGGTCCTGACCTCAAATTGGAAAAAAAAACTCTGGCAAGAGGTGTTTGAGACAGAAAAGAACACAGAAAACAAACTCTAATGTCAAGGTTGTACGACTCAGTCTCATGTAAGTCTGTACATGAAGTTTTTTCCTGGTATAAAGTCTAAAATAATGCTTAGAAAGAGGCTGAAGGTTTGGAAAAACATGCATATTTATCGATCCTTTATTTGGCATTTATTCCTGTATTTATTTTCTTCAGATTTGATTTATATTTACTTTTTTTTTGACAATCTGCAGGCTTGTAGCTTTCTGAAATCATTACCCTTACTTAATATAAAGGTAAGATAAGATGAAAAAATTTTAGATATTCCTTTATTAATCCCACAAGGGGAAATTCCAGGTATGACTCCAGGCATGATCTGAGAATCAGGGGAAATTTTAGCACAGTTTGGCACCAAACCATTAATTTGTGGGCGGGTGTGGCTAACTTGATAGAGCAGGTCGTCCAATGGTTAGCATCCTGGCTCCAACTGTCCACATGTCAAAGTGTTCTTGGGCAAGACACTGAACCCTAAGTTGCTCCCAGTATGGCCTGGCAGTGCCCTGCATGCCCCACTGGTGTGTGTAAATGGGTGAATTTGAGGCCTTGTAAAGCACTTGCATAGTGTCTTTACCATTTATCATATAGTTTTAAGGAGTGTGGGTGACTTCTACTTCTAATAAGCAGCAACGTGCAGCAGAAACTGAGAGTTATACCAGTCTTTACCACCCAGTGATGCCTTTTACTGTGGAAAACATCTGAACACTCCCAAAACGGTATCTTTCAACACTAATGTGGCCTAAAAAGGGCATAAACACCCTTAAAACACATTTTTCCCTCTAACACTTAACTCTCACCTCTAACCCTAAACATCTGCGTCATTGTTGCCCTGTGTCTCATGTTTTTGTCATTAGAAAGCTGGAATCGTGCAAAGCAAAGTGGTCCAGATCCACACCTGGAGGGCGATATACAGCCTGCAGACCCAGCTGTCTGGCCCCTGAACCCCTCTCTGCTCTGGGAGACGTTGATGACTCACAGTCCTCGACATCAGCGAGGCATTTTCCACCAGCGTCTCGCCTGAACACAAACAGTATTAACGTCCTCTCATTTACTTGGACTGTTCCAAAAAAAAAAAAAAAAAAAGAGGCCCTTATGTAACTTCACCGCTTGCTGAAAGGGCTCCACCTTAGCTTTCAGTAAGAGCTCTCTGGGTGGCTTTGGCTCGCCGTCTGTGGGGTTCACATCAATCTAATAATAATGAAAGTGGCTTTGGCTAAACAAGCATGCAAATGCTTAAATTCCTCCCAGCTACTGCATTGACAACCACACTATAGAGCACAAAGCTAAAGACTGCCAGTCTGCTTCCAAGGAAGCAACACAAACAAACAACCTGCTCCGGAAAAAGTGGTACGCTCCGGCTTCGGCAGCATCATGTAGCGCTTCATGAGAAAATTAGGGCTGTACTACCTTTACATGTGTCCCGGGGTGGTTCGTAGAATGGGTGAACCAGCATTTGGCCTCATTTTTGCACGGTTAAATATAGAAAATAATTATAGTAATGACGATAATGAGGACCTGATGACTTTTACAAGCCGTTCCTGTACTGCTGCGGGTGAGAGCCAGTTCAAATAAATGGGCCGTGTGAAGGGTTCTGGGTAGGAAAGGCTCATGGGAAGCAGTTCAGAGCTCAGAGTACATGGTAATTTCTTCATTTGGACAGTTTTCAGGAAGGTTGACCCAATGATTACAGCCTCCTCATGGGCTCTGCCAGTGGCCGTGCATTAACATAATTACACAGCGGGCTCGGTATAACTTCACCTCTGCTGTTTACTGGGGGAAAAAATAAAAAAAAAGTTGGTGGAAAACTATCATGTTGCAATTTTGGAGTTTTTGATTTGAGCCTGAACATGCAGAGAAACAGTCCTGACACAAGCACTGACTAATTCACATCTTATGCAAGCAGTTATAAATCAACACTTACAGCAGTTAAAGTGGCTTGTGATGAACTGGAACTAACTATAATCAATCAATATCATCATTCAACCCTCGTGGTCATCTGACTAGCTGTAGGACCAAATACTGATACTAGAATATTGTTCTAGTACTTCCTCTATTGATATTAATAGGAAGGCACCAAATATCAACATTTCAATTAAAAGCCTTGGCTCCACATTACACAGATTTGATCAGATTCTTTCAAATTGACAAAACAATGTCATGATTGATTAAAAACATAATTCAGGGGTACTTTTTTTTTTTCGGTAAACAGACATTATGATGCATTCTAAATGACATCGCTACTGTGAGCACCATAAGTTACTCTGCGATTCCTGCATCTGCATGTGACCGACTAGTTCTGTCATATATAAATGCAATGTGATGTGGTTTTTTTACGCTGAATCTCACAAAAAGAGGTAAAAAGCTCATTAAAGGAGGGGTATCTCGATTTCTTTTTTAATTCAGATAGCACAAAATCTGAAAACAATCCAATTTTCACAGCTAAGTAATGGTAAAGGTGAACAGTCAGAGTCATTACATGTGATAAATGCTCGGAAAAAACCTGGAATGCCTGGCTTCATTAACCAGTTAATCACTTAACTTGAACAGTGGGATGAATCAATTCAACAGGATGACATTGACAACAATATGGCTTGTGACACAAACCACACAGATGCAATCAAATTCGCACCACTGGGTCTGACAGTTATCTGGGTGAGTGCGTGACTGACGTATCCAGAGCACCATCTGACAAGTCAAATGTTCACATGCAAATGATTTTCTTATATATACTGTGGTTCAGGCAATCTGGTGTGATGTGTACATAGGACAACAACAAAATAAATAATAAAAAATTAAATTAAATTATCAGTCAGTATACATTGCATAGTTAAACATTTGTTCAAAGGAGGTCGTGCCATTTGTTTGTTGGGTGGTTTTTGCGTCTTCTTCTTCTTCTTGTGATAATTTTCACTCAACCACAAATATGAAGATGCGGTATAAAAAGCTCCTCGGTGACATGGCTGACATGACTCTGTTCACTCTGCCCAGTGCTGCATAAAAGACTCTTGTATCCCTTGTGTACATATGACACCCACTACCTTCCTCTTGCTCTCATTTGTGATTCACAAACTGCAGCACTGCGAGAAAAATCTCCACACCCTAAAAGATCAGCAGTGACAGCTTGGCAACCATCTTCAACAGGATATGATGTGCCCATGTTGTGTCTAACCACACTGTTATCTATGTCACACCACTGACGTTGGTGCCTCATCTCCAAGGTTTGTTTAACGAGTGAAAACCTATGACTAAATCGTTGACACTATCATGGGTTTTCCCTGAGAACATCACACAGAAATATCACAAACGAAGCCAAAACCATTAGAAATAACCTCAGGCTACAAAAGTTGTAAAATACATGATGTAAATCAACTGCAACACCAACAACGTCTTATTCACAGGAAGTACTTTGAGTAACTTCTACTTTAAATGTCTGTTTGTTTCGTAGCTCCTCCTTACTCTGTCCACTCATCACTGCCGTTTTATTTCTCATAAAACGCAAGGAAACTTGACATAACACCCTGCTCGGTTTGCATCCCACTCCTTAGCTTGGAGCACTTCCTGCCTCCTGCAAAGTGATCGAGGCTATGGCCTATCCTTGTCTTATCATCGCACATCTTGGGCTCCGTCGCTCTGGTCCTAAACGCCAAGTACACCCTATAATTAGACGAGAAAGCCACACTGGAGATATTCTGTCCGTAGTGTATCAAATTCTGTGAACTAGAAAGGCTGCAGGGCAGAAGTATTGTGCAACACTGTCTCTCATATTCAGTCAAGTCATTTCAGGACCTTCTCAATGTATGAAGCAGCACTCAAACTGAAACTCCACAGGCACTTTGCAACTGTTTTGGCATGCGTTTATGTCTCTGGATCAAACTCCACAGGATTCATCTGATCGCTGACACTGACCTCTGACTTGAATAGTTTGTATATCTACAGGGGTCAAGAAAATCATCAGCAACAAAGTAAACAACAGTGTGGATGGTTTTCATGTCGCTGAAGCCAAGAAGTGCTTAGTTTTGGCAGCAGAGAGCAGTGGATTAAATTCAGGCTGGATGTCGATGCCAAACGGGGGTACATGAGTGTACCGTGGTAACCCCCGGAGACGTGAGCTAATCCCTCCAAAGGGCATTAGCCAAGATGTGAAATATGTCTCATGGTATCTCTGCAGGGCCACAATGAATGGGTTTTACATATAGGAATATTTAATGAGATGGAGATTCACTACAATGTCCGCCTGATTTCACGCTAAGGAAAGATCTCGCAGACATAAAAAGCTGAACAACTTGAAGCTGCCATCTTCATCCTTCAAACCATGAAAGGAATATCTGAGATAAAGGAGGATCTTTTGTTCAGTGGGAGGAAAGATCCACAATTTGGAGGATCATTTGGAGAAAATTCAGTCTAAGCAGAAACTGGGAATAAACAATAATGATCAGTTTTACATATGACTTTGGTCTTGCAGCTGAAATGGGGTTGCGCACCAAAAATGACCTCAATTGATCTAAGGTTTTGTGTCAGCCTTTTCTTTTTATTTGGAGCCTCTTCTCCACCAAGATTCCATAATTACACAGAGAAAGTGTTCACCGAAGAGATTGCAATTGCTTCACCCTCTGTACTCCCAATATACCACAACACTGTGGCGATTGCTCTCTGCACCTGCACAAATAACATATAAGTGATTGAACTAAAGTAAAAGCTCTTACTGGGAAATGCTTCAGAAGCAAAAAATGAGGGCAAGTATAGATTTTCATCCTCTAGCAGGAAATAACTGAAGGATTACTAGATAAATAGCATTCATAGCATAGCTTTTCTTCAAATTTCTGCCATTTTGCACTAAGTGTGCAAAACGTATATTTTTAAATAACACTTCTTATAAAAAGCATGTAAAAATGCTGATTATTATACTGTAAAGCCAAAGAGGGTGCTTATTTTGCACAGCAAACCCAATGATTGCATGGTTTGCTAAAATATTTGACAATTAAATACTGAATGTTTGGGAATTTGGCTCAAAACAGCTGAAATAGAGCATTTTTAAAATAGACCCAGATTCATTTTCTAAGAACTAGCTTCCACTGACATCAGTCAATGCACTTACAAGACGGTACATCCCACAGTCAGCCATCTAAAGCAATCCACAGACTGATTTATTGGGTCGCCCAAACGGCACACTGACAGTCCTCTTAGCACATTTTTCAAAGCCTTAACATTTCAGTGCATGTTTTGTGTACTAATTCAGCCTGCAGTGGCATTAAACACTTCTTCTCCAGTGTCTCCAGCTGTCAAAGCTCTTCTAATCTGACACACTGGAGTGGCAGAGGTCCGCTACGTTTTGAGAGATGACCCTGCAAAATTGCTGGGATTCCTCAGGGGAAGGTAAAGGGGGGAGACCAGAATTATTTCCGCCAAAGGTCAAACATGGAAATGATTAAAAGCTTTGTTGCTGATGTGCAGCATTCTCTCTCACTCTGTTCTCCTGGATGAAATGAGCACACAATATAGTCTGTCTCGTTGCTGACTGTTTTCAAATGTTAATAGCTGGCTCACGGTGCGAGGGCGCAGCAGGGGGGTTGGAAGGGGTTTCTATTCATCCTCACTGGGGGAGGAAGCTCTTCATGCTCACTGAAAGTCCTGCACACAAAACTCTGGGAACATGTACAGAAAAACTCCATGTAGCACACATTTGTTTCCTATCAATTAGTATAATGATACTTTTCCACATTAATCAGCTGGTTACTTTGTCAGAAACCAAGTAAAATATGTATCAAAACCTTTTAAAACATATTTTGCTTCTAAACTGTATGTTTTTGCCTGCTTTGGATGAATAAAAAATGTACCCTAAAGCATCCATTCAGTCCAAAAATATCTAATATGTGCTATTTTAGTTTACACAATCACGAAAATACAACAATTATGCAGCTTTCACAGAAGGAACAGATTGCAATTTCTCAACCATGAAAAAGCAACAAACTGCCTAAATTCTTATCTCGGAATCATTTTATTGCATCATAATTTCAAACTCTGCATCACAGAATGATAGTTTTTAACACTAATAATCTTTTCCGAAACCTTAATTGTGTCCGATTGTAAATGAGTAGAGTGGTTTTCCTTCCGTCCTCTGAATAAACTCTTCTTCTTCTGGTAGAATACAAATGTCTGTTTCTCAAAGTGCTCGTTCTACACAATGCACAACCTGAAAAACAGCACAGAAAAGAAAAGACTTCGACTCTCTGTGTGCCCCCGCTGCCAGATGAACCCTCATTAACAATGTAACGGGGCACCTTGAAACAATCATGTGCATCTTCTGAACAACCTTCCCATGCACGATTGCCTGGAATGCTCTCATTCTCACGGAGCCCTCCTCGACCTCCCGACTCCCACCCCCCCACCCCCAAAATACACCCAACTCTGTTTGCCCTCTCGTTCCCCCCACAACTTCCTCTCCCTTTCATTTTCTGGGCCTTTCAGCATCTGAAATCCTCCTCCTCCTCCCTCTTAGAACAATGTCTGCTTCACTCTCCTCCAGCTCTTTTGCTTTTGGACCAGTGCCTGGAACCTGAACCCGTAAAAAAAAAAAAAAAAAACATTGAGGAAAACACGCACACATTCATTGACCAGAATTTAGGATCACCTAATCACTCTTCACTGTGGCTGTGGAGCTATTTTTGCAACAGTTACGTCAGCTACTAAAGTATGAGTTAAAAGGTTGTGGAAGTCTCTAGGTGAGGATTCACATAAGTGGCCTCTTTTTTTTCTGCTGAAATCACACTGAAAACACAACCTCAGGTATCATCTCTCTCTTTCTCGCTGAGCTTCACTAACTCTGAAAGAGATCTGTCTGTGTACAGCTCTATCAGGGGGATTATACGCATTAGGTGACCTATGGAAGACAAGCCTTCCCTTCACACCTGAACACCTGTTGGAAACCATCTCTGATGTCGAAGAGAAACTCCCGCGGCAGCTTCGCCTCTGGGCATGTGACAGGGTGCCAAACACCAGAACGACCTTGTTAAGCTTCTGCTGAAACATTACCGGTCTGCGAGGAAAGGAGTACTTAATATAGCAGTAAATAATTAAATGTGGCTAAGATCAGGACAGAATATAGAGATACGATAGGGGACGTGATAGACCTTGGGACTATTCAGATTGAACAACACAGCTGACGTGCAGGAAATTCGATAAAGTCACACTGATACAAACGGTACCATTTAACCAAGGCCAAGCTCTATTGCTAACTTCGTTTTCTATTTCTGTCATCCACCTTTCCTCCAGCAGTGTTTGGCAGTTGGACTTAAAGGCCACTTAGAGAACTTTCCTCTACTTCTTCCTGCTTCACAATACTAGCCAAAGATTGTCCTCCTTTTTGTTATTTGGTGCCGGTGGCTTACATTGTTGATCAAAAGCTCCATTATGTAATATTCTCTTCATGTTCTCATTGGTGTTGTGCTAGGGCTGATTGGTTGACATTAGTTGACTCTTAATTGCTTGTTAAAGATCACTGTTTTAACCTGTTATTTGTGTTTGGAGATTAATTTCCTCCAATCGAGCAGATGTCGTTCTGAAAAATATGGTACATTTGCGTTATGTAAAGTTATTTTTGTGAAAACCAGTATATATTTAGGACTTTACACACTAAAAACACTGAAACCAAAATGCTCCGTTCATCTGTTGTTGTTCACATTACTTGAAACAACAATCTTGTTGCAGAAGATAGACGTTGAAGAATAAGGGATGTCCTCTAAAATATGCACAACTTCACATCACATTTGAAATGGCCCTGGCTCAGCGAGTAGAGTGAGTCAATAACTGAAGGGTTGGCAGTTCAAATCCGGCTCTGTCTTAATCATGTGCTGTTGCGTCCTTGGGGAAGACACTTCACCTCCAGTATCACTAACACTGGTGTATGAATGTTTGATGGTGGTCGGCCTACCCCAGGGGCAGCTGTGGCTACATACATAGTTTACCACCACCAGAGTGTGAATGTGACAGCGAATGAATAATGCATCAATAATGTAAAGCACTGTAGGAATCTAATCCATTATTAACATGACAAACCTTCATTTAACTAAGTGTTAACATTGTGAATCAGCCTGGGGTTTTCCAATGCTAATAAAGGGGAAAACAAAATTCAGTTTCATTTATATGGTACCAATCATAAGGCAATTCAGAACAAGACCTCAAAAGGACTAGAGAGAGAGAGGGAACCCAACAAATCCAGAACCAGATTCTGTGTAGGTGCAGGCTCATGACCTACACTTGCACCCTGCAGAACATTAATTTTTGCGTAATCCTGCTTTGAAAACGAACAGAGGTGATTATGTTTATCATGAACGTGGGCTACGTGATTGCTGAGCTCTCATTATCTCTTCTGGGCGTAATAGGAAGGCAAAGGAGGCAAACAAAGACGCACAAATCTACGTCAGAGAGGTTTCACACTGTACAGACAGATAACAGCCTGGGAACACTAGAACAGATCGATTCTATTATTATCCTCTGATCAATACTCTTGTTTGGGGTGGATACAGTGATCATGGAGACCGGGCCAGTCACAGAGTGTTTTCCCCTTCTTTAAAAACGTTGCTACGATGACTGGAACCTTCGCCCAAACCATCACCCTAAGTTCTGTTCCCGTTCTCCGCTCTGTGAACTATGTACTTAACAGGACAATGAGTCAGTTAGGAGCATGACGCATATACACAGCGTGCACACCCACCGGTCCAGACCAAACCTTAAAGAGTAAAACCAGGCCCAGTAGTAGAAATTCCAGCTTTTAGCGTGTCAAGTCCAGAGTCTGAGCCAAACCTCTGGCAAACAGTAACTTCACACTTTAGAAAACAGTCAGTGGATAACTACAGCTACAGCCACTGCCTTGACAGAGAGAGAGAGAGAGAGAAAACCGAATCACCACAGTTCTGCATGAGAGAGTGCAGCGTTTGCTTCCCTAAAATGGTAAAAAAAAAAAAAAAAAGGCTTTGAGAAGAAATAACAAGTTGCTCATGATATAAAATGGCCAGAATATGACTCGTGTCAACATCTCTGCTGCTGGTACGGCGTTAAAGGCTTTAAATAGAAAACAAAAACCTGGTCCAGTGAGTCTGAGCTGTGAGTTGA
>JAPSES010000058.1:13503926-13515130 GCA_029822895.1 Maxillicosta whitleyi
TTTGGAGGTGATCTGGATCACTGTCTGGATCCAGGAATTTTTTAAAAAGGATTCTCTATTAGTTATCATTGGCGTTGCTGTGGTAATAATAAGAAATGTCCACCACATGGCGACTCATGTATTCTCATATAGTCCATGGACTTAAGAATCTTAAAATGCTGTCCAAATAAATGAGGGACTACTATTTAGTTCCATATACAATCATGGTTTTCTCTAAAATGATTGTTGATACGATCACCTGACTGTGGGAACTAAATGATGATATGTTTATTTTTAAAAGTACAACAAGTGGGTTAGCAAAAAAAACATAATTGAGTTCCCCCTAATTGGATGCATTCGTTTAACTCACTCCACTGCCCAGACGCCCATGCTCCTGGATTTAACTCCTTCTACTCTTGTTAGAGAAGCGTAAGTGTGTCTGCAAACAGGATATTAATCCGCCACAGTCTATAGCCAGTGACTGCACATATGTTACTTCACTAAACAAGATCATGCAAATGAGGAAAGTCATTTTAGATTTTCATCTATGCAACGCCACGCTTAAGCGATCTCATCTCACACTGGCATTGCGCTGCTGCAGTCATCACATTTCCATCTCTCTGCGTCGTCCTCAAACATAATGTGCTGTGTTTAACGTTTTCCCTCACGCTGCTCAAACATTACAGTAGATTGATCCCCATTCTGCATCATTAGCCGAATTCTCCACATATCAGAGGGAACAGTCGCAGCACTTGAGCTCTGTATCCTTTAGCAACCACTCCTGGCTCCAGTTTGACCAGACTCACAAACATGAAGGGTTTCATTTACGTCTGATTGTCACAGTTGTATTTCAATGACCTGAATAGCTCCTTGTACACGGCTAAAGGCTTTGCTTTATTTGGCCTTCAACTTGGCAGTGATATAAGTGATCCACAGCCGTTGGAAAACAAGGCCATAAAAGTCTGAATTCGAGTTAGATTGTGCGGGGCACGTAAGCGCTCCATGTGAATTACTCTTAACTGGATGCCAAGGCCATCTTTTAAAATCCAGAGTTCAATGTTCACTCTGTTTTTTATCCCACTCACTTGTTCATTCATTGTACATCGCCCGGGCACACCTTCCCCTGTGAGTAATTTGCCTCTGGATTGGTCTTGTATTCTGCTGCAGCGCCAACTCTTCATCATGCTGTCACCAGCTACTGCAGGATAATGCTTCAGTGTCAGGAACAGTTTTTAAAATTCAGACGACATACAGATCCCTACATGCAGCAGAGCTTTATTAACGGAAACAAGAAAGGTGCAAAAAAATCCCCGCTGTACACGTTAAACGCAAAGACATTGAGGTCAAACATGTGATATTGACATGGTATAGGCTCAGGTCATGCTCCCAATCATTCACTCCAATGAACAATAACACTGTATATATATATAGAACGGATCCAAGATCTCACTCCTTTCAGTTTACAGTACCTTCAAACTAATCTTCAGCTCACACCAACCATCCCCCCTTCCTGACATGGGCGTTATCCCTGTGATAAGAGTCTGGGATATTGAGTCAGGGGGGTGCGATTGGAGTGTGATGAAGCCTGATAAAGTGTTGACATTCACATTTCTGCTGTGAGATGCTCCGTCTGCTCGGGGAGCTGGGTACGACTCCAGTTGGCAAGGTGACAGACTGAGTGTATTGACCCCCCTCTGCTGTCTGGCTGATTGGAGAGCCGTGCGTGTCTGTGTGTACATGTGTGTTTACAGTATGTGGTGTGTTGTGTGCAGCCAGGATGTGTGAGCACATGCAGCTTTAATCAGGCTACTAATCCTGGGGTGTTCCAAAGCAGCAGCGATGTGGGAGTGAAAAGTGACACGTTAAGCCGAGCTCGAGACGGTAAGTGGGTAGTACTTATTTATGTGTGTTGTAAGTCATTTACAGTAAGGATCTGTCAGTCATTTTACCCAGTAATTGGTTAATTATAAATAAGTGTAATGAACTCATATGATAATTATCATAACAAAACAAACAACTAGAAAAGCACTCGGAGAGCGCAGACCTCCGCCAAGTGCAACCCCCCCACCACCACCATAAATATTAGTCCCTCATTTATTTGGGCAGCATTTTAAGATTGTTAAGTCCATTAACTATATGAGAAAACATGAGTCGCCATGTGGTGGACATTTGTTATTATTACCACAGCAACGCCAATGAGACACCAACTAATAAAGAATCCTTTAAAAAATTTCCTGGATCCAGACAGTGATCCAGATCACCTCCAAAATTTAATCATCTGTTCGTTGTCTCAGAGCGAACATTTCCTGAAAACTTCATTAGGTTTGGTCAATAATTAACCAAAATACTGAGAAACAACATTTTTGGCCCCATTGACCCCAGTGTTAACGGAAATTTCAAAGTGATCCAGAATCCAGGAATTTTTCCAGATCACCCCCAAAAGTTTATCATTTCTTCCTTGTGCCATTGCCAACAAATCCTGAAAATTTAATCAAAATCCATCCATGACTTTTCGTGTTATGTTGCTAACTAACAAACAAACAGACAAACAAACCCAGGCTAAAACATAACCTCCTTGGTGGAGTTAAATATTAGTTTTCAGAAGAGCTGAGTGGAGTCACAATGATTAATATGTAAAAAGAAGCTGAAAACATACATGTAATGTACAATAATGTGATGTGGAATATACAGTTGGACCGTACAGTTAAAGGTACAATATATAATACATTAAGTAAAAATATATATTATTTTTAATGCATGGTTAGAGTGTAAAACATCCCAAAACACGTCACCATGTCATCGTCCCCTACATCCAAATTTCAAGAATTTATGTCTAAACATAAAGGGAGATTTGCTTTAAGTGTCCACAGGTTCTGTATCTACACAAACCACATACAACCAATAAAAAGAATGTAAATAAACACATAACTAAAGCTATGGAAGACATGGTAGACATAGGTGAGGAAAATAAAATCCTTAAAAAATTATTATGATTAGAAAAAAATAAACCTAAAAAATGTTATTATCAATCAAACGCCAAATTATAACAAATTATCTCATGACACTTTACATGTAAAGCTGGTCAAAACCAGACTATTACCATTAATAGTGTGAAATAAGTTCTTTTTTTCTAAATTAATTTCAAGTGTCCCATCACAAGAAATCTTGTAGTTTGTTGCAAAAGTCTTAAACAATAAAAATATGCATATACATGAATAGAAAGACTATGCACATGAGTGACAAGAAGAAAATGTCTCTGCAACTTCAACATGACCAGACTTGTAATGATTTTTGCCTCTTTTGGTACAATTCTTCTCTATTGAAAGAAAATATCCCAAAGTAAGGGCTGTTTACATGTTGGTTATGCATATTATGAGCAAAAAGGGAAGTAGTCTACGAAGCCGAAATGTTTCTTTAATGGATTTAACTCATGAAATACAAAAAAAAAAAACAAAAAAAAACATTAACAAATATTTGTCACACTGTATGTTTGTTTTGAGCACAGCAGCTTTTAATATGTAAATATCTATATAAATCTACACAAATCTATCCACAAATCATCTGCCGCTATTTAATTAACACGGAGACAAAGGAGTTGTCGAGTCTATGCAAAAGATAATCTTTCCTCCAGATGGTAGCGGCTGATGCTACTGTTTAGCACATGACTTGGATCAGTTATTATCTCATTTGCTTGTTTTAATACAGCGTGCTTATAGATTACTGCAGGGATGACAACCTGGGATGATATTTGAGCAAAAATAAATAATGTAATGACCTAATGTGTATGTTCGGCTCCTCTACTGTGGAAATAAGGAGTTCCACTACTGTTAGAAATAGACTTAACTAGCATACAACACAGACTTCCAATGCAAAATACATTTCAGAGCCAGAAAATGCAAAAATAATTGGCTTAATTGTACTTCCATAACTCTACTCTGCAAACAGCTTAAACTATTGATCAGTTTCTGCTCTTGTTTTTAGTGTTTTTATATTGTCTCTCATATTCCCTGTCTCCATATGCTCTTAGGTTCTTTGTATGTATACCTTTTTTGTATTTATGTAATTGTATATTGTATGCATACATGTGATTGTGTATATTCATGTGACTTTATGCCGTCATCTGTGTTTACAGCCACTTATCTGGATCAGATTACAGCATTGTATTATAATTGTATTATTTGTATCTGCCACTGCAGCTGCAACGTGACACTGTTTCCTAAGTCATATTTCCCTGTTGGAACAATAAAGGAAATCTTAACCACACATGAAGCCCTGACTGAACTCCAGCTAGAGCTCAGAATGAAAAAAAAAAAAAAAAAAACCCTGATATTAAACCCAAATTTACATTACAATAACTTTTTCTATGGAAAAAAAAAATGTAGCACATCATTAAAGTTTCCTTACAAGGAGTCGAGGCAGAAAAAAAAAAGAGCAAATCAAAGTCATACATTCACTCTTCCCTCCTTTTCATTTCATTATTCTATTCTATTCCCTAATATAGTAACAAAGTATAAAATCTTTCTTCTCTCCTATTCAAAGATAAGTATTTTATGTGAAGCAACGCTGACAGTAAATTGCTTCCAGTTAAGGAGAATAATAATCTTTCTGGCGTACATAGCTGTGTTACTGACATTAGCATTGGCAGTTCTGACTGGCTCTAAAGAACTATCAAACTTAAATCAATCCCCAAAGCGGTGATTTATTTCCAGCGGTCCAATTAGTTCTTCGCAGATAGGTTGTATGAAATAACACTATTTTCTGACATTTTTTGTAATCTCATAATGTCCAGACAAGCCCATCTAATCTAATCATCGTCAGCTTCACGTAATATTTCTTTTTCCAAAGTCTGTGCTTTGTTTTTATTTTTTTTCTTTCTTTTCTTTTTGTAAAATGTGTGCCAAGGAATAATCTGCCTGTGTGATGGATCCAGCACATTTGGACGGCCACTTTTGAAACGAACTGTGGCCTCTGAAACAAAGCATGGAGAGAAAAACATAGTGGTTTTGGCTGTGCTCTGCTGGTTATTTATGGAGAGGATCCATCCATCCTTTTGTGCTCTGCGGGCAGGGGCGATGCGGGTGGGAATTCTGGGAAGTGCAGGACACAAATGAGGCTCCCACCCCCTGCATTTCGGTGGACGCTGCCTCTGGCACTCGGAATACGGCGCTCCGGAGTGTATCCAACTACGCACACACACGCAAATTTACACATGCGCGCAAAACAAACACCATTTTTAAGAGGGATTCCTGACCTTTGTCTCCTCCTCCGGTGCTGTTACTCACCATTTTATTATAAGACTGCCAGCTCCTTGCCAAGTGACCTACTTTTACCTTTTTCTCTCAGCTCCATAAACATTAACCTTTACTCTTTCCTGCTTTACTTAACCAGCATCTTCCCTATGCTTTGGCTCTCCTGCAGTCATACCTGCATGTAAATGTTTTCTCAACTTAATCCTGCCAAAACACAAACCCAACAAAGCACGAAAATACCAGAGGGCTTGAGCAAATATGTGAATGTGCAGGAAGGAAAGTCAATGATACAATACAAGCCATCCGTGCTGGGGTCTTTGTGCGCCTCTGGTATGGCTGGCGGTGCATTGGAAATGGGATTCTGGTTTCCTGCATACCCTGCTGACTGAGATGAATGGGTGTAGTGTGGGTAGTTTCTTAATGAACTCATAGCAGGGTGTAGTCTGGGCTTGGATTGCTCAACACCAAGTCTGGAGCGCAACGCTACAAATCTAATTGTGGCTCTTGAGAATGCTGCTCTGATTGCTTTCTGGTTGCCGTTGTCAGGACACGGAGCTCTGCCCGGGATATGTGGCTGAAAAGTAAAGTGAGCTTTTGGCTCGGGTTTGGATTTGGTGTTGGCCGTGGGTGGAGGAGACATGATGAGACACGGTGAAATGAAGGACATCTCTGATATCAACTGCGCAATGTTTTTTTTTCCAATGCGAAAAGGAAACAAACCGATTGCATCAACCAGCTGTAGGAGTGAAGGCTTCATAACCACGGCGGACTCCACCCCCCGAAGGAAGCAGCTATGGGATAAACAAAAACACAACCAGAAAGCTGCCTACCTGATCACATGGAGGGTTATTTAAAGGGCTCATATTTTGCTAAACCCACTTTTATTAGTATATTTATTTGTAATTTCGGACCCTAATAGTTCATAAAACTTGAATTTGAACCCTCTAGGTGCTGCAACACTATAAAAAAAACAATCAAAAATCAACTGGATTATACAACCCCTTTCAATTCCTGCTAAATTTGTTACATTTTATCACTATTATGAACATTTCTATGACTGTTTATCAGCAGCAACGGTTGTAAAAACTGATAATATGTCCAAACTACAAGCAGATTACGTAAAATGTTCAGTTGTTGGTTGTATTAATGAACACAAATGGTTGAACAGGAAAGTTAACAAGGGGAGGGTGAAGTGGCTCATTTGCATTTAAAGGGCCAGCGCTCAAAATGACCTTTCTGGTGTCATTATTCAGAAATAGGGTTGAAGATGGACCTGTGGAGTTGAATTCAGACCCAAGAACATTTACAGTTTATGTAGAACACAAGGAAATATTTTCACATGTATAATAATGTTTAAAAAAAAAAAAAAAAATATATATATATATATATATATCACCCCTTTAAACATGTGTATCACGACTTACAGATCACAGTGGATCTATAAATACACACATTTAATAACAGGCAGAATGTTGGTACAATTCTACCTACTTCTATTAAGACATTCCAGGTTCATTTTTTTTTTTAAGGTTATTCATATTTGTAAAATGTTTAGTCTGTAAATGTGTTATTTTACTTCTTTTCTTTTTTTTTTTTTTTACACCAAAACAAAGAGAAAAATGTGTTAATTAATGGTTATGATGATCGTATTTTATTGGTCTGACCCACTTTAGATTGAATTGACCTAAAATGACTTGTTAATATCCTCAGTGTCACTTTTGCATTTCACAAATTCATGCAATACACTTGGGATTGGACCCAATGGTGGGCCGGTTTTAGCCCCCGGGTCACATGTTTGCCACCTGTGTCATAGATGTTAAAAGTACTTCTAAAAGGACAACAAATGAAACTATCACCTAACATTATTATATAATTATTTAACCAGTATTTTTTATTTATTTATTTATTTATTTTTTATAAAACTTACATTTGTTTTTCTTTCTCCTCCCAGCTACAAATATCCACATTTCATTTTGGATGTGCATCTCTCTCTCAGTGTTGCAAACTGTTGTGTAGCTGAAGTTTGTACAACCTACAGAACTGACCATAAACAGGAAAGAGGCTGCGGTAAAAACCCCAAATGAGATGTATATTCCGAATACATTGTATACATCTCTGAAAAATGCATCTAAAAGCCAAACAATATCAGCACATGACACATCTGAGAAACTATTGTATGTTGAATAAAGTCTAGTTTAGATTATCCAAACAGAACATGGTTATATTCAGAATAATATCAGAATATTAATACAAATGGAATAATAAGATCAGGCTGGGATTTATAACTAAAGCGTGATGTCTTCATCTGACACGTTTGCTTTACTTTATATAAAGTTTATATAAAGAAATGGACTCAACACTGTTCCCCCCTTTGTGCAAAAGTGAAAATAGCATTCTGGTTTTGGACGTTTTTGTGCCTACTATGTAAAACCAGATCTACAAGCCACTAGCGCAACACACTAGCATGCAAAGCAGATGTTTACAACAAGGCAGCGATTGTTAGCACACAATAATCCAGTGAGGAAACCCCAGTGTCAACAACTGCATGGATACCAAACATGTCTTTTCAATTGTTTTCTGAGTTTTACATTGAAAATTACAATCAGCTGCAAAAGAGTCTAACCTCCAGTGTGGCTCCGATCATCTTCAATGCCTCCTAATCGCTGCTGTTTCCCTTTATGATGCACATGCAAACAAACACAGCCAAGGTTGCGGTCCACATGTTCGATCCGGTTTCTGCTTGTCGGCCATCGGGTGGTTTCATCTCAATGCCATACGGCCTCCATCCAGTCACAGTCGATCTGAATAAAGTGTACAGCCACTCACAGTCATAGGCTTTGAGTATTTATAGTTGAACTGTTCATGTTTTTTGGCATTTTTTTTTTTTTTTAGGTCTGTTCATGTTGGGTTGGATGTGCTTAAACCCCTTCTTTCCATTTTATGATTTTTTTTATGCTCATTTTCAATGGTAATAGGAGGAAAGAGGACAGAAGACAAGAAAAAGGGAACAGACAAGGAATGACACGCATCCGAATCAAACCTGGGATTCAGTTCATGGTCAGGCTTTTTCTTCTGTAAATTAATTTTGTGGATCCATGGGTTTGTTCCAACTCTTCTTTTCAGTGAGGGGAAAATACAATAAAGTGGGGAGTTTTGTGACTGCGTTCACATTAGGTACAGTCTGATGAGAAAGAAAGGAGGGTTGAAATGTGGTTAGATTTCAGACTGTGCAGACTGAAGCGCATATCACACACTATTATTATGTGTTTAAATGTGATGGGAACCGTTAACATCAACTATTCTGTATTAGATTAATGAGTGCAGTCGACTCGAATATTTGTAAAAACATTTTTCAGAAGATGCACAAGGGACATCATGAAGAGAAAAACGTTGTCCAAAAAGACCAGAGAGCTAAATCAGTCTCTCTAGGCCTCTGTTCCTCATGTAAATGGTATTTCAGGTCAGTAAAATACAGATTTTTGTGTGTGTGTGTGTCTGTGTGAACAGGCAAAATGAAGAGAATAGATAACAATGATGTCATCCCTCAACACGCACATGCCTATTGTTGCTTTGTGTAATGAATATGTGCATGAAACATCAAATATAGGTCATATAAGTATGAGTCAGTACATTATCTGAAGTGGATTAATGTCACGTTTAGGGGATGGACACACACAGTACTGTGAAATCTTAGAACTCCTTTAGCTTTGTTACTTATGCAGGGTTGAAATGAGCATACATGTTTATTTCTTATTCACTTGTCTTCAGATACAACAAGAAAATACAGGAAATATGTGTACAATCTTAAAATACACACAAAAACATATTGTAAATATTAATGTCATTATTTAGTAGCAGTAGTATCACAGTACTGTATATCAGTGTTGTAGTAAAATCCTTAAAAAATACGCATAATACACTTTGATAACCAAAGAAATACTTTAATATCTAATAATATCTATAATATATATAATAATATCTATTTTTTTTACACTTTATTTTTATTATTTGATATCTGAACAATACAAAACAAACATAAGGGACTTTTGGAATACTTTGATTATTAAAAAAAAACCAACTTTGTGATTAACAATAAGTTTTAGTAATGAGACATTGAAGTGAAAATTGTCAATTTCTTCCATTTATCATGACATTACTTTTCTTTAAGTCAGAATGTCCATCTCAAATACTATTCCATTCACAATGTATAGGCAGTCATTAGTTGTAGGTGGTTCTATTTTTTCCCATAATAGTCTTTTTATAGGCTGCTAATAGTATTTTAAACACACATCTATCATTTTTTTCTTATATTATAACCAATAATACATAGAAAATACATCACCAAACATGTTTTAGGAATTACATAACCCAATATCTTAGCAATTGTTGAATATACACTGTCCCAAAATGATACAAGCGTACATTATTTTTTATATTGACATCTCCACATTCTCTCCAACACATATTTAGCTGTAATTTTATTTGTTAAAATCATATTATATTTTTCCAGCAGTGTTCAATCCATGTTTTAGAAGAAATGGTTGACCATTCCTCCTCTGAAACACACATTCCTCATTTTTCCTCTTTTCCCCATTTTTTGTTTCACATCCAAAGTGTTACATGATCAGTCTCAGTACTTTCATTGTCATTTTTGCTTAATAGTGTGTTTGTAAAATGAAGGATACGTAGACAGACTTTTGGAATAAACCAAGATGGAAAATATCGATTTAGAAAAGCGTCTGTATTTGTCTGGACATGATGTAAGATGCAATTAATGCGACATCTGATCATCGTAAAGAATAAATCAATGTAGAGAAAATAGCACAGTAAACAACAGGCATTACTGAGAAGAATCATTTTTTATTAAAATTTTAGAATTTTTGCTATGAAAGTCAATCCATGTAGAAAAAGTCAATATCTCTATATAAAAACCCCAAATTATTTCAGATACATCATTAACTGATCTTATGATGTGACTCTTTTTGATGGTTCTCTGATATGCTGTTGTTAAAATAAGATAAAAATAAAAGCTTCTTGATTTTCCAATTCATAAAAATTCAGTTTGTAACAACAACTGAATAACACTAAGGGTACAGGAGATAAAGGCAGTAATGGGAAAAAGTAATACTATATGTATGATTTACATGCATAGAACTATAAACACAATAAAGACTAAGTCTAAAAACTGATACAAATGAACTTATCTTACAAAATATAAACAACTAAATACATAATAATATATATAAGTATTCTAGAAAACATGCTACACTGGTGCAAAAGTGGGCGTGGTCATCTAAAACATCTAAAATGGTATCATGCCACATGTTTTTTTTTTTTTTTGTTATTAAATGCAAAGACCTTCTATTTAATAAATAACTTTCAGCTGCATGTTTTCACCAAATATTTTTCGCCAGAAGTATTTTAAACTTTACTCTAAAAAAAATAAAACACTAAAATAAAAACACTTCCAAAATAAGTCACAGTGACCACATTTATCTAACTTCTTTTTCATCTGTCTTTCTAAAACCATTATTTACAGAACTCATACCGTCCGGGTCTGCGCGCCCTCACATGACAGGAACTCTTCCAGAAACTTTTACCACCTCAGATTGATGCTTTATTCAAATTTCCGAGTAGCAGATGCTTAAGAAGAGACACATCCTCCAGCAGATGAAAAACCCATCTGAAAGTCTGTGCACATTTGTTTTTGCTATTGAGTTGATCTGGGCACAGGAACTTTAAATGATGTTCATATTTGTATTCCTCTGGCTCAGGGGAACAGCTTGGAGTTTTAATGTGGGTGAAAAATGTGCCTGGCTGTAAATCATTTCATATTTTGAGTCATGGATGAAACAGATGGAACCGTTGCCAAAGACTTGATGAGTTGAGTGTCTGGGAAATGAGTTTTGTTGTGTTATTTTTGCACGACATACAGTGTAATGTACTTTATCATGAGCCATTTGGTCCATATATATA
>JAPSES010000058.1:13515230-13529815 GCA_029822895.1 Maxillicosta whitleyi
GTTTTAGTGCAAAAACCAACATTAAATTACAAAAATATTAACATTTACGAACTATCCTGTAACAATAAAATGTGAATAATCTGAACTAATATGAACAACCTGAAATGTCTAAAGAAAATTAAGCACAATTTGAACAATTTTCTACCTGTTGCTAAATGTTTATACTGTCTGATCCATAATGCATATGTATAAATGATAAGTTGAGGCATAATACTGTTAAAATTGCACTTTTTAAAAAAATATTATTCACTTGTTTTTTTGTTTGGGTAGTTTATAAAAGTATGTATTTTCGTATTGCTAATGGGGACTTTTTGCACTAAAACAAAAGGAGTTATTATTATTTATTGGTTATAATGTTATTATTTTACTGGTCCATAACACTAGGGATCAAAAATGTGGCGTTTGAGACCCCTGCTCTGGAGACTGGCAAGTTAATATGCATATATTCACAGTTCAACTATTTCCACTAAATCCAACTCTAACACCATTGGCTGCTCAGTTATTTTTGTCTTTATTTAACTGAGTGTTTTATATGCGCAAACAAACACATTTTTTATTCGATTTTTTTTTTCTCCACGTCATGACATCACTGACATTGTTTGCACCGGTTGATGGTCTAGCCCATATTTTGTTTATTTTGTTGTTCTGCTTGGCACTTTGGAACAATAGAAAGTTTATCAGCACAATTTCCTACGCTCATATTATGCAATTCTGCAGCTGGATGAGTGCCGAGTGGAGCCACAAACACCCATGTCCTGTTATTATTACAACAAGCTCGGTGAGCCTGTCTCTCCCATATCACTGCCTTTCTCCTGTTTTCAGCCTCCAGGGCCATTTACCGTACATCACTGTCACACTGGGGGAGGATTTGTCTGTCATTTGGGATACAACACTCCCATTATGAAATGACCTGATTTCGTTCAGAGCTATGGGTATGATTTAAGATGGTTGACCGCAGGCTTTTTTGTCAGTTAAACTCGACACATGTGGAGTTTTAAGACATGGAAATGCTGTTTTTTTTTTGTTTTTTTTTTGTTATTTGTGTGTGTGCAACAGCAAACTGGTTTCTGACTCCTTTCTGCTTTCCCTCTGTGTTTTTTGTGTGAAGTGGAAGCAGCTTTATTTCATCCTGACAGCTCAGTTGAGGTACAGTAATACCTCCACGCCCTGCAGTTAGCGCAGTCCTACTCAAACAAAAGACCTCCGTTTAGGGATTATACTGTACAGGATGTAGTTTACTCAAAACAACAGGGTCAGCCTTCCCTTTCTCCTGGTTTGTTTGCCCTACTACGTCTCAGATGAATAGACAGAGGGGCAACTTGAGCTCTTTTATTACCCTGCTCCACCTCGGTGGTTGAACATTACAGTGGATCTCTGTGACGACAGGAAAACACGAATATGGAGGAATGTTTGTGTGTAGAAATGTGAGATTTCACTGCAGAAAAATAATAAGGAATAGTTACATTTTAACATGTTGAGACAATATGAGCATGGATTATGTTTGTTTTACCCAGGTAGTATTCACTTTAAATCATTTGCCATGTTATACAAAAATATATAGTCATCTACATAGAAGAAATTATGATTTTTTTTATACATATAATTATTATTTTTTTGTTTTTGTATTTATTGACTGTATATGGTTGTCATGAGGTTTTTTTTGTGTGTCTGCATGCTCAGGATTGTTGGGCATGGCAGAATTCCAGATGACTCCTCCCCTTAACATCATACTATTATAAAACATGGATCAACATTAATGATTCTACTGCTATTAATTCATAGTGCCACTTCAGCTAAATGGGAAAAAACAACAACAACATTAACCCATAAAGACTCCAACATCCATCAACAAACCAAAATCATCTATTGATCCAAAATGTTTAATAACTGTCCATCCACTAATTGCATCAATCCATGTTTGTCATCAGATGTGACCCATTTGGACGCTCAGCAGCTCGGTAATGAACATGGAACCACTGTCATCTTCTACAGCATTGATTCACCAGTAAAACCCATGGACTGTGATAAATGACAGTGGGTTTAAATTCAATTAATGACATATTTTATCATAAAAAAATTCACGTTCTCTTCAGTTTTCTCTGTTTTTGATAGAACAACCCCGACTTCAATCTGAGCTTTTACAGACATCTGTATGATCAGTACATTAGATATTGGAAAATATCTGATTTATACTTACTAATGCAAAATATAAAGCATAATAATAGAATAAATGATGATATATCAGTTACAAAAGGTTATAAATAGAGAAAAAAAATATTTAGGAACTACCACAAAAGTAGCACTGGGTCTTTATGGGTTAATATCTATGTAAGTCTGTGTCATTTGGCTCCAACTCTGAAATAAAATTCTAAAAAGTTCTGCTGCTCATATATTGTCACAAACTTTTCTCTGCATTCTGGCCTCTTATCTACATGTAAGCACTATTTTATGTCACCAAATTAACCTATAAAGCCAGTTCCAAAATACATTTTTCTCTTTATTTAACCTTTCTTAACTGATTTATCACCATTTATCATAATCTTATCCTCTGTATTTTGCATTTCTTCAATAAAAATCACATATTTTCTCATAATTAATTTACTGTATACGTAGATATTCATAAAAGCTCAAATTAAAGTTAATTGCCAAAATATAAAGAACAGAGAAAAATCAAGAAAATATGACTTTTTCAACAAAATCTATCATTAATTGAATATAAACCCAGCGTGTCCATCCATTGTCACTGACCCAGCTTCACTGGTTTCACCGATGAGTCAATGTTGTATAAGATCACGTTGTTTCCACGGTAACTACAGAGCCTCTGAAAGTCCAAATGGGTCATATTTGAAGACCATGAAAAGATGATAAACTGTATTTTACACCAATTATTTACATGGATCGATAGGTTTAATGGATCAGAAGTTATTAAGCATTTTACATTGGTAGATGATTTTAGTTATTTGAGTCTTTATGGGGTAAGACTGATTGAGAAGCAAAGTGGTGATATTTAGAATCTTGGTTTGTAGTATCCATGTGAACAAGAAAGAGAGAGATAGATTATCAGAGGATTCCGTCACACCCCAATTTGCTCGTTTCTATTGTTGTATTGTATAAAGAAAACACCTGCCACATCACATGTAGGTCATAAAGGAGTATAACTCAGCACCTGCAGTAGATCTCAATCAACACTGACGCATTTGGGGCATATACACATGTGTACTAGTGTTGAGGTAAAAACCGCAAAACATAAAGAAACTTGAGCCAGTGCGTTTCAGGTAACTTTAACAACATTATCTGAAGGCCAACAGTCTCTGCAGTTTACATTCCACCAGTTGTTTTTCAGCTCTAGTATGTGCAGAGATGTTTTGTGAAATGAAGGTCAGGTGGACGGGTTTAGTTAAAATAGACAGAAGGGAAAGTGGAAATACTGGTTTACAAAAACATCCATATTAATGTAAACAGAGCACTAGTCTGGTGCCTTGATTTTACAGCAAATAAATATGACTTTTTAATGAATGAACCATGACTCTTTTCTCTTTTCTAAATATGATAGGGTTTTTTTTTTTTTTGCACATGGCGGCTTTACAATAGATCTTTTCTAGCAGACACTTCATGTGGTGTAGTCCAGGGTATACGGCTGTAATGTATATACCTACTTATTCTTCAAAATCTCCCCAATATGCACCATTCAGTCGTATCTGCAGCCAATTTGGTATTTTTTCCTGCTAGGATGGTAAAGCCATGACCCGCCCTACTCTGCCTCTAATCGGCTAATACTCACTGCCTAATTAAAATGGTCAACTTCAGGCATGAGGACTGATGAGCCAATCAGAGGCAGAGTAGGATTGGTCATGCCGAGGAAAATATCGCGAACTAGCTCTGGCGACCTCTGGAACCTAATTGGACACCTCCTCAGTTGCCAGTGCCACCTCAGTTGATTGACAGGTCACTGCACGTCTCATTAAAACATGCGCGATTATTGGAAATGGCAAAGGACAAAGGTAGAATAAATGTGTTTCAAGTGAGTGACACCTATTGACAGAACCTGCTTTCATGGAATACGTAATTCTGAGGTAACTTTTAAGGTGGTTTGGTCACCGATAGTTAAATTGTGTGAGTAGGCTAACGTTAGGAAAGGCTAATGTTATCTCATGTTTGTCTCATGTTGAATACATTTGCATTCATGCAGCTGCTGTGACCAGTAATAACTCTAAACTGGTCCTGATAAAGTCATGATTATTTTATAATAGTGAGCAAATACTACTGACAAATTTTTGGGTAAATTAAATAGAGACGTCATAAGTGTCACAGTTTCTAAAACAAGATGAAAAAAAAGGCAAAAACTGAGAGAATACCCACTTCTCCAGGTACCACTGCACCACTGCCTACACCCCTTTACATTTTTAGGTTAAGGCCGTAAAAGTTATTTTGTTAGATGTAGGAAAACCTCATGGTTTAGTATAAAAATGACTAAAAACAGTAGTTATTTTAATAATATGTTTGCAAACTTTCTTTTATTAAACCAAACCCTGGTGTTTTTCCATAAACCTAATCATACATGTTTAATAACTTCGTCATCTTAACCATCTAATACTGCGCATCATGAAGTTTCTTTTGTGGGAAAACACCCAAAACTGCATTTTTAAGAATTTACAGCTGCCGAGAGAGGTTGAAACATATGATTGGACATGTATTTTTGATTTAGAAACATTGAAGGTGCAACTTTTTTTCTTGCACAAACTGTAGAATGGTAAGTTTATTCTGGCTACCGGGTTGTAAAATATGTGCTTCCTGCTGCAAATCATTGCTGTTGAAAAATACATAAATGCAGTTGGCTTTTGTTACATGACCCTAGCCAAGGGTCAAGTCTGAAATCACGTATGAAATGTGTAAATTAGAAACTCTGCACTCGACTGTCTACCCTCAACCTTCCGTCTTTTCCTGCTGAGGCCCAAACTGTTGGACACAATGAAGATAAAACCACCTTTGTTCCGCGTCTGCTCAGCCCATTTCACTGTAATAAATACAGAGACGAGCTACACAAGGAGCAGAGAAGTGGGTCACGGCAGCTGTTTCCTAACCAGGCGAGGCCGTCTCGGCAAAGCTCGGCCAGACTGTAGTCCCACCGGCACGACAAAGCTAAAGCCTTTTCCACTGCTGCTACATTTGGGTTAGAGCTCTGAGGATGTGATGCCTTTGAAACCTATTCTCTGCCTTGTCACAGAAATGGGGAAAAATCAATGAAATATTGGTCAGAGCTTTAACAGGAGAGTGTGTGTTGAGGCCTGCTGGGATTCATACCTGCTCCCCCGCTGCTCTCACATCCGTCTCTACAGAACAGAAACAGCTGCAGCTTTGTTTGACTGAAATACGAAGATATCGGAGAAATTCAAGTTTTTCTTCTTCACTTATTGACTGTTTGCGTCCATTTGCTTTTTGTTTGCAGCTGGGCCGACTGTGTAGTTTTAATGCATGTCATACATATGATCACACTGCTCATTAACTAGTGTCTTATCTGTTTTTTAAAGTTGAAATTTTGGTGCCAATCCAAGCTTGAAATTGACTTCTCCTGCAGCAAACAAAGACGCCCCAAATTCACTCCGTACTCTGGCAGGGATTTTCATTTCTTTGTGCAGAGAGCATTTGACTGACAGCAAACAGAGTGAAACATAATGAAGTGCATTAATAATACTGACAAAACAGCTCAAGCACAATGACACAAGTCGATAATGGAGGAAGCAAATGGAGGCTTTGGCTCGCTAAGTCGTAATGCAGGCTTTGGAAATTGTTTTCCCTATTGTACACAAAAAACTAGGGTTCCGACGTGACAATAACTCGGTCGGGAAAAAGTCAGAAATTTTTTAACGCTATAAAATTCATGTCCAGAGCTGCTTCTGACTTGTTCTTTTGTTTGCCCATAAGTCCCTGATGCTCAGTCTTTTTTTTTTTTCAAATCATCACCACTGACAAATCATTTAACCCTTAAAGACCTTGAACTGTATGATTATGGTGCTATTTATTTATTTGTTCATTTAATTTTTCCAGGAAAACTATTATATTCAATTGACTCACCAAGATTTGTGACAGTTATGTGTCATTTTGTGTACATATACATACGAAATAATAAGAAATGTGGGAACTAACAAAGATCAAAACAAGAAAATCAAACAAACTCAAGACAAAATAAAGTGTAACAATCTTATCTTGTTGTGACTTTCAGTGACGTTACTGTTATTTTCAATCATGGTGCTTTTGTTTGTCTGCACATAACGGTTACACATGATTTCAAGGTTTCTGGAACAAAAATAGGTTACATATCAGCACTTGTAGATACATCTGTGTCAGGGTGCTTTTTGTCTGTATCTGTCAGAAATAACATTCATCTATATTTAATCTAAACCGAGCCCGGACCATCCACAAACATGCGATAAACACGCATGTTTTTTAGAATTTTAGCTCCAACAACTGGTGACAAAATGGTGGATGTTATTCGTCTGCCATCTGCAAACCACAAAAAAGGAATAGGTTGATGGGATTTTTTTATTTTTTTTTATGCCAACTAGGTTAGTTTTTCTTGATTTTGCTTATATATGTTTTCTGTTCTGAGGTTATTCTACATCTTTGTTTGCTCCCAGATGTTTCTTGTTCTTGTCATGCCATGTCTTTTATGTATGTTGACATTTTTTTTTTCATGTGGGTAAAACATGCATCCAAATGACCTAGAATATAGGACACGGATGTTTCAGTGAATTTATGATGCACAAAATGAATAACCATAAAATGTAAGATCAAAAGGGCCACCTGTGAGGCCATACTCACTGAAACCCACTGGTTTTGTCCGCATTGTATATTGTATTTAGAAAAAAAAAAAAAAAAAGGTCCACTCTAGCTCTATCTCATTTGTTTATTCTCTATCTTACTTTATTTTTCTGTTTTTTTTTACTTTTTATGTATTTAAAAAAAGATATTATTTTTTTTCTTATTTATTATTTCTTTTATTTTATTTCTTATTTCTTTCTTTCTTATTTCTTATTATTATCTTTTTTTTCTAATTTATTATTATTATTTAAAAATATTTTATAGTGTTTTTCTCACCTATTCCATGTTCAAACCACTGAACTCTCTTTACGTTTATGGCAATAAAAATGATTCTGATAAAATCCATCTTTCCTCTTGTATATTTGCACGCACAGATCAGACATGAATCTTTCAGTGAATTTATGATGCACAAAATGAATATCCATAAAATATAAAACCAAATGCCCTATAATTGAATCTGAAATTCACTAGTTTTGTCCACATTGTATATTGTATATCGAAAATGTTTTGGTCCACCCACTGTAACTAACTTACTTATTTATTTTTCCACTATTTTTTAATTTACTTTTTTTTTTTTTTTTTTTTTTTACAATTTTCCCCAATTTTTTTAAAATCTTTTTTTATATGTGTAATTTTTTTTTTTTTTCAAGTATTTTTCTTACCTACTCTATGCTCCATTCACTGAACTCTCTTCATGTATATGACAATAAACATAATTCTGATAAAATCCATCTTGCCTCTTGTATATTTGGACACACAGATCATGTATGTGTGAACTGAGGGGTTGCACATTGTTTACACTTTGGGAAATCCCTTCAGCCTCAGGCCTGTGGCCGAGGTCACTGACCCTGGTCCTCTGGCGCACATCGACGTTCCGGACAACACGGAGAACACCCGGGGGAGAACTGAGGTCAATGAACATGTACTGATGTGTTTACATTGTCAACAAACGGACTGGGAGACTGATGGCTGCGCCGAGTCTGCTTTGTGCAACGCAGGTCATTTCAACACTAACGCCACTGTTTGTGTAATCTGGGAAAAAAAAAAAATGGTTTGATGATGAGACAAAGAATTACATTGCTTCCTATTTTTGTGCAGATAATGAACATTTAACTTATTCTGGGTTTTAATCTTATGGCGCCTCTCCAACCTGTGCATCTTATTTAGGAAACATCTTGAGCTTGTTTCGGTGTAAACTGCAGGCAGACAGTTTGTACTTTAGAAAAAGCGCCAACCTTGACAGTTGGAAATACATCAACTTATAGGTCAGGATAAGCAAATATCATGTCTGTCTAGTAAAAATGTTAATGTATCAGCATTAAAATAAACGTTTCCTCTCAAAAGGTGAATATTTCGTGCAGTCAATTAGGTTTAATAGCTGTTTCTGTTCTTCACATAAGAAATTCCCCACATGAATCAACGACCATTCCACATAAATCATCCGGGTCTGTGTGGTTTTTTAAGGATATGTTTTGGTTTTTCTTCAGCTGCTCGTCAAAGGAAGTGTACCCACACAAAAACAAAGAAGGAAACTTGAATAAAAATAGACCATAAACTTTGAAGATACAACTGCAGATGCATTGTACTAGCCTCGGCTGAACTTTGGATTGCTTTTCCGCTAATGCCGAAGGTTTGGCATCACGTCTGTTTTCTAAAAGTCAAATTTTGACCAATAACAGAGAAAACAGGTTTGTTTTCGAACTCAGGACGTCTTATTCTTTGCTAGATTTTGTAATGGTACGCTTTGGTATTTTATTATTGTATTGCGCAAAACAAATACACACGCACATAGCACTTTCTTCATCCCCATAACTTGTGCGTTTGCGTCTCCACCTGAAAATAAAACATCCACATTGTGCTGAAGCGTAAGATTCCTACTTTATATCGAGAACCAGACTGTTGGTGCGGTGCCAAAGGGGCTCATTAAGTCTCTGTTGACTACACAGAGCTGTAAATCCACGACATGCACCATCAGCACTGAAGTAATGGGAATTAAAAACGCGGTACAATCACTAAAAAAAAAAAAAAATCAGTTGAGTATTCACATTCTCAGATGGTATTGGTTAAAGTAAGGTTTACCTTGCATGTACAGTGTTAAGATAATTCTCGTCAACTATCTGGGATAATTAATCTTCTCATGGGTGAAATACTCCTGCTGGGGCGTCTCTCACGTGTTTATGTGTCGTACAGTCCCGTCCAACTGAGCTAAAGTTGACTTTGTGGGCAGCGCACATGGAGACTGAAGCGAAGTTAAGAGGGAGTGAAATACCGAGGAGGAGCACTGAGGGCTGATGGGAAAAACACCTGTTGAGCCACAGCGAGCCGAGCTGAACGTGTCTGAACTTATCTGTCTCAAACACGGAATCCACCTTTTTAGGTCCATTTGGTTTAACACTGAGATTTTTCACTCACTGTCCTCGCTGTAACTGTTGGCACTATAGTCACTTTTCCGCAAAACTTTATCGATATTTACTAAATGTAAAAAAAACAGAAGTGCATAATGTCAGTTTTTGCATTAAACCACAAAAGTGATGATTTCTTTAGTTATTATCACCAGATAACATGAAAAGTCATTCCATAAACATGACGACAAACATAAATTTGGTGTTGATTTATTTATTTATTATTATTTTTATACACAGACACAATCTAAATTAATAGAAACAAACAAATTCTACAGCCAACCTATTACAAACTTATTAAACCCCAATGACCCCCATGACATGGCACCCCATGGTGTTGATTTGTAGACATATTCATTAATGTTATATATTACTCTTCTATTCTGTACTAGGTTAAAAATGATCGGGTTTCCTGGTGTGTCCATATATACCGCACCATGTCTCTATCAAAACACTTTTTCTCCACATTTCATCCACATTTTTTTTATTCAAATGACTCTATTTGTAAAAATAATAATAATAATTTCCATTGCAGTTTTGCATATTATACCAGTTTTGCAAACACCCGAAAAAAAAACACCTCTTGCTTTTAATCGGAAAACAAGAGTTTTCACGAAATTGTCGCTGTGTCATTAGGCAAACTTTTATGTTCGAGTTATATTAGCGATATTTGAGGGTCACTGGAAAAACATTGTCTTGAAATATATGTGAAAATTACCAAAAATAGTCATTCACCAAATAAAGGATTAAACGTTTAGTGAAATTTGGTCTTTGCACAAACTAAAACACAGCACCTAGCGTTAGCATTAATGATTAGCATTACCGATTAGCTGCCACTGAAGGCGCTCAGAGACCAACTCCAGGTCTTTATGAGTGTGATGCTCAAGGGCACTGACAGGAGCGTCAACCTGTGTATACTGGTCTGTGATGGTGGAAACCTAATGGTGGAAGTATCTGATTGCATTATTGAGAAATGCAAAATCACGCACGGAAGCTTAAATCTTGATATCTTGAAAATCTTGATATTTAAGCCTTTTTTAATATTAATTAATTAATTTTTTGGTAACCACATATTTTATATTGTAATTTTGGGCCCAATCTTGGGACAATTGCCATTATTCTGTGCATTGTTAATTTTGTTTTCTTCAATAAAAGTAAAAAAAAAAAAAAAAAAAAAAAAAATAGAAATAGAATATAGAATAAATAGAATAAAATTTATTTGCCCCTTAAACAGATACATTGCTGTATAGGTACAGTTAAATTCTTGTGCATTTCCTTGAGTCACAGGGTTAAAAAAGACATGAAACAGAAACAAAACATAAAAACAGTTAAACACAAATACACATTTAGAGTACTGATCAGGAAAAAAATAAATAAAATAAGAGTACTGGAAGGTAAAAGGAACTTATTGCACAGTTTAACAGAACACTTTATTGCACATTCCGTTAAAACCTACTCACATTTCCGTTCTTGGTCAGATTTAATGACTATACCATCACGTCTTTGATTTATTCTCCTGAACATGCTGCTTCTTCAGTAGGTTCATGGGCAGCTTATTATTGCGCTGTTATGTTCCTCCATACTGTCAAATAATGGATTCTGGCGGTTACAACACAAACCTCACCTGTCCAACTAAAACACAAAAGGAACATTAGACTGGAAAGTTATCAACGACTCCTCCAGCTTAAAAGCCTTAGAGCTGATTGCCACAGAATGAAAAATTAATCTTCCAGCCAAAGTAAAGGTCATGGATTAAACTACCAGAGCTGCTAGAGCTGAAGTTAACGCCGCAGCAGCATCTACAGGGGGATCTAACAAGCCTGAACCTGGCGTGGCCCTTCCAGGTAAAGCCGGTGTCAGACGTGGGAGCTGAAAGTTGATCTCCCTGCGTGCCCGGATCTCTTCAGCCTGGATTGAGGAAGGAGGAGTGTCTGGTTTCCAGTGTTTCGTGCAGGACAGAGCATACGAGGCCTCTCCACTCTGAGGATCTGTGGGAAAACGCAGCAAAATGCAAAGAGCCTCACCCCCAGCAGAGACCGTAACCTGAGAGTTAACCACTTAAAGCGCAGGAGAGATCAGGTATTCCCCCGCCTTGTTAAAAGAAGTCCTTGGGGACACTGGTGGGGACACACAATGAATGAGCCTGACATATGCCACTGTGCAGCTCAATGAGATGTTGACTCATGTGGCCAAAAGAGAGAAAAGGGGTTGTTCAGGTGGCGAACAACATGACTGTGTTCTTTTATGACTCATTTGGACTGAACTGCACACACAGAGCTGTAATTATAAAACGTGATGAGCCTTAACTCTTTCATGCATGGGGTCCACTACACTGGACAGGTATCCAGACTGCTGCAGCTAAAACCACTATATTACCAATAATTACATCAAACTAGTGGAGAGTAGAGGCTGCTGTGTTTACTGTGTTAATACTGCCGCAAAAAAAGGGGGAGGAGCTATTGATGGAGATGCGTGTTACCTCAAGGATATTTTTTATTATTTTTACAGGAAATAAATTGCACCTTTTACAAATAAAAATCACAAGATGCATCTGAGGAATAAATTTACATCACTTATTATTAAACTGCACAGTGTTTGTTTATTACTATTTATAAGTTTTGCTTATTTTTATGCATTTATTTGATTGTTAGCATCCTTCTTTTTGCTTTTTTTTTTTTTTTTTTTGCAGTTGTCTGTGGACATGGCAGTGATGCAAACATCCATAGACTAATCCTGATACTACACACTTAAATTGTGCCTTTGTTTTCTTCTATGATTGTATGTGATGAAAAAAAATAAAAACAACAACTCCAAACTAAAAGATTTAGAGTTATTTTGTGCAACCCATAGAACACATGGTAAGAGCAAGGGAAAAACAATGAAAAGTAGATAAAAGCCGCTCTCTAACTGAACGTCTGTGTAAATTAAAAGGTCTTCAGTTGCTTCAGGTTCTACTGGATCCATCAGACTCTTCGTCTTTGCTTGGAAGAATCGATCCCTTAATTAATCTGAAATGAGAATGAAGAACCTCAAGCAATCTGTGACTGGGAGACATGACGTTACAAATGGAATATAGCTCTGCAAGAATCATGTAGCGATAAAAAACAAACAAACAAACAACAACAAAAAAAGATCTGTCTATCCACAGTGTAGGAAATAAAAGTCCAATCCATGTGGTTTATGATTGAATATGTAAATATGCTGCTGTAGTGGTGATAATGTGATAATGTAAAGGCAACATTTGGAATTAATACAATAATTCATAGTATTTTCAGTTTTAATAGCGCTAAAAACTGGGCCAAAAACATGTTGTGTAACCTTCACTGAGTCCAGCTGAAAATTTGTGGTAAAATGTAAAAAAATCCCTCAGAGATTTACTGAAGAAGACGAAAAAAAGAGTCTTTATTGTCACTGTACATCATATTTCACATGATTTCACAACAAAATTGAGTTGGAACTCCCAAATGTACAATCAAATAATACTAAATATAATATAATAAATAAACTAGCAGCGAAAGATAAAACAATGTAAAGTAATAAGTGTCAGAAAAAGTTAAAAACAAACAAAACAACTGCCCACATCCACTGTATTGCACTTAATACAGTCCAATTATTGTTGAGTTTAAGAAAATAAACTGAAAAGAAACATACATACAAACATAAACCCTGTTAATTGAAGTCAAAATCCACCATAAAACTGCCACAAGAATTATCATAGTTCCCATTTTTCTTCATAATTAGATGATAGTTTGATTAGAAGGTGAATTATTTAACGTCATTTCACTAAATTGACCAAAATATTCATCCATTTTCCAACATCTTCTATATATATTGTCTTTGCAAAAACTATAATATAATGAAATAATACATCATTTATTATTAAAATGCATGTTTTGAATGATTCGGAATAGTAAAACAATTCCAGGTCTGTTTTCAGACGTTATTTACTTCATGCATGAAAGGGTTGAAGTCACCCAGCGTCACAATACAAAGAGTTTAGACGCCGCGAATAGAATCCTACTCACCACCTCCGCCTTCAAAGACTGACCACAGGAAACATATTATTCATTATCCGTGTATGATAACAGAAAACAAGCATTAGAGCTGAAATGATGCGCGACCGAAACAGCACGACCTCAAACATGTTTACGTGTTATTTTCAGACGTCTGTGGGTCTGCATGACTGAATGTGTGGCGTCAGGTAAGTGTGCAAACCAACCCGCGGAGAAAATCACACCTCGCTGCAGAGATCCTTTACTTCTAAACGCAGAAGGCCCCTCCAACCTTTGACCTTTGCACCCAGCATGTATCCCACCCATCTCTTCCCGGACGATCCCCCAGGGGACGCTTCTGCAGACTGACAGCGCGGCGTGTCCTCAGAGTCACTGAGCAGGAAGCAGGATCCAACAAAATACAGCACGTACTATATATGCATCCTGCGCTTCTTCAGGGCATTTTTCAGTCGATACATGCAAACACACATTAATCTAAAGGGCACTGCGGACTCCGAACGGCTAACTCCTGCTACAATATCGCTCAGTTGTGAAATCTGGCACAGCTCTGTTGATGATGAATGGGCTGCTTAGTTTGTTTACCCACAAGGCTGTTGTTTTTCCAGGTCTTGCACTCAAATGAGCTTTAAATCTTTGTTTCTCTTTTGTCCCTCTGAGAAGTTCAGCAGGGTAATGAGAGATTGATAGAAGTGTTTATTAATGCACTCCATGCCCTTTTCCTTAATCAGTCACTATTCAAGAGTCAACACGGACTGAAGCAGTTGGACAAAAAATGTGAACAGGAAACAGCATAGATTAAAATGCATTTAAATAATGTGGGAGGGAAGTGCGACGTATGTCTTAATGTAAAACAAAAACACAACGGATGTATAAGAGAAAAAAAGGAGTTTATCAGGTTTATCAATTTTCAGTTTCCCTTCTTGATCTCTTATGTTGTTTGTATCATAACATATATGAGACATGTACTGTTGAAAAACTATCCACTGTGGTCAAAAATAAAGTAAAATAAAATAAAATAAAACTGCTGATTCATTTAGAAGTATAAATGTATGTAAGTTCTGAAAAGCACTCAAAGTAAAAGCAAAAAAGTTAAAAACAAGTGGCTCCAGGCAAAACAAACCCCGCCCCTCACGCATATTTCACCCAAAATGGAAGTTTGAAAAACTCCAAAAAACCTAAAAAAAAACCCCCAAAAAAACAATTTGACCTACTTTTCTCAAAATGTAATGAGGTGTATTCTGGGTCACTGGCAATATATAAATTCAGTTTGGTATGAATTCAACCAATAACATGACATTTTGCCTATTATAAGTAAATTGGAATGTTTGTGTTTGAGTGGGTGGGTGCGGGG
>JAPSES010000058.1:13553497-13566554 GCA_029822895.1 Maxillicosta whitleyi
CAGCTGGGCGTTTCCTTTCCTCTTCCTGTTTTTTTTACCCCCTCCTTGTTTAAACCAATCAGAGGTGCCTTATTAACACGTTATGAATATTCATGAGGGACACTGGAAAACCCAGTCATTCTACCACAGACCCTCTTCTAGCTTACAGAAAACAGCTTCAAGCAAGAGAAATAGGACATGATTTTTCACAGAAATTACGCACAATGCATTCAATCATAGTGGAGACGCAGCAGTATGAATAAAAACATTGATAGAAGTTGACCTTTAAAACCTATGAAAGTTGTTGAGTAAATGCGTTTAGTTGTATTTTGTGTTTGGGTGTGTGTGTTCTCTGGGCTGTTTCTGATGAAGCGTCCTGTGGGTGCTGTGTTTTGTGTCTTCCCCCCTCAGAGATGTGGTACTGGGTGTTTCTGTGGTGTCTCTTCTCCTCGCTCTTTGTCCACGGAGCTGTGGGGCTGCTCATGTTAGTCATGCTGCAGCGCCACAAGAGGGGCCGCCTCATCACCCTGGTGCTGGTCAGCGTGGGCTTCCTGGCCTCGCTCTCCGGCGGCGTCATCACCAGTAAGTTCACGCATTCAGCTTTTTTTTTTTTTAGGGGGGGGGGGTTAATCCTATTTTAGAATGACCTCAGTATTCAGTCAACCTGAAGAAGACAGAAGGTGACGTGAAAGAAAGAGAGGGCATGTGTATGGGTTAACTATTGAAGAAGACGAGAGTTGACAGGAAGATGTGAGAAAAATGAGAGGAAAGGAAGGAAAGGTTTAAGACTCTGTGTGTGTCTTAGGTTTTAACAGCTGTTTTTAGCTTTAATAGTATATTTATGAACAGACAGACAGACAGACGGGTAGATGTATGGATGGATAGATAGATAACAACACTATAAACAACAGTGAAAACAAAAAATGGACAAGAAAAATGGTGTAAAAAAAAAAAAAATTATAGTGAGTCAGTCTCACTCACCACTCTAAGTTTTGACCCCCATTACACAGGCAGGGAGGGGTGCACTGAGCATGCTCAGATATCTATGGAAAGAACATGACCTATTATATGAGCACATTCTGAAATGTTTCCTGTTGAGCAAATGGTTGAATTTTTACAAATATGTAAAATAAGTCCTATATTCAGAACGCTCACCACAGACACGTCAGGGGTTAAAGGGTTAAGTCCTGCTTTGTTTTACCCACTGTAACAGTGTGATCACAAGGTGAGTAAAACAGACCTAAATTGCTCTAAGTACTGGGCAGGAGCTCACTGAATGAATCATTCTCCATCACAGATGCAAGCAGTCCCCCAAAATAGAAAGATGCTTTATTATTAATGCGTAGCAATCAGAGGGCGCAGACGTATCGGCTGTGAACCCCGCCCTCCCACTCTGCATGTGTACTCTACTGTTGTCTGGTTAAAAGTCAACATGCGGTCAAGCAGAACAAATTAACAATGCCAGCTGAGAAGGAAAGGAAACATTCTGTTGTGCTAAAAACAATATTATCTGAGTTTTGTTCAGTGCCACGATGGGACTAGAGATTTATTTAAAAAAAAAAAAAAAAAGAAAATTACCCTGTTGCTGTGTTTCCATGACGATGGCCCAAACAAGGTATTCTAAGGGAAAGTGTGACAAACTGTTGTGGGAAGAGCAACAACGCAGTGTGTGGCCTGTTTATTGAATAATGTCCCTAAGAGCTGTCTGCGGCCACACATGAACGCCTCCTGTCTTTTAATATTCAAACACAAAACATCTACGGCCTTTGTGCAGAATATTTGACTCCCGGCGGGGGGGCTGATGGGTAAAAAAGATGCAGAAGGATGTGTTTGTCCTCATCATGAACAGGCAATCTGTGATACTGACAGACCCTGACAGACAGATGTGTGTGTGTGTGTGTGCATGCGTGCGTGCGTGTGTGTGTGTGTGTGTGTGTTCCTGCCCATCTGTTTACTCTGGGTGTGTATTAACACGCATGGTGGTCTACCTCCAGGATGGTTAGAGCAGACATGGTGCTGTAAATGGTGATTTTCCATCAGTGGTGAGAGGAATCCTACCTGCAACTACGCATAACAAAAACTAAAGATACGCTTATTGAGGAGGAAAACTCACAGACACTTGAATTAACCCTTAAATTGGTGGAACATGGAGAACTTTGAATATATCATGTCTATAGTCAATCTATGTCTTAGATGTCAAAAGCATAGATAGATAGATAGACACTACATATACCCTAATAAAAGTATTAAAAAAAGTGTAATATGACATGTAAAATGTAGAGTGATATGAATAAATAACATAACCCATAATAATAACCTGTAATAACCTGAACCCGTGTGTGTGTTCCGTCCTCAGGTGCAGCGGTGGCAGGGGTGTACCGTGTCGCAGGGAAGGACATGGCTCCACTGGAGGCCCTGGTGTTCGGCGTGGGCCAGACCACCCTGTCTGTCATCATCTCCTTCTCACGCGTCCTAGCCACTCTGTGAAACAAACCCTGGACCGTTTGAAGGACAGACGCCGAGACCGGACGAAGACTGAGACTTAAAGGGTCCGTGGAAGGAGACGAGGCAGAAACACTCTGGACCATTTTTGTGGCTGGATGCAGGAGAGAGCCCCCTAGTGTTTCTGCCACAATCACAGGAGCCCCTTCACAGCGCTTCAGAGGGAACTCAATGCAGAAAAGTTGCGACGAGCAGCACTAGGTGGACGGCGTGGAGACGGCGCCGTCCTCAGCTTCTGAACTGAAAAGCCATGTTTCAGGTTTTTTCAGAGTGAAATCAGTATTTTGTGCCAACAGCCTTCTCTGGGACATCCAGATGCCTTTGTGGCCACTGACTCTCGAAGGCTTTCTGTTGCACTTAACTTTTTTTTTTAACAGCAAAGTGAAACATCAGCGAAAACCTGTAATGACGACCCGTCATCTTGTAATCAAAATGCATTTTAGGAGCCGCATTAGAGCAAAAGCTGAGCATTAAGGAGTGTTTAGGGAGAAATAACCACAGTAAAGTACATCAGTGAGAACGGTATTTTGTCAGTATTAAGGCCATGCTCATCAACACGGTCCTCATGACGTACAGGTGATCATTCCTTTCCCTTCGCCGGCGTAGCGGCTGCACCGTCCAGCTCTGGATGCAGCTTTGAGTTTTGCACTTTGTAAACGGTGGAAATGCCCACTGTGGTAGAGGTCTGAAATCAGTAGACGTGGAGGAGAAAACCAGCATGGGTGCGAAGTTTGGTTTCATTGTCAAAATGCTGATTTATTGCGTGCCAATAAGAGGTCAGACTGAAGTTAAAACCGACAGAGGAAGGCTGTGATGAGAGAATCCTCAGACAGTTGAGTCTGATGCAAGACCTGGAGGCAGTTCCAGACAGACTCTGACTCTGGTTTAGATCGAACTCAGCGTCAGTCACCTGTTAAAAATCACTTATTTGCTAACACTTATGGATAATAAACATGACTGACAACGCTGGCAGCTCTTTGCCTTCTGAAAAATAATGCTAAATATTGAAGTGTTACAATTCAAGCATAATAATAATGACTTCTGATAAGGTTTAAGATACTGGACAAAGGAAAAGAACTATGGTAATCTTCTTATTGTTCTATATCCCTTTATTTCTTGATCAACAAAATTATCAACAAACCGATAAATTCTGTCAATTTGAAGTTGAGACTCAATAAGGTGTGTTGCTTAGCTTGAAAATCTTATCAATTTACCTATAATTCATGGTAAAATAATGCTACTTAAGGACTCTATAGACTTGTACACCACATACATGTAATTAAAAAGGCTTGTTTATTTTATTGTCCCACAATGCATTGGGCGACTAATCATATGATTAAAAGACATTCCACTTACATAAAGGGAGGACATAGTGAGAAAATTATTATTATTATTGCCTTTATTTAACCAGGAAAAACTCATTCATTAAGGTTCCTGGTGAAGACCACAGTCACAGAAGTTACAGAAAGTAGAAATTTCAGCCATACATCCAAACTAAAATCATCCATTAATCCAATAAAACTCACATTGTCTATGCTCTTATAGTTAATTTAGTTTTCTTCTGTATCAAACAAATAATCAGTCAATCATACCGGACATGTTTCAGTGGTTTTCACCTCGTGACACCTCTGATGAAGACAGAAGTTTACCACCAAAACATGTCAGGTATGATTGACTGATTATGTGTCTGATACAGAAGAAAACTAAATCAACTATAAAATCAACCATAAACTGAAAATCACTTAAAAGGTACCACAAGTGTTCCTTAAAAATGTCTCAAAGCACACCACGATTCAATCAGAAAAAACATCTAAACCCTTTTCCCATTCATTTAAATGGACTCTGATTAAAAAGGGTTTTCTCCCCAGTTCTATTCTGACTTTTGGAACAAATACAGATAACAGAGCCTGGGACCAGAGGCTATAATTATAGAAGCCATTCAAAAAATGACAAGAACTTAGAAAAAAAAAAAAAACACTGAAATTAGTGAGAGAACCTAAAAAAGCCCTTTATTATTGATCAGTCTGTGCACATATAAGGAAGTGGAGTGTGTTTTTTCTTTGCTGTCACTACACAGGAATAAAAAAAAAACAAAACAACAAGTAACGGTAAAGACATTTCTATATATATAAGTGAACGTAAGGTTGGAAACACAAAGTGCAAAGGTTAAAAAAAGGACTATTATGAAGATCTAATCCAGAGTCTGAGTTAATCTGACCTCTTGTTTTCCTCTTTCAGGTTGAAAGAACACTGCATCACTGACAAACACGATAGTTTGCGTTGTCTGAAAGTGACTTGACTGAGTCTTAGGTCCAATCCCAATTCACCTCTTGGCCCTCCCCTTAAGCCCCTCCCCCTTGGCCCTTGCACTTGGCAGGGGTTGAAACATTCCCCTGTTAAATAAGACAACCTTTCCAGATCTGTTACGTCATCAACGCCGCTACTAACGGATGTGACAGCTTTGTTTGTGAAAGTATTCAACGTTCCATCAGCAACTATAACTGTCTCTGTCACATGACCTTGGGGCATTTTTATACGGTTATCGACTGCAAAAATGTGATGTAATATGTGGTATCAACGGCAGAAATGTGGTTTATAATACATTGAAACACCATTAACCCATAAAAACTCAAACATCTTCTATCGACCAAAATCATCTACTGATTTAAAGTATTTAATCCCTGTTGATCCACTAATACGTGTAAATAATTGGTGTAAAATACAGTTTTTCATCTTTTCATGGTCATCAGATATGACCCATTTGGATGTTCAGAGGCTCCGTAGTTACCGTGGAAACATAGTCTTCTACAACATTGATTCACCAGTAAAACCCATGGAGTTGGATCAATGACAGTGGATGGAAACATTTGGTTTATGTTTAGTTAATGACAGATTTTGTTGAAAAACTCTCTTTTTCTTCAATTTTCTGTTTCTGATACAATAATCCTCAACTTTGCTCGAAGCTTTTATGAACATCTACATGATCAACGAATTAAATGTTACACTGCAAAAAGTCCCCTTGAAAATTTAAGAAAAAATATATCAAAATAAGCAAAATAATACTTAAAATAAGCAAAATTATCTGCCAACAGAACAAGAAAATTTTACTTGGCAAGATTTTGAAAAATAAGAAAATAATACTTGCACAGCATTCTTAAAAATAGTATTTTTAGACTAAAAATAAGTAATATTGTCTTAAAATAAGAACATTTGACTCATGAAACCCAAGTTCTGATTGTTGATCACTCATCTTAAAATGTGGAAAAATGCTTGTTTTAAACTAGCTGTAAATACTCAATGTCAAGACCATTTGACCAAATAAGATAATTAAGTAAAAAGTATCTTCAAACAAGCAGAATTATCTTGTCTGAAAATTTTATTTTAAGCAAAAATAACTTATAGAAAAACAAGACATTTTAGGTTCATTTTAAGAAAATATATCTTAATTTAGACAACTTTTTTTGCAGTGTAGAAAATACCTGATTTCACTGAAAAAAAAAAACCGCACAATATACAGAAGATAATATTACAAGAAATAGTCATAAACCACTTAAGTACAGTTAAATATAGAGAAAAAAATCACTTGGGAACTGCCACAAATGTGGGTTAAACGGTCGATCAAACGATTACGTTATTTATAAAGACAACACATATTTTTGTTGTTTCTTTCATCATACTGCTGCACTTTTTTTCTGTGTTTACATCCGTCTTGCCGATGATTCAAACAGAATTATGGGGGATTTCTCGTAAACTTCCATTTGTTTTGTAGTGCTGAAAAATGTCTGTTTTCAGAGCCAAATAGCGCCCCGCCAGCCTTTCCCCTCCGACCCATTGAGAATCGGAACACCCCTAACCCTTCACACAAACACGTAAAATGGGGGGGGCAAGGGGTGAATTGGATTATTGGGCCTTAATGTACCGTACATTATCTCCTCGGCCTAAAAGTAGTGACATGAGCGTCATCTACTGTGTTGTCAGTTTCCCCAGAAAAGCCTCCGTCCCTATAAAAGCTCAAACAGTTTCTGCTGCTCCAGATGCCATTTTCTACGGCTTTTTCCTTCTACTAGTCCTATCCTATTTGTTTTCTTTAACCCGTGTTCCTTAAGTTGTCGCACTTGAATGAAACCTGCCTTGTTTTAGCTCATTGAGTGACCAGTACGCATGGAACGAGCCAAAACAGAAAACTGCGGAGACTCTCCAAGAAGCTACTGGTTCATCTCACTCATTTTGCCGGTTTGAGCTCCGATAACGTAGAAAACTAAGGAGATACGGTGAATTTTTCAATTTACAAAAAGCAGATTTCTCATGGTGACTGAACCCAGGGTTTGAGGAGGTTTTTGTAATGCCAAAGTACCGCTCACATTCTAGCTTTATTTATCACATTTGTGTCTCATTTAGTTGATATCACAGCCAAGATTTAGTCGTAGAACTGTTTTTAGATGCATTTGCACAGTGACTCGGGTGTCGGACGACCCCCCTCGCACCCCCACCCGACCTGTGGTGCAGCGTCATAGAACCACAGCTGACGTGAATTTGTGAAAAGAGTCGATGTTTGTGCCGTTAAGTGTGTATGTGTGTGCGTGTGTGTGTGTGTGCTGTGAGGTTTTGTAGCTCTTTAGGTAAAAACGGTGTGTATTTATAGGGGTTATGTAATTGACATGACTCACCTTCAGTACCAGCTTATGACACAGGAGGGCGATATTGCACAGATGTGAAGTGGCAGCAGTAGCTCGGATGCACAAAATGATTGTGGATTTTGATGCTGAGAAGTGCAGCAGAGTGTTTCGGTACAGACAAAATGTTTTCTATTTAATCATATTGTTGAATTTAAAAAAAAAAATAAAAAATGAAAAGTGTGAATATTGCTATTTGGAACCTAATAAGTCATCTAAACCCTACTTTTTATGCACTGAACGGTCTTCACTTTTGTCCATATTACATGTTTGAATGTTTTAGCTCAACTTCAGGGACCAAATGTGAGTTGCTGCTGATGCCTCACCTGTCGTCATAGCAATGATTTCTCTGTAAAAGCTGTTTTTAGGGGGAAGTTTTACGCATGTACGTATGTGTAGTGCAAGGATAAATGTGCTGTTTTGCACCTTTTTGTTTATTTGATTGTATTTTCTGTGTGTATTTGGTGTTGGTCTGAGTGGACGTGCATGTGATTACTAAATGTGAAACAGGATTTTAATTTATTTTCCTATCACGGAAGGGGTCGGACGCATTCTTTTCTCGACCCCTGAAGCGATTAAAAAGGGTGAGGACCTAATTGCAGGTGACACTGTGTTGGTCACAGCAGTTCACTGAGCAATGGCTTACATAATGTGTTTATTTGCTTTGTTGAGAATAACTTTTCTGCCAACAAACTGCAAGCGCTGGCAGTCTAAAAAGAGGTTGTTAGAACAGTGCACTTCCATCCAGAGCTGTACATAGCCTATAGTGTGCAAAGTCTTCACCAGAAGGGGGCGTATCGAGGTAAAAGTGTAACCAACAAACTAACCACTGGATACATTTTGATACTGATTCCTACTCATGCATTTGTCTTTTCAGTATCCGCACCCAGTGCCGTGATTAGTCATGAGTTTGATAAGTGAGGAAGGTTCTAAGTGGCTGGATGACATTGTGCGTAAACTGCAATATCTGAGGAGACCCCGAGCAACTAATAATCCTCTCTAGACTTTCAAATGCCATCACATTGCAGCAAGATCCCCAGCTTAATAATCCTGTCTCTTTCATAGGCTTAGAACTAAAGCTTCCCCCTCGGTCTACTGTCGTCCAAATGCCACATACCCCCCCTTGGACACACACTGTGTACCCGCTGTGATTGCATGTGCAGTGCAACTCAGATTACGTGTGAATGGACTATGGACAATCCAACAAAAGACAATGTTGTACAAAACCCAAAGTGGCACTTGTAGATAATGTACAATATGTTCTTTTTTTAATTTTTGTACCAGCCAAACAGCTGATATTTATAACTATTGCCTATTTATGTACAAACTCTTCTCCTGTACATACTCGACAGTCGGTTGAAATAAAACTCTTTTGCAATATAAACACTCCACGGTGCCGTTTCCTCTTCCTCTCCTTTTTTCTTTATAGATCGGCCTTATCTTCTGGAAGTGACAGTATTCGCACTTTCTGCAGCACAGGTGCAGTCTGAAGGATCCCTGCTGATAACATTGAAAGAGATGCCCCCCCTCCCCCCTTCATCCATCTGCTGTCTGCCTCCTCTGTGCCCTTGTGGTTTACCATCACTTTCCTGCAGATTCTGGCAGCCTCTTTACTCTCTTTTTCCAGATATTTGTGTCTTCCCTGCCCTCCCTCCTTCCTATTTTACAGTCATTAGTCTACTTACAGGTGTACTGAGCCTCAAAATGCATTAGTAAAGGACAGAAAGTGTTCTCCAGCTTGGTGTGACACTATTAAAGAGGCAGTGCCGTGCGATGTGTGGAGATTTATAGGAATCTATGATTGAAAAGTTAATTATGGCGCCAGTTTTCCAGGCTTTTGTGTACGGTGAACCCTGTCAGTGTTCAATTCTGTTTCTATTTTTAGTACTAACAATTATATAAGTGTTTGCCTTACAAATCATCCACTTTCTGTTCTTAACATTTTCTTTTCGCTGTGTAGGCTGGGAATGTACAGGCACGTACAGGATTTAAGGGAAGGGAAGGCCCACGCTTTGAGCTGAAACATGAAACATATGATGGTGGATCGGGAAAATGATGGATTTCTTTACAATAGTTTTTTTTCCACAGCAGTAGCCTTAGGTGTGTGTATCAAACAATGATTTTCTGTTCGTAAATGGTGATTTATTTTTATATTTGTATATGTTAGGCTGTTGATCTGTTAAAATCTAATCTACACCGCAAATTATTTGGTTCATACCAAGATAAAAAAAAAAAAAACAACAACTTTGATTTAGACGTGTTAGATAATTTATCTTGACTAGACTTAATTTCTCATTTCAAGTGTTAATACATCTGTAGACAGACTTAGTTGTTGATTTAATCATCTTAGTTGAATAAATCTTGTCAAGTGAAATTATCTAGCTGCACGGACAGATATTTCCCTCATTTTGACTATCTTTCTTCTCAGATTTTGTGTTTTTATTTTGTTTTTGAACAGTTTTTGCAGTGTAATATATATTAAGACAACAGATCTTAATGCATAATTCGGATTTTTGTTGAAATCCAATTTTTTGTGTGCTCATTCATATTAAACATTAAATGTGACTTCTATCAGTTTTAAGTATGAACTGAATGTGACTCTGAAATGACCCACATTAGTAAAAGAGCTCTTGATATAATGTGACCACACTGCGTTTACACATAAATATGTTTTTCCTGCTGCTTCTCCTCATGGGTCGCAGAATCGTGACATTTTTCGCATTTGATTGACGTAAAAGTCGGATAAATGCGACCTGGCTGTTCACACTGAAGTCGTGTTGGAAAATGTCACATGCATATATCAGATTTTGGACCACATATGAAAGTGGCCTGTTTTGAATTTTTTTTTTTTTTTTAAGTGATTTTTGCTGTTCAAAGGTCACATATCAGCTAAAAACAATAGATTTAGGCCACATTTACCTGCAGTCTGAACGTAGCCTGATTCTTGCTAGTTATGTAATAAGCACCAAAGCATATGTCAGTGAACGTAACGGATATAGACAGTATTTAGCCCATGAGTCATCACAGAAATGCTAGTTTGTGTGACAATAAGTAATGAACATTTGTTGACTTCTCTGTAAACCTGTTACACCTGGAAGTTAAGTTTGAAGACATCGTTAGGCTAAAGTTTTGCTAATGTGCAATGATAAATTTCAGCATATTTAATTCAATAAAACAAAGAGAAAAATTGTCATTGTTTAATATGCTATTGTTTTAAGTCACTTGAGATCCCACTGGGTCGCTGAATTAAACGAGTTTGACACCCCTGATTGAAATGGCTCGTATGTCTCTTCTGGCCCTCAGGCGTATTTTCCCATATTTGTTGTTTTAACGCATTGGTTTGTTCATTTAATAGCGTTACACCAGTTCAACGACAGCGCAGATCAGTACAGATGCACAAACCCACCGAACATTACAGGCTGGTGAAACTCCTCTGAACGCCCTCATCTCCATTCACCTCCTGTCTCCGATCCCCCCTGGTCATTGCAGAGGAGGCCACGCCAACGCCGCCGCCTCAGCCTCGTGGCAAGGCTACGAGACACTTCGGCACGTCTCTTGGATGTACGTGCTCGCCTGCAGCCACCATTTTTAGAAAAGCAAAAGATATGTTTTGTCTGCCTTTGGCCTGAGGAAGCCGACTGTTTTCTTTCGCTGGTATGATACCCAAAAAAAGCCTCCGGTACGTGATGCCTCATCATTGTAATGGCAGGGGCAGGACCTCTTAAAACACTTTTATTGTATCATGACTGAGTACAACACAATTGACACAGAGGCACAATTGGCATTCTCTTATCTGATTTGACATTTCTTTGCCATTCCAGCCGTGTGATGTTCTTCCCTCCACGTTTTGAAAGGATTTGTTCGTTTTCGTGGCTTTTTTTGTGGATTGCAAACTTCAGCGCGCTGTCTAATGCATTTATAATGTTATGTGGAAGAACAAGGGCTATGAATAACTGTGTTGGAATTTAATCAGCATGTTTGTAGATTTATAGGGACAAAGGTCCTGAGTTGTTATCACCTTGTTTTTGTTATTTTATTCTTAAACGGAGCCTGTGACTCCGCTTCTGGTTTCCACTCATCAGCAGCTATGTGAACAGCAGATTTATAGCCAATAAGAGTGAGAAAGGCTGAGCAGAGCTGATAAGAAGCCACTGGCTGCTATAAGGGCAGGAAGTGTTTCATAAGAAGTCAGGGAATGCAGCTTTGGTATTTATGAGTGTTTGTGATTGTTTGGTAAACTCTAAAAAATGTACTGTACAGCAGAAACAATGATGTTTGTGCACTTAATGACCCCAAATTAGTCTGACTATCTGTATCAGCTACAAAAAAAGAAAGAAAAACACATGCTTTTTTTTTTTTTTTTCAACAGTACAAGGTCTGAAGCTCACATGTTCCAACTGTTGACGGGTGACAAATTAAAGGAAAAACCTGTTGGCTTCCAAGATGATAATACCCCCCATCCATAGGGTCGTTTTCGCTGGAATTACTGGTGACGATAAAAATGATGTGTATCATATGCTAAGGCCGTCGGTCACCAGATCTCAACCCAGTTAAACACCTATGGGAGATTTTGGACTGACGTGTTAGACAGCGCTCTCCACAGCGCTCTCCATCTGTCCCATCCCTCCAGTAGAATCAGAGCCAAGCAGCACTGAAGCTGTTCTGCAGGCTCAGGGTTTTTCTTTTAATTGGACACCATTTGCATGTTGTTATTATACAGTCACGGGAAAAAAAATATTAGACCATCAAAAACAACGGTTATGCAATTAAGTCCTAAACAAGGGTGTGTCATGTGACTAAAACAGACAGAGAAGAAAACATGGGATGAATAAAAACACCGTTTTTGTCAGTACAATGACATAGATATTGATGTAAGAACGGAAGTAATTTAGTTATTATCAGGAAAACATGGAAAATGATGATGAGATATCAGTACTGAAATTAAACAGTTATTTTTGTTGTTAGTGTTATATTTGTCCAAATAAATGGACCTTTAGCTGCACCAGGCATTACAATGAATAAGAAATTGAAGAAAACAAGGGGTGGTCTAATATTTTTTGTATATTGTCATAATATGCTCATCATTGAATTTTACTGAGAAAATTAGGAAGACATAGAATATAAAACTTTTAAGTTTTTGGTAAATTAGTGTAATATATAGGAAAACTGGGTTAGACTAGATTAAATAAAATGAGATCAGATTAGAATAGATTCATATCAACTTGATTCACTTTGATTAAACTAATCATGTAAATTTTCATAAAAGTTCATGGTAAATTCAAAGGTTTTGTCCAAACAGAGCAAACTGAAGAAAAACCAAATGTTCAGTACGTGGTCTCGGCCTCAGTCACGACCACATCAGCACTGACCCAGTGAGACTTTTGAATATCCAAGTACCTTATGTAGTACACCCACAACACCCACTTTTCACATCACCGTAGAACACTTAAATAACTGTTACATTTACATCACTGTTTATATAACTGTCTTCACTTTATATCAATGCCCTGAAACGTGTAAATACAATCAGAAGCCTTATTTACAGGATTATACAAGAAGCTCTTTTAGGGTAGTTTGTTAGCAAATGTCTTTTAGAGTATATATACTAAGCTTATAGTATTATATATATATATATATATATATACTAAGCTTATAGTATAGTATATATACTAACCTTATAGTAAACCTTATAGTATAGGATTAAGCTTATAGTATAATATATATACTAAGCTTATAGTATAATATATATACTAAACTTTTAGTATAGTATATGTCAACCTGGTACTAACCTGTTGTGTTCTGGTCTGTTTAATGAAGTACTGGATTAATGAAGTATCTATCTATCTATCTATCTATCTATCTATCTATCTATCTATCTATCTATCTATCTATCTATCTATCTA
>JAPSES010000058.1:13574100-13592593 GCA_029822895.1 Maxillicosta whitleyi
AAACCCCAGGAGACAATAAGAAATAATAACAACAAAGAGGTAGTTGTTTCACACACACACACACACACACACACACACCATATTGCACTTGCCCTTTTATGTGATACTGGCCAACAGCCTCACCATTGCCGGGTACAAGCTGTTAAGGAATCTTGTTGTGTTGTGATAATACTGTCTGAGGTTGTATCTGCTGTGTTTGACAAACTACCCCAAAAGTTCAGTCAGACGCAACATTCTGAATAATATGAAGATTCTAAGGCTAAGTTCAGGCTGCAGGCACATGTGGTCCAAATACGATTTTTTTTTTTTTTTTTTTTTTCCATATGTGACCCGTTTCTGATCTGTTAAAGACACTTTGAACAGCACAAATCCGACCCAGGCCGCTTTCATACGTGGTCCTAAGTCCGAAACGTATCTAATATTTTGTAATGCGACTTCAGTCTGAACGGCCAGGTTGCATTTATCTGACCTTTATGTCATTAAAATGTGACAATTCTGTGTCCCAGGAGGAGAAGCAGTGGGAAAATCTCCATAAACACAGTGAGTGTCCAAGTGGTCAAGTATTACATCAGGTCTTCTTTTGCATATACGGGTCACTTCAGAGTCACATTCAGTTCATACTCAAAACTGATAGAAGTCACATTTAATGTGTGATATGAATGAGTACACGGAAAAATTGGATTTCCCCCAAAAATACAAATTAAATCCACATTGCATTAAGACGTAGCCTTATTTAGATACAAACACGTGGATATTAGAAAGTTTCCACATGAATCAAAAGCATGGTTTAAGCAAATAGAATAGAATAGAATAGAATAGAATAGAATAGAATACTTTATTTATCCCACCCTGGGGAAATTTCCCAGTTAAAGCAGTATAATAATAATGTGCAGAAATTCTATATAAATAACAGACAGGAAGACAGTGACAAAAATGACATATTTACATTATTATTTGTGAAATAATGGTTTGTTTTAGAGAAAACACAGAAAAATTACATGAAAACGTTCAAATTTACAAAGAGGAAAAATTGGACTTGGGGGTATTTATAGGTTATTATGATAATATTTTGACCCATTGATCCCCTTGCGATTGAAACCATCTGTATGTGGAACCTGAACTAATATGATTGTTTATATTTTAAATGTAATTTTTGCATTTCACAAATTCATCCATTAGACCCTGGGCTGCATGTTTGACACAACTGATATGGAGGATAATGTTATAATAAATAGTGATAAATCACACAAAGACTAAATATAGAGGAAAAAATATAATTTGGGAACTGACACAAAAGTAACACGGGGTCTTTAAGGGTTAAAACCAGTAAATGATCTTTAGCAAAGGAGCATACATATATGTCAAAGAGAATAGAATAGAATAGAATAGAATACCTTTATTGTCACTATACATATGCACAATAAAATTAACAGTTTTACACATGTAGTGTGGGAAGTAGTGCAAGGACAAAAAATGAGCAGTTTTGGTGATTTGGTTTGATGAGCAGATCTGAGAAATGGGTCAAGACATGAAGATTTGCTGCTGTCAGTCTTTGACAAAAAGCACAGCTGTCATAAATGATTGTTACATCACAGCGGCGTCCTGAATTCACTGCATCGTCAATGTTTTGTTGACTAACATAGTGACAGAGTCATCATCCACCTCTGCTTTCGTCTTAATAAAAAAAAAAAACGAGCCAAAATCAAAGTGAAGCCACAGAAATGATCTAATGCTGTACATTTTCCAAACAGGTCTGAGATTGCCTCGGTCTCCTCTAAAGGACATTTTTCATTGAATGTACCAAGACTTTCAGATCAATAGCACATTTCTGCTGCACCTTAAATCTTGTTCAGCTCCAGTTTGATCCATGTTCACGTTGACTCCGGTTGACAGAGCGGCAGCTGAGAGCTCAATTAATAAACAATTGTTCTTCTTGTGGCTTTGCATTTGCTCAAACCAAACAAGCTGTCTCCTTAGGAAAAATGTTGTTATGTAAAAAGCTTTATACGTCATACACTCCCCTCCCCCTTGTCCTTTTCATTCTGCAAAAAAAGCATCTCATATTTTTTTTATTTTATTTATTTATTTATTTATTTTTTGCGTGGGTGTATCTCAGTGAATGTTAAAAGAAAAAAAAATTACCCTCAGAGAAAATTCAAAATGCCTTTGTCAAAACAGAGGACGCTGTTTACAAATACAGTTGTTTTTGAGAGAAATAGAGAATTCAATTTTACTTCCATGAAGTCCCCAACAGGTTTTCACTCATACAAACAGAAATACAGTGTGAGCGTTCAGATGTCTGGCTGTGAAAAGACAACACGTCCTTCCTATTCGTGCAGAAAAATGTTCCACTATTCAAATGTGCCATTTTAAGTTGTTGCAGTTGAAACAGGTGAGTCATAAAGCTCGACTGAGCCAGGAGTCCCACTCTGCAGACTGCAGGAAGCCTGTGATATGATGGTGGGTGGCTGTCACACACTCACTTATTAAAGGGTAGATCTGCCTCACTGCAGCAAACTTTCTTTGGGTGACAGCAGCCGTTTTGCAGAAACTGCATCTACTGACACAATGAAAAATTAGAAACTGTTCAGGCTGCAGTTTGGCAATCTGGGTCGTGTTTTTATCACACTGAAAAAGATGCTTCTCATTCATAAAACCTGCAAAATATGCATTAATTGCTCCTTTTTATTGCCTCCGGGTTCCAGCTGATCTGGTAACATATTCTGCACTCGGAAATACTCTCAGGGTAAAACTTTTGATGTAATTACGCAATGAACTCAGAGCTATTTCTGACTATATGGCAAAAAATAGCTTAACCTTTTGCGTCAAGATATGTGTCATAGCTATACCTACTGACACAGAGTCACTGGAATACAGGCAGAAGATATAAATAACAACACTGAGGCTTTGCACTGGTCACAAATGTTTACACATCTGCTGCATTAAGACTGTGTTTAAGTAAAATGGAATAGAAGTGGAGTCATGTATGGGCTTTTATCTGTACAGTTTTCTTACATGTTGGTGTGACCTGGCTTTAATAAGCCTCTTTAAAAAGCCAAAATGAGCAAGCGTTAAAAAATTCCCTCCCATTACTTTTTTATCAATTGACAAACAGCGAGGTTAGTGTGGAAAATATGAGTCAAATACAGAACAACAAAGCTACGTGTGAGCTGTACAGAGGCTTATGAATCCTCCCTCTTGCATTAGCACATATAAACTCTGACACAAAATAGCAATAATTACAAAACAGCTTATTTACCTGCTATTGTTGTTGTTTATATAAAGGCATTAATGTAGCATTTTAATAAGAAAATCTAGATAATAGGTTAATAATTTAAACAACAAAACATATCTTTGCTTGAACAAATCGATTTTATCCTGTGTAGGTGGGGTTTTGTTTGGCATTAGCATAAACACAATGTAGCCAAAAGTCATATTAATATAACTTAACATATTACGTTGACAGTGATAATAAATAAAAGGTTACGTAAAAATAAACTATTTGTTTACAACATATGACCTGTGAGAACTTTACTTGTAAGTAGCATTGGTTTAGTTTCAAATTCAGTAAAAGCATTTGGCTAAGCTACGCTAGAGCTAACTATTAGCTTGTAAACTAGCTAGCATAAAAACAGTGCACTTCTGTTTATGTATATTTCCTTATTTATTCTTAATCTCTTGGAGAACAAAATATCTAATGAATTTAAGGAAAATAATAATAATCCTTTCTTGTAACCAACTAGTAGCAGGTCAGTTTAAAATCATAATTGATCACATTTAATACATTGTTGATATGTTTCTTAATTATGTTTGTGCTAACTAAAGCATCTTGCGATCTGTACGGCAGAACAATGCAGAACAATAATCTAAAATCTTTAACTTCACATTCATCTTTTGGAATGAATACAAAAAAATGATGATTTATAATTAGAATATAGAGTAATCATAACATTGAATCCTTCTGGAATTTTATTGCTTATTTATTTATTTAATAAAACCCTTCTGGGATTTTATGACGTTTATTGGCAAACTTCTTTCCTATCGTGTTTACTTCATCATTTTATGAGAGCAATGATCGTAGATGTGTGTGTTGTCTTCTACTGTCTCTGTGTTAAACAATTTAGAGTAAATGTTTTAGTGTTAATCATGACCTCTGCAGCATCTTCAGTTACACCCAGATAAGACCGAGGTGAATTTCAATGTTATACACAGCAAAAATGGATCTAAAAACAAGATAAAAACATGAAATGTGAGGAAAAAGATATTACAAACAAGTTAAATATCTGTCCATGTGGCAAGATAATCTCACTTGACAAGATTTCTTGCATTAAGATTGTTAAATTTAGAAGTCATAATAACCTATAAATAGTCACAAATCCAAATTTTTGTCTTTGTAAAATGTAAAAGTTTTCATGTAATTAGACTAAAACAAAGTAGGCCTATAATTTTGCAAAAAATCAGAATAACCTGAAATGTCTCAAAAGAAGTATGTACAATTGTAATAATATTCCACCTGTTACTAAATATTTTGTGTATCCGTCGATCCAAGGTGATCTGTAAGTTATAATGTACGTGTGGAAATGATAAACTAAAGCATAATAGTGATTATAGTGTTGATATTATTCACATTGTTTGAAAGGATCATTTGTAGATTTTAACATTTCCATTAGGTCATTTTACTTTTTTTCACTGTAAAATATAAAGAAAAGTTTAGAGTTGACATTATTTATATATATTACTCTGTCATTATTTTTACTTTTTTGGCCCTCCGCACATCAAATATAGCTGAATGTGGCCCCTGAACTTAAATGAGTTTGACACCCCTGTACTAAATGAATAAAGAGTTAACGCTCATATTTCTTTCTTTACCTATTTATCATCAGTCCATACTTGATGTGTATATCATGTGTGATCCCATAAACACAGTTGTTATGTAAGGCCAAACTAGTACAGTTTACACCATTGTTTGAAGAATGGAATCCATGAAAATGCTTGGGGACCAGAGTTCATCCATCTGTGTTATGTAGCACCAAGGGACCGGTCCTGGAGCGGTGTGACCCAGTGCCGAGTCCCTGCTGCGGGTCTGTACATGGGAAAGCCCGGTCGGTAGTGGCGGAGGGGCACAACGTGACCTGACAACAAGGAACCTCCGGGAAAACCGTCAGTCCTAAACTATGTGCAGAGGAGAGGGTGGGTAGGGAGCCTCTAGGGAGGTCACGACGTACGACTCGACGCGCGGCTCCTCGTTCAATGACACGGAGCGCGTCTTTCTGCACGAGGAACTCGCGAGTTAGGGAGGGGGGGCGGTTCTGCACCTGAACCGGGACGGATACGTGCGAGGGTGAGACTTTTGGCACCGGCTTGCACGGAGGAGATCACATGTCCCTGCGGAGAAGCGCGCCCTGTCGGGAACCCCCCGCTGCCCGGAGAGGACACCCCGTGGCTGGGAGGCGGAGACGGGACCCCCGTTGACGTCAGTGGGCCTGTCTGTTTCCTGCAATAGAAAGTGAGAGAGAAGGTGAAGGGAGAAAATACAGAGCTGTAACCCCCCTCTGTACACTAAAGGTGTGTTACAACCCTGACAGTAGCTAAAACTGCACCTGTGAGTATCAATAAATTCAGTTTGTGCGTAATTGCGGTGTTTTCCTGCGCGTGTTTCCAGTCAGAGCGGCTGTTTCTGTCAGTGTGATATAGGTCGCTCTCGTTAGCTGCAGCGCCTCAGAGGGTCGGACATGCTTTTATCGCTGCTCCTCCAGTTTTGGCCTGCCCTAAAACTTTGCAGCGTGTTTTCTGGTTAGTTTAGCTGGACGTGTTTTTTTTTTTTTTTTTTTTTTTTTTTTTTTTGGCGCAGTGTGTGTGGACTTCTGCAGCAAACCGTGCTTGGAGCTCCGGTGTTTTTTCTTCTTCTTCTTCTACACAACAACGCTCTTCTTTGTTGATCTTATGCATTGTAGGTAAGCCAACAGCTATATCTGTCACCTCAAGTGTGTTAATGTGTTCACTGTGCTCTCTAACGTGTTAAATGTGCAGGAGTGAAGCCTGAAGGTAAGGTAGATGTGCGCAGTTTTGTTGGATAAGGGGAAGTGTCCCAATCGAGCACTGTTGCAGAGACAGTGAGGGGTTTTCCCTGGCTCCTCCCTCACTTACAGGGCGTTCACGTGTTGCAACAGGCACAAAAATACGCTATTCCCACGCATTGTTTTTGCTGACTTCATTCCATGCAGTTATATCCCGATTATTTATTTCCCTTTGCTGTGTTGCACCTGATGAAGCACGCGCTCGCTTCCCGCTGCAGCGTGGTCATTACGCGCAGCCCGCAACGCGCTGTGTTGTTATTTTCTGATATTTGTCAGCATAATTAACGATGCCACCTTCTCAGACACCCTCTCCCATCGCAGTGCGCCCATTTCCGCCGCTGCCGCCCTGTTTTACATAATGCTTATGGTTGATCATCAGGTGTGAACGGAAATCATCACTTACTAGACACCTTGCATTTCTGCCTGACCGGGGTTAGGACATAGCGTTATCGCGCAACTATGTCTTGATTCACCGGTATGTGTCTTCAGTATCAGGGTGTTCCCTCAAATATTTGTGCACTCACACTCACGCACGGCACGGCACGGACACGCACGCAAAAAAACACAGGCGGTCAGGCTGGCAGACGGGTTGACAGACACGCCAAGAAGAGAAAATGTGCACGTCCTTCTCCATCCGTCGCCGTCGAACCTACACCGAAAACGCAATTTGCATCAATGAAAGGAGTCAGGTGAGGAGCTGTTCATGTTCCAGTCGTGCCAGTTCATGCAGGATATTTTTTTGTTTTTTTATACGACCTAGTGCAGGGCGCCGTGCACAGTGAGTCTATACCGACATCCACCGTGAGATGATGTCATTGCTCTAACGCCACATGTACCAACTGTATGGAGAAAATCATCATCCAGTTGTAGTAAGGAGTTATGTAATATTGGTGAGGGGGGAACAAAGGCTGATTCCTAAACACTGCAGTTGCACTAAAGCTGGGAGGAGAGGTGTTGTGGGGACATGGTCGAGATGATGCAAGGGCAGGAAAGCATCAGAATATGATTAATTAGATATTTACCCAGTGATTTGATATCATGCAGATATGAACTTTTCCTCTGCACTTTGGCTTCGCTTTCAAACGCATCTCTGTGCATAACATTTAACTTTCACCCACCTTTTTTGTCTGATGTTGCCTTAAAGCCACAATTTGCATACAACCTATTTTCAGGTGTTAATCTTTCACTTAACAAAAAGGGCATCGGAAACACTCACATTCACTCTGTGTTTTCATTGTGGTTTAACTTAAACAGAGGCAGTTTTCTGATAGCAACCTCTGTGTGGTCACCTATTGCTCTCAGTGTTCATCGCCGGTGCACACAGGACCTTATTGTTTTGCATCATTCGTCATCTGGACTGACATTTGTCAAAGTGAAGAGCAGGCTCTGTGTATCAGCCGCTGACATGTCAATCAGCTTTTCCATAAACAACAGCCGAGCCTCCACCTCACCTCTATCTCTGCCTTTTTTTTTTTTTTTTTTTTTGTGAGATCAGACTGGCAGATAGTAGCTGCTGCAGAGGTTATATTGATATGGGGGGAACATCATTCACACTTCCTCCCACTGAAAACAGACAGTAAACCTGAGCCGCACTGCACATTATTACAGAGCCGCTCGGAAAAGAGAGGCCTGGAATGACAAGTCCAGTAAGGGGGCACCTGTTTGAGGCATAAACTCAATCAGCGCCACTATCCTGGACTCCCAGACAGCTGCCAAGGGAGACTACACAGCACAGAGTCTTATTGATCTGCAGGGCTGACCTGACTCAACATATGTTTGCTTTTTCTGTAGATGTACCCCGACTGTGGCTCAGGATTGAGCTCTTCACAAGGTCTAACATTGGACTCCACTTTCCCCAAGATGCACCTGTGAAAGGAGGTGAAAGATGCCGCGGACCAAGCAAAACAACCCGAAAAATTTAAAAGGTGAGTCTCTTGTTATGCGCTGTTGTGTTATATGCGTTGGATTTGTTAAGAGGTGCTGCTCAGTTGGATCACACAAAGCCAACAGACCGTATCGTCAGGCATGAGGTGTCTGATTACACCCAAAATAGCATCTTTATTTCTGTCCTGATTATATGTGAATATATTCATGTCAGCAGAGACTTCAGGAAAGGACAATACAGGGTTACCGAAGATGTGTTTTCTTACTGTTGTAATGGAGAACCATGTGGTGTGTTGCTGCATTTCCCTGTGATTTCCCTGGATACTGAATTAACTGGCAGGCTGATTAATCAGTCAAGTTCCTGGTGAATTCCTTTCAGAGGTAATTGGTATCTGGGTATTATTTCAACAAACATTACTGATATTTTTTGGTTTCTCTCAGAAATAACCCGAGGCTGCTATCTGCTGCTAAATGCTGTTAAGTGCACTGCGACTTCTATATATGTTAGAGTTTTGGACATTTACTTTATTTAGAGTTAATTTATTTTTACTTTATCCATTTATTTAGAGTTCAGACTAAATATTTTAAAGCAAAAAGAGGAAATCAATGCTCCTTTAAGTTGAGGAGTTTTGTTTTTTCAGTGAGTGTGTTTCATCAGATTGCCATTGAAATTGTCAGTCAAACACTACAATATATAAGAACTTTATTTATAAATATGGTCGCTGTCACTTCAGTGTTGAACTACTGGAGTTGTGTGTGTTTGTGTGTGATTTTTTTTTTTTTAAACCTGTCATTATCTGTACTTTTTCTTGTACTCAGATGAGAGATTCTGCTTAAGTAAGACAGTGGGATTTGTTGTGGTGACACTTTTTGCTGTCCTGCCCTTTTATTCAATGCCAACAGTATTTTAGGGGAGTAATTCAGGGTGAATGGCACGATTCAGCAAAGCTCTCAGGCCTGATGTGAACTTTTGTTTTTTGTCTTTTTTTTTGTCACACTGTGTCTGTGTGACCCTGTTTTGTTGTAGACCTGACCTTTTATAACTACAACACTCCCACGCTACTGAGAATGACTCACATTTTGGGACTAAATCACTTAGAATTCAGCCAGTTTGACAAAGTTACAGCATCATCACAATACAAGATGCGAACTGCGAATTTTTTTTTTTTTACCTTTTTGGTCTGAAAAATGTTTTAAAAGATAAACTTATCACTGAAATAACTCCACTTACGAGTGCGTCCCCAGTCAAAACATGCACAAACACAATATTTATAACAGCAGTGTTACAAATCATCATTAACAATGTGATATGATGCACCGTTGCTCTGTGAAAACACCATGTTTCTGGTTTCATCATGTTTCAGCAGTTGGAGCTTTTGTCTTTTGTATTTGCAAATGCATGTTTGTGGCTACGGCTTTCAGTCCGTGGCGTCATGTGATCACACAGTGGCTGTTGTCTCCTGTCTCATGAGGTCAGTGTGTCGAATGCCAACACGCTTGTATTCAAACAGCACTGACTGTGTATGAGTGCGTCGACATGAGTGAGAAAAGGCGAGGTGTGAATCTTTAATGATCCTAATGCCGCAGCAAACACTTCAGCATGAAGAAAATGTATCAAACATACATATCGGTGCTAACAGAACATATTGAAGTTAAATAATGTCTCCGTGCTGATACAGAACACAAATTGGCTTGAGTGATTTTGTGTTATGTTGAGAATTGACAGATTTGCGTGTCAACAGACGTTTGCAGTTCACAGATCTCAGAATTTGCAGCATTACATGCTGGGTGTGAAAATGTGCATCATTGCCATTCCCCAGCAGTCGATCTGCACAGCAGATTTCCTAATGTCTGAGCAGCGAGCCAGTCCTCTGTTTATTTATCATATAAACACTTCCTGTGCGCCTTTTTTTCATTGAGCTTACTTGGCCAAACATTATAAATAATTAAGTTTGAGAACAGTGCATTACATCCAACAGAGGACGATGGAAATGGTGGCCAAATGATACTTGATTCTATTTTTAATGTTGACTGTTCCCTTACTTCTTTTGGTGCAGACAAAACCCTGCAGCTGCTGCAGTGTCTGTGGAGTTTGTATGTGTGTGTGCTAAGGATGTGCACTTGAAAGACAATCTGAATTTGGGACTGAAAGTGATTTTTTTTTTTAGACTACAAATATTGTAATAATTCTAACGGTGTGCTTCGGTTTGGATGTTTTTTTTCCCATTTGAGCTTTTATTTTGTTTAAAATCAGGCAGCTACTTGATATTTTTTCTAAGGAACAGCACAATCTGTCTCTTGAACTTGATGTAACCTGCCGCCTCCATTTCTGGTGAAATTTCTCAGCGAGTTGTGGGTTTCACGCACTTCATTTCCTCATCATCTGATAACTTGTTGAGACATTTGTTTGGCTTCTTGGGAGCCTTTTGACCTGTTTCACTAACTCTCTCCTAGCCCACACTCAAGGCGTTTCCCTCATCATGCAGGAAATGCTAATTGCATGGCATGCTATCACATGCTTAAACTCTGCTGTGGAGAATGGCTTTTTCCTGGAAATTTGGAGAACCTCTTCTAAGTTGCTCAAAGCCGTCACATGACCATGTTTAAAGCCCAAGGCTGGCTTTAAAAATACTCAGTTTGGAGTTAAATTACCCTCCGACGTCGTTATAAATATTTATCTTATCCAGGTCTGTGCCTAATGTTGCCGTAATGAATCTTAGAACAGATTATAACCTGCAAAGGTGGTATTTAATTCAGCTGTGAGTCTTGGCCTCAGCTCAGGTTCTCTCTGCCTCAGAGGCTTGGCAGCGTTTTCACGTTGGTATAAAAGGAACCTCACTAACATTTTCCCTCCCAGTCATCTGAAAACTGACTTGACACACTTTGTCCTGTCAGGGGCACAAAGGATGAATTGTTTTATTGACGCCGTCCCCTCCCAGCTGCGTTGCCGACATCTATCGAGTGAATTTAAAGCAACACAGCTTCCTGGTTGGTTTGTTTGAGGAACATGTAAACCAAGTCTGAAAAAAAAAAAAGAAAATGTGAGTTTTGTTTTTGTTCATTACTTTTCTGTCTCTTAATTCATTTGGGCGACACTGGAAAGACAAACAGAAATTTGTTGTTATGTAAGCGTGCAATATAAATGAACTAGTAGGTGCATTATTGATTAGTCTGCTGTTTATTATCTCTATCAATTATTGATTAAAAGTCAAAAAACACTGAAAAAGAGGCAGAGTCCAAGGTGATGTCTTTCACGTGTCCAAAATATAAACACATTTCACCTAAAAAAAAAAAAAAAAGGAAAATAAAAGCATTTATGTAAGCGGCAAGGAACTGTTTGGCACTTTGACATTTTTTTTTTTTTTTTACCTATATATGACTTTTACACATTATGACGAATTCTAACCCTTTATGTATATTTTTAATAAAAAGAATCAGAATCATTAGTTAACAACCAGCTAATATTTTACTAAATTAATCATTTAATCGTTTAATATCAGAGACCAGTGAATTACAGCTGATGTCCATAAGTTTTGGACATTGTCAAACCGTCAGATCACAGGTGTCAAATATGTGGCTCATGGACCAAAACTGGCCCAAAAAGCTCAATGTGGCCTGTGGGATGAATTTGTGAAATACAAAAATGACACTGGAGTTATTAACAATCAAGGATGTTAAAGTCATTTTAGTTCCAGGGCCACATACAGACATATTTGGTTTAGTTTGTCTTTATGTTAGGGTAAAATTAAAAAAAAAAAAAAAAATAAAAATCGTCACATTTATAAACTATCTGTTCACAAATAATGTGAATAACTGGAACAAATATGAACCTGAAATATCTTTTGATAATAATGTGCAATTTTAACAGTATTCTGTCTGTTTAGTGTATTTGTAGATACACAGTTTCAGTTTACTTAAGACACAAACATAATACAAAACATAGGAGATAATAATAATAATAATAATAATAATTATGAAACAACATAATAAATATAATAATAAAAAAAACAACTGATCTGCAAGTTGTTAATGTACATATGTAAAAGAGAAGCTGAGGCATAATATTGTTAAAATACCTTTTTTTTTCATGGTTCATGTTATTCAAGTTTTTTAATGATAGTTTGTAGATGTGAATGTTTTCATAATGTAATTTTATTTATTTATTGAATGTGGCCCCTGAACTAAAATCAGTTTGACACCTCTGCACTAGATCAAGATCAAGTTTATTTATAATAAATACATTTATAATAATGCAAAGTGCCTGAAGCGCTGTATGAAGATATAGTTAAAAATAAAAGATACAGTGGAAATAGTTAAAATATACGGATATAGTGTCAAAAATGTAAATTTCACTGGTCATTTCTCAAATATAGGCTCATTTTTTTTAACTTAAGAACTCTATTTTAATGAACTGTTTACAAAATTCAGTATAAGACGTGCTGAGCCTACTGATAAATATAAAATAAAACCTAAAAATAATTGTCACATGTACAGTAAAAGCACTATTAAGTTTAATAATAATATATTCTCTTGCTTGTATGAGTGATATTTCAAGTCTGTCAGACCTACGTATTCAACAGTACAAGAATATATTAGGGATATTTATAAAATATGCTCTGCTATTAGCTGTATATACCACTTTAGCTGCAATATCCAAGTTAAATAAAAGTTTATTGGCATATTTGTTTGTATTTTAGCTCCGGCAATGTCTTTTATTCTGATGTGACAAACTGCTGTCCCCGTATCACAACATATGTGTTCATAAAAATGTAGAATTTCAACATTTTTTATCCAATATTGATCAAAATTGTAGTTTTAACGTCATAGCTAAAGCCTTATGTTTCACGTAGGATCAGTTTGTTATGATAACAGCATGTTTTATATCAGGAATTTAAGTATTTTTTTTACACCCAAATTTTATTTTTGTAAATTGTACTTACCACACCTGTTCATACATATATTAAACATGGAGATGAGTTTATTGAACAGGAAATGTGTTTGTGTGTCACCGCTCAGGATCAGGGTCAGGTGATCTGATGATTTTTTTTTATTTATTTTTTTTTATTTATTTATTTATTTTTATTGACAGGTCAGTTAATTACTACCTGTTTTCATTTCTGGGGTTTCTGCTGCTGTATTAGATCAGACTGCTTAACGTGCGCAAACGTTTAGAACGACTCTAGGTTTAACTAATAATCCTGTGAGTCGTTGTTCAAGTGCACACACGAACGTAAGAACAAAACAAATGGCAGAGAGGAAGGAACATCCAGTCTGTTTTGTTTTCATTAATCCTCGGGCTACTTTTGGGAGCATTCCTCGCAGTATTTTGATCTGAATCATAATAAACCATCACATACTATAAACAGAGAATAACAGAGGAATTACCCAGTGCACACTCTGGTATTTTCTGATCCCTATTTTTTTTTCCTTCTGAGACGTAAAGAAATAAAACGACCGTCACAGGCACTAAATGAATCATTCGCCCTCGGGGGACACTTGTGAGATTCATTCATGAAACCTGACAGTTTAATAAAATAAAGGTGAACGGGGTGAAATGCAGAGGGGTTCAACTCAGTCACCCTATAATTTCACAGGTGTCTTTCCCACTTTTAATGGATTTTTTTTCTCTGTATTTATAGTACAGTCGACTTGTTTGCGAGCGTCGCCAAGAACCATCCTATGACGCAGTTTGTGGGTAAAAATGCAGGAAGTTAGGAACTCCTGCCCCCCCCCCCTCCTCCTACTCTGCGTCTTTTGTTTACTTTTTTTTTTTTTCAAGCAGCTGGTCTCTGGGCAGCTTTAGCGGGATACACAGTGGTTTCCCCCCCTTTGGAGACACACTCGGTGTCTGTGGACGTCTGGCAGGAAAACTACCTCTGAAATGACAAACTAGTTTTTTAATGCGTTAAAACAAACTCAAATAAGTCAAGTAAATTCAAAGTCAACAGCCTGACTTTTTGAGTCCCGTGTGGTTCGCGGTGATTCGTTTAGTGGAGTCTCTGAAGACTGTGACATGTGGTTAAGACTCCAGAGAAAAAGAAATAAGTGGATTTTGAGTCGAAGACGTAGTTGTCAAAATAAATAAGTGATGCAGTCAGCGTTTAAATGCATTTTTTATTCTTTTATTTGCTGTGTGTGGTTTGTCTACACATACTGATACTTGACAAGAGTGTCACAGTTTGACATGTAGGATACTTTTTCATTGCACGGGTTGGGTGTCATTTATGCCCCGCCCCCTGAAGGGAAGGCAAGGTGTATTATTTTTGGTTTGGTTTGTTTGTTAACACTCTAGCAGCAAAACTATTGGTTGGATTCCTACCAAATTGGGTTTATAAATTACCAGTGACCCAGAATAGATCTGGTTACATTTTGGGAAAAGTAGGTCAAAGTTCACATTTTTAATGAATTTTTTAAATCTTTTTTTTTTCTCCTCATTTACTTATAACGGATGAATTAGTGACTGGGTAGCTTAGTGGTTAAACGCCACTGGCTTTGGAGTGGAAGATGGACGGTTCAATCCTCAGGTGGGCCCTTGGGTAAGGCCCTTTACACTTTATACACCTATACCTGTAGCCACAAGGGGGCACTGTCTCATTGTGCTGGTCCCAAACCTGGATAAATAGAGGGTTGTGTCAGGAAGGGCAAAGAAAAGCCGAAAGAAACGTACTTTTACTTATAATACGTGAAAATTGTAATATCTCTAGCAGCAAAACTATTGGTTGAATTCATACCAAATTGCGTTTATAAATTGCCAGTGGCCCAGAATCGATCTGATTCCATTTTGGGAAAAGTAGGTCAAAGTTCACATTTTTTATGAATTTTTTAAAACTTTTTTCTTTTTCCATTTACTCATAATGGGTGAAATTTCAAGTGTCTATAAAAACGTAAATTTTGCTTCAATTTACTTCAAACTTGCCACATATATAGAGGTAATTCATATGGTGACATCAACACATGCATAGACATGATAACATCAGCTGGATCGATGCTAAAATAAGCTTCAATATGCATGAAAGGCGGGGTTTATTGTGCCTGGAACCACTAGTTTTATATTTTTTGTGACTGTCAGGATCAGTAAAGTTATCCATGAAATGAAGCGTGATGAGGCTTGGAACAGGAACAGTCAAATTACTGGATAAACCTAAGGTCTATTGATCTGAATTTGTGAATAATAGATAATCATGATAAGATAATCATGTATTATAATTGGCCCCACATGAATAAAACTGAATAAAAATGAACCATAACTCATAGTAATTACACTTGAATTAAGGTGAATAAAACCAGAATAGTTCAAATTTATCGCACATTTTTTAATGTTTTTTTTTTCCTTCCATTTACTTATAACGGGCGAAATTTCAAATGTTAATCAATTTTGTTTCAGTTTACTTCAGACTTGGCCCGTATGTATAGAGGCAATTGAAGTCACCACATCAATGCAAACATATGTGTGAGGGGCGGGGCTTGTTTGATACAGTCTGAATGATATCTGCTGAACGTTATAGTTATGGTTTTGTTCGTTCAGGCATGAAAACCACTTTGAAAACTGTAAAAAAAAAAAAAATAATAAAAGGTATGTTTCACAGGTATGTTTAATGGAAAAAAGGGGCCAAGGCAGCAGCTAAAATAAGAACAAAGAGAAAATGCAAACATAAACTGCATGAAATGGAACATGACTGTTTTTTTTCTACTTTTTTTCTGTCGTTTTTTGTTCAACATGACTTTTACAGCTTTCATACTAAGGTTTTGACACATACTTCTGCTAAAAATGACCCAGAGTTTTACTCATAATGACGTATTCTGAAAAAAAGTTAAACTTTTTTTTTTTTCCGGTAAATAAAGTGGTTTTGACTTTTATTAGTGCTATTTTTGTTTCACTCCTTTTTAGTTCTTTAAACCTTATTCAACTGGAAAGTCTCGTTGGATACTTGAGCTCTTTTATAAGACGGACCTGCTACACACGGGGAACACAAAAGTCACATAAAATACAGCAAAACAAGACGAGAGACGTGTAAGAGAACGAACTGCTGATGGGTGACTTTTCTAAGCCTCGTGCCTAGAAATAATCAAAATGAAATAAAAATCAAGAGACGTGAAAAGAATATCCAGATGGATGAGCTATTAACCCCCGAAGAACCAGAGCTGCTTTTGTGTCAGTTCTCATATTCATTTTTCTCTCTACTTAACCCTTAAGGGATTTATTTCCCTTTATTATCACATTATCTTCTATGTGTTAGTTTTTTATGTAAATCATGTATTTTCCAATATTTATTTTCCTATATTTATTTCCATTTATTATCACATCATCCTCTGTTTTAGTTTTTAAAAATGTAAATCATGTATTTTTTTTACATGTATTTTTCTATATTTATTTACATTTATTATTACATCATCCTCTGTTTTTTTTATATAAAATATGTATTTTGCAACATTTATTTTCCTATATTTATTTCCATTTACTATCACATTATCTTCTATGTTTTAGTTTTTTTTTATATAAATCATGTATTTTCCAACATTTATTTTCCTATATTTAATTTACATGGTCATCGAAGCTCATATATTTCATACTCCAGTTGTTTGTGGAAATAAATTGAGATGAAATAAAATTCGGTGTGTTATCACATATCTTGCATTACGTTTACTCTTAATAACATTTTCCTTTTAACCCATAAAGACCCAGTGGTACTTTTTTGGCAGTTCACAAATGATTTTTTTTTCTCTATATTTACCCATTCATCACTGTTTATTGTGATATTATCCTGTTTATTTTGCATTTCTTCAATAAAAAAAAATCAGATATCGCTCTGTATTTGATTTTACTGATCATGTAAATGTTTATAAAGTCACAGTAAATCCAATGGCTATTATATCAAAACAGAGAAAACTGAAGAAAAATGGAGTTTTTCAGCTAAATATATAAATAGCTGAACATGAACCCAGTGTGTCCATCCACTGTCATTTATTAAAAGTGGAAGAAAAATCCAAACATCACCAGTCACTTTTCCATTTACTCTCAAATTGTGTGAATAGAACTTGCGGATAAAAATTTGTATAATGGAAAAAAAAGGCAAAACTCCAATTTTTGGATGAAAAAGGCAGTGTTTTTTCAGCCTTTAAAAAACTGGCATATCACACAGAGCTGCAATGGAAAGACCTTTTTCTGCAACTAGAGTCACATGACCAAAAAACAAAACAAAACAAAAAAAAAAACAGATAATGTCAGATGTTACAACAAGCGAAGAAGTGTGGATGTGTGGACACGCCAGGAAGTACAAGATAGAGGGGTCATATATAATAATAATAATAATAATAATAATCATGAAAATATCTATAAATTGAATTGATATTTACATTTCTCATTGTGTTTATGGAATGACATCTTGTGCCGTTTCACGATAATAAATAAACTAATCATCACATTTATAATTTAATGGACATTCACTTCAGTTTTTTTTGCCATTTATTAAATAAGTTTTGCACAGATGTCTAATGGAAAAGCCACTATAGTGCTACAAACACAAAGATCACAAGCTCAACATAATAAAGTAAAGACTTATTTCTCCTGCAGTGCACGGTTAGAATTCTGTTTCTAAATTAAAGTCGTGGTGCAGTGAAGGAAGTCAGTCTTGTGCAGAATCGGATGCATGGCCCAGTTACCTGCACCAGAAAAATGAGTCCAAGTTAAAACCCACTGAAGTAGAAATGAGTGCAGTTTATTAACCTTTGTTACCACCTGTACTGAGCTGCCTTCCCTCCCTCTTTAGTGTCCATAAGTCGATTCACACACTTTTCCCGTCACTGTCTAAGTCAGGGGTGTCAAACATGCGGCCCGGGGACCAAAACCGGCCCGTCAAAGGGTCCAATCCGGCCCATGGGATGAATTAGTGAAATATAGAAATTACACTGAAGATATTAACAATCAAATATGTTAAAATAAAGTTAGGTCACACCAATAAAACGCTATCATAATAACCGATAAATAATGAAAAATACATTTTCTTTCTCTTTTTAGTGTAAAAAAGTTAAATTACACAAAAAAGTTTACATTTACAGACTAGCCTTTTACAAAAAATGTGAAAAAATATGAAAAACTAGAAATGTCACAAGACAATTAAGTGTAATTATACCAATATTCTACCTGTTACTAAATATTTTGTGTGTTTGTAGATCCACTGTGATCTGTACGTTTATAAAAAAAACGTGAAAATGACGAACTGAGGCCAAATAATCATCAATTGTAGAAAAAAAAATACACTTTTTCTTAATAAATTTCTTTTTGTTCGTGTTTTGAAAGGATAGTTTGTAATGTAAACTTTTTAATGATACAATTTTTACATTTATTAATGAATTTATTAATTATTATATTAATTCCACATATAATTGTGGAATTGATATAATTTATATATTATTATGTTATTATTTTAATGATCAGGCCCACTTCAAGTCGTATAGGGCTGTATGTGGCCCCTGAACCAACATGGGTGTGGGGGGGGGGGGGGGGGGGGGGGGGGGGGGGGGGGGGGGGGGGG
>JAPSES010000058.1:13592996-13605418 GCA_029822895.1 Maxillicosta whitleyi
GGGGGGGCGGGGGACGTTTAACAAGGTGGAAAATGTTTACCCTATAAAATGGATGCAGGGAAACGACGGAGTTTCCCATCCAACATCACTCACAGGGCTGACAGGAGAGTTTAGACAGAAGTAAAGTTTGTGTATTTTATTACATTAACCCGGCTGCTGGTTGTTTAGATGTGTAATTTGCAAAGAAAGTAAATTTATTACACTTTAACCCATAAAGACTCAAACAGCCACTACTGACCAAAAACCATACTGATCTAAATACCTGTTCATCCACTAATCCTATGAATCCATGTAAATAATTGGTGTAAAATACAGTTAATCATCTTGTCATGGTCATCAGATATGACCCATTTGGATCCGTAGTTACCATGGAAACGCTGTCATCTTCTACAACATTGATTCACCAGTAAATCTCACGAAGTTGATTTAAAAACAGTGGATGAACACACTGGGTTTGTGTTGATAAAATCACTTTTTTCTTCATTTCTGACTTAAAAACCCTCAATTTTATTCTCAGCTTTTATGAATATTGACATGATCAGTGAATTAAATGCAGGAAAATACACAATTCTCACTTAAAAATACAAAATACAACATTGATTCACCGGTAAAACCAATGGAGCTTGATCAGTAACAGCAGATGGATACACTTGGTTAAAGTTCAGTTAATGATAGATTTTACTGAAAAACTCACTCAGTTTTCTGTTTCTGATATAATAAGCTTTGAATTAACTTTTTCATGGACACCATAGGTAAAATTAATAAATGTTAAATGGAGAGAAAAATGAACATTTGTAATTTCCACAAAAGTAACACTGGATTTTTATGACTTAAGCAGGTGCTAGAATGTCAATATATGACGAAATGAGACAAAAACAAAAAGGATGAGAGTGAATCCTGCATGAGATTCCAGCTTTTTTTTTTTTTTTACCACAATTTGTCAGGGGTTCTGTTGTTTTTCACTGTCTCAGTAATTTGCAGCAAACTGACAACGCTTTCCTGTTAATGATTAACCATGCCTCTGACCTCAGCGCTGACTGTGGTTAAATATCCAGAGTCACAATCAACGCCACCAGCGACCAGAGCTAATCAGAGCTGCATGTGAACACGGAGATGGTACGACACAGGCCGCACAGCTGTTCGCATCTTTAAAGCCAGAACTACTGCGTGTTTGGATGTTTTTTCAGAGGTTATTGGCACTTGTGTTGAATATTCTGATAATGGAGGTCAGAGAGGTTTGTGATACCACCTCTGTCAGCTCTTGTGCTTCATCTTTGACCCCCACCCGATGCCATTTAATCCCAGAGTCAGGCCACGGTCGGGGTCATGTATGTAAAAACCATTAGCACAACAGAAAACTGAGCAGAAACACCCAATTTAGATGCTATTTGTTCTCGCAGGGTGGCTGGAATATTACCTGGGCAGTGATTTTTAATCCAGTCCAGAGCCCATGTGGGTAATTTTTCATTCCCTACTTGTAATTACCTGCAGGTTTTTTTACAGGCAGGCTGTAAATTAAATCATGCCCACACTGATATCCTTGTTTATTAAAGTGTATCTTTGGTGTTTTTCCACAAAAACGGCTTGCTGCTTTCACAAGTTCAATGTGAAATCAGATTTTTATGTCTTTTTTTTTTAACAGACTAACTGTTCTCAGGCACCAGGGGCTGATTAGACCGGAGGTGCTGATTGGGTAAAAGGCATAAGCAGGTGATTTTGGTGGATGGGCGATAATATTCAGAATCCAGAATTAGAGAGCGGAGTTCCCATCCCAAATCCCATAGGTTTTTAGATTAAAGCTGTAAAGCGCTTTGGTTTGGGTCAGGAAGAGATTGTGGTTTGGTTTATATACTAATAAATACATTGAGTCATCACATCTTTGCAGACTTGTACGTATTAAACCGACTCTTGGTATCTTCTCTTGAACCAAACCAAATCCTGCAAGTGTCTAAATCTAACCATAAAAGAGACATATGTTTATAATTATAGCCGCATTATGTTCTGTTAAAATACAAAAAAGCACACGTGCCTTTAATGCAACGACATGCGTCTATAGAGATGTTTATTTAAAAGGTATTTTTGGTTTAGAAATGTAGCGTTCATACGTATTTTGGTCCAATTAAATGTACAAAGCGGTATTTTATTCTATGATGAGACCGCAGGTAATACTTTAGCCCTTCTTTCCACTTAATATTAATCCCATCTGAATGAGTTTGTTTGTGTAAATGCTCTGGAGGTGCAGAGAAAGAGTTAACCGCTTGGCCTGAGTGAATGGATTTTTACATGTTGTGTCATGCTTAGGCAGCCAAACCAGTGTTTCCGTACAGTCCCTTCAAATTACAGTGTGCAAATGCAGAGAGATTCACACAAAGGGAACTTCTCTCCCCGAGGCAGGAATAAACCGGGGTTTTAGCAACAGTAACTACAACAGACAGGCTGAAACTAGTTCAGGGATGTCTGTTTAACTTGGTGGTAACCTCAGAGAAGCTTTCACTTTGACAGGGAGGGAGGGAACAGGGAGGCAGGAATTTTTATGGCCATATTTTGTGTGAATGAAATTGAATACGGTGAAAAAAAAAAAAAAGAGAAGGCTGCCTCTCACTTTGCCTTTGTGAAATGTGGGTTAATGTCTATTCCGTCTTTTTAATGGTTGAATAAAAGCATATATTGTGTGCGGGCTTTAATGGCAGGTTCATAGTTCAGACGCTGTGCAAAGTAAATTTTTGATGATGGAAAAAGTGATTGTAAGAGGCCACTTTGAGCTCATAGCAGTTTTTTTTAAACGTCTCGTGCCCTTTTTCCATTTTGTCTAAACTGTGTCTAAGAGGTGTATCTCACCAATGAAAATGTTTTAGTGATTTTTGCAGCTTTCAACAAATGCCAGGCGGGTGTTCCCTGCGCAAATCAGCCCTAAGGGTACAACTGCGGTGGCAAAAAAGGGAACCTCCCTAACACCTGGTAACATCTGGTTTGGAGGAAACCAATTTGTTGGCGTGCTAATTTGCAGCAATTTCACACAGCAGCTTGTTAAAATAATTAGTTTTTTTTTTTTTTTCAATATAATTATTTGACTCGTTAGTTTGAAGGTGATGCTAAAAGTCACAAATGGGTCGGGAACCACATGCTGTGCTAGGTGAAATTGCACCTCGCATCCATTCATCACACATCAAATGTATTTATAATGTCTGAACAACTTGGACAGAGACAAACAGTCGTGCCATAAATCACAACAAATCGAGTTTCCTTCCAAGTGCGACTTCCGCTGCTTAAAGGTTAGCGTGTGTCGGTGTCATTTTTGGTAGTAAATGTGTCTTTATTCTCCTGTGGTGAGCTGATGTTAGTGTTTCATGTCAACTGCTCTGTGTTTCTTTAGATCTGTGGGTAAAAAAAAAAAAGAAAAAAAACATCCAGTATTGAATAATCCTGTTAATCCTGAAGGGACCTGTTAATTATTGCACAGGAAAGGTCAACAAGCTAATCCTATGCACGCCTGCAGCTGAATGAAAGGTTGGAATTAAAGCGACCAAATGAAAAACTGTAAAAAGAAAAAACATAAATTGATTTTTTTTTTTTAGCTTCTACGCAGATGTGATTGAACCCAAACTTTTCATCTGTCGTGCTGATTCGAACTCCCTCTCTTGATGCCCTCTTTTTTTTTTTGCTTTCTCTTCCTCCCACTTCACCTGTTACGTACAGACTCTCAGTCTGAACGTCTGTCAAAACCCTGGCCAGTTTATCAGACGTTGGTGACTAATAACACAGCTATCGCCTCCCGCCTGCATGTGCAGAGAAGGTCTGCAGTGTGTGTTGGCGATTGCGTTCGTTAAGCCGCGCGCCGTCTCATCTGAGCTGCGAGCGTCTCTGTGTGGAGGCAGAGATGTATTTTCATGAGACAGAACGTTCGACAAATGATCAAGGCATCCTTCATTAACATCCTGCCGAAGCCTCATTAACCTGTCGCGTCCTCTGCTGAGGCAGATGTGTGTGTCACCCGTAAGCTCGACTCCCACTCTGGACATTTACATATGATACGACCTCACGGTGGCCGATGACCGGACTGTTTATAGACTTTTTCTCTTGTGTCACAGACTTCTTCTTGGGTCATTAACAAAGACTTTTTACCCAATCAGTTAAATTATTTGGCTTAAACTTTCCCAACTGAAGCGTTAGTGAAGGGCTCAGGCACGTCAAGTTAAATTGGATCTAACGAATGCTGACCTTCTAGCCTCGTACGTCTATGTGTGTGTGTGTGTGTGTGTGTGTGTGTGTGCATTTTCCCTCCACAGGTGAGCTTTTGCGGCCTGGGGAGCCACTTCCTGGAAACTTGGTTGAGCAGCATTAATGTTGGCAACTCAAAAAGGTGTGCGTTGGTGTTGGAGCGGGAATGATGAGGGGAAAAAACAGGGTGGGGGCCGACAGGATTTGCCTTTGCTCACGTCAGCACACAAACCCAGAATAGTGGAAGAAATTCTCCCTGCGGTGGTGAAACAGGACTGATGCTGGGGCTGGATGTCACATAATTTGGAGATGTGCTTATGACACATTGAGGGGGTGGAGAGCTCCTATACGACACACACACACACACACACACACACACACACACACACACACACAGACGATATATGTCATCTGCAGAGAAATGCCCCAACAAAACCTGCCTCTGTTAGAAAAGGGGGCTGCTCATTCTCAGGGGGTCCGTTTTATGACTGTGGGGGAAAATGTGACGTGAGTTAAGCTGCTGGAGTTGGAGGTACAAGAAAAAAAAAAAAAAAAAATCTTTGGAAAAACTCAAATTAGAAAAAAAAAAAAAAAAGAAGGTAGCCTCTGCCAGCCGGAAACCCTTAAAAGGGTGGATGTGTGGGGGCGCCTTTGTGTGTGTGTGTGTGTGTGTGTGTGTGTGTGTGCGCAGAGCTGGCATTGCTTAATGGTTTGCACAAGCAAAGCCCAATGTAGGGGTTGCCACGGAAACAGAGCAGCATGAGTCTCGGTCTGCAGGTGCTGTTCCTTGTGTCCTACTGCTGGAACCTCCTACGAATATGAGGGAAGAGTGTGGGGGGGTAAAAAAAAGACGAATGAGGACAGAATCTGGGGAGAAGCAAAACTGAGGAGGATGAACTGCGAAAGACGGAGAAGTTTGCATTACTAAGACAGTAACGCTGGGCTGGAGTGTGAGCGTGTTCGATAGAATTTTAACGACTCCGAATCAAATCGAATCGCGCTTAGTTTTCTGTATTTTCCCATTAAAAAAGGAAAGTGCCGAGGCTACTGTGTTACTGCTACGCTTTATTTACCACAGCTGTTTGTCTCCAATGCTGAATAACTAATAGAATGGTTCAAAAAAACAAAAAAAAAGCAGTCAGAAGTTAACCCTCAAGGACCTAAACAACCAAAAGCATCTGATTTTTACAATGTTGAATAACATTTAAGCCATTCGTGCTATTGCTGCATGAATAAAAACAGGTTAAAAAAATGCAGTTTTTCATTGTTTCAGCAGCTTCAGATGTCTTTTATTAGATTAGATGATCAGAGTCTTTTTAGTGAACATGGAAACGGCGTGAGTTTTCGCAACAGGAACTCACCAAATAAACAAATGCAGTTGCTGCAGATGCTTGTTTTCATGTTTGTTTAATGATATATTTCTCTGTTTTTTCAATTATTTCCACTTTTCTGAACCATCTACATTGTCAGTAACATTACATATAGGAAAATACCTCATTTTCGCTATAAAATGCAAAATGCAGAGGGTGATTTAATAATAAATTGTGATAAATCACTTAGGAAAGCTCAACTATAGAGAATAATTCATGTGAAAGTCAATGCAAAACTACTACTCAGCACTTAAAGACCTAGTTCATCAGAAAAGCTGATGCTATTAGGGCTGCAGTTATTGTTTTCATTACAGATTAATCTACAGGTTATGTTTTCCATTAACTTTAGTGACAGAATCTGCTCAGAATTTCCCTTAAAGAACAAAGTGATGTAGAATGCTTGTTTTCACCAACCGTCCAAACCCCAAATACGAGTCTGTACCGCAGTTTGGGTCCAAACTTGACAGCATTTTTGTGAAGGAAATGTGTGTTTCCTTGCACTGTTGTTATGGGAGTGTGATTGTGGACCTAACAAAATAAACAGTTTGGTGCTGCAGTCCAATTCAGAAAACAATTAAAGTAGACAAAGAGAGTAAATAAGACTTTTTTTCCCTTCTGCACTGTTCACATGTGGCCGATTGTGTTTAATTTCATGATCTATCAAACTTTTCTAGCTTTTCTGGCATATTTTCTGTCTAATTTACCCATTTATGTGCATTTTCTGTCAGTTTTACTAAACATAACTTGACAGAAACAGTGCTGGTTGTTGTAATCCTTTCCTTCAGCACTGAGGGTAAATGAAGACAAATCAAAGCAGAGCGTTAGTATCAGATATGAGGTAACCAAACAGAGCGTTGGGTTTAACTCAGACCTTGGCAGCCGTGCGTCAGGGGACCATAACCAAAGTCACATTCATGCTGTCAGAGGAGGTTACGGGGAAAAAAGACCAAATAGTTCCAAGAGGAGGAGAGGCAACAATGCTGTCAATTCAGCCCCGAGAATCTGGCAAAGAGCTGGGCAGTGAGGTTTGAGGTCTGACGGAGAGAGGGCGGAGGTGGCCGCGTAACAATCTCTGAATGTTTGGATGTCACTTTAGATCGGCAGGGAAAGCCTCGGTTTCCCCTTTTGTCGTCTCTCAGGCATGTGAGTGACAAGCCCAGGAGAACATTCATTCTACTGCTACGAAAAATACGCTTCACACACACACACACACACACACACCTTCCCTCCTCCTCTGTCCTCCGCGTCATTCCTTTTCCAGTAAATATACGTTGAACTCCGATCATGCGTTTCAGAAGGCGCTCCTTAAGGCTGATGATGCTACTTTTCCCATAAATATTGTGTTTACTGTCACAGCCAGTTGTGAAAGGTAAATAAATACACGCACTGAAGAGGGACTTTACTGGAGTATTTCCATTATATACGGATATTGGACTTTCGCTCCACTACATTTTCGTGGCTGTTACACTTACCAGAGGAGCTGCAGTAACATTTGATTAGAGGGACCAAAAAATACAGCGTTAACCAATATTATTTTCAGGGAAAATGTGAATTATTTGAAATTCACCCCATTGTTAGTGATGATTTATGGCTTCTCTCATTTGGATCAGATGGTCAGTAAAACAAGACTTTGGAAGGTGTCATTTAATTTATTAACAACACCACATCGAAAATGATAGCAACTTTAGCAAATATGAAAATGATCATTTAATGTAAAATATGAAGCGCTTACAAAATACAGTATGTGTTAACAAAGACTATACAACCCCACCTCTCCAGCAACAATATTAAAATGTCATTGATTTGAAAAAAAAAAATTATAAATATATATACATAGTTTATTAAAGCTTCTAAAACAGCCAGTTTGCAGTAATGATACATTTTGATAACACTTTTATATTATTTCAGTTTTGACGTGTATTTTTACAGTTTATGCGCTTAAGACATGCAGTAGCTATTTCTACTAAGGCCTCTCGAATTAATATATAAATAAATAGAAATAAAAGACAGTTTTTTGGGACCTTGAAACAACACGGCATCATAGGAGTTGCTGTTAACCACCAATGCTGATCAAGTGACAAAAACAAAAAAAAATCAGAATGAGTGTTTGTATCAGATGTTTTTATATGTACATCAGTCTCCATTTCATTTCTGTCAGAACTGTTGATGGTCTCAATCATCCCATTACATTACAATCTGACAGCTGTGATGTGTGTTTGTAAAAGTTTTGGTGAGTAGTTGTGCCCTACAGTGATGACGGTGACTTTGGCACCATCTCTTCCTCTTATAATGCATGCACACGTCAACAAATGCGTGCCATGGATCTAGAACAGAAGCGTTACATAATAGCTCACTGCATAATTAATTCAATGCCAGTTCTTCTGCATACGTTACATGTGCATAGATCTGAGACATTATCCAAGATATGACATGTAAAGTAAAGAAAACGTCCTCCACGTCTGCATTAAAGTTTCCGATGTTGAGTCAGACGGGGCTTCAGGAGACCTTGTCCTTGACTCAAAGTGGCAGGTCTTCTGCCGCCGAGCCCAGCAGATGTTGAGGTGGAGGAGAGGGCAGGTGGGCAGATGGGTGAGAAGGCAGAGGTGGTTGTGTGGTTTCCTTAAGGTCAGGCCGTGGGCTGTATTTATCAACACTGACACTCGCTGTTTCACTGCTGCGTGGGACGTCTGCCACCGTCGCTGCTGCACACCAGCCAATCAGAGCGCGGCTGTGTGATTCTGCTTCTCAAAAGTCACATGCATCAGGCAGGGAATGACTAACAATGTAACCCTGTGGGAATAGATGTTTCTTTGCTAACAGGCAATGAAAGCCTCCCCAAAGAGACCCCCCACCCCGGTAAAGACCCTATCAGAAGGCATGTCACATTTCTTGCTTAAAAACCTCAACAGTTGTCCGCTCCATCAGACACTATCCCGTCTCTTCATCTCAGTGGTCCCGTCAGATCACAGATCAGTCCCTCCCCCTAAACTCCAGCTGTGGAGACTGAAGTTGCTCCGAGGGGGGGGGTTTGAGATGGCTGTGCATTTTTTGTATTCAAGTAAGTCTAATGATTTGGGAAAATTGCAGCAAGTCCTTTGTTTTTTAATGTGTTGTGGAAGACACTCTGCGATGGGTTTGTTGATGCACAATAGTTGTTTATGGTGGGGAGACAAAAACATCTTGTCTGTTTTTAATTAAAGAGGAGTTATGTGCATTTTTATTCTGGCAGTTTTTTCAGTGGGGAAAAAAAAGCTTGTTGGTTATCTTAAACTGGCATCTAAAAATGGAGTAGTTCAGTCTGTTTCTGGAGTGGGTTGTTTTAGACTGTCATGGATGTGCTTTCATACAATCAGGCCTGAGCTTTTATCCATGGAGTTTACTTTAATGCAAGCTACATTTTGACACTTTGTAGTTCCATCCATCCATGCATCCGGGCCTGGGTTGCAGGGGTAACAGTCTAACTAAGGCTCTCCCCTGCCTCCTCTTCTACCTCCTCCAAGTCCAGTCGAGAGATCTAAACCCTCCTGGGTCTGCCCTAGGGTCTCCTTCCGGTTGGACATGCCCAAAATATCACCTCAGTGAGACATCTAGGAGGTATCCTGACCAGAAGAACCACCTGAACTGGTTCTTCTTGTTGTGGAGGAGCAGCAGCAAAGCTACACTGAATTCTTCACCCCATTTCAAGTCAATCTCCCTGCAGAGAAAACTCATTTGTACCACTTGTATCTGTGATCATGTTCTTTTGGTCACTACCTACAGTTCATGAACATACATTCATCTGTAAACTGAGAACTTCGCTTTTTTTGCTCAGTACCTCTTCACCACAACAGATGAGATACAGTCTCCATGTCACTGCCAAAGCTGCCCTGATCCATTTGTGTATTTCCTGCTTCATCCTTCCCTCATTCAGGAATAAAACTCCTCCGCTTGGGGCAGCAATTTAACCCGGAGGGGGCACTCCATCCTTTTCTGACTGAGAACCACAGCCTTTGAACCAACGATAACCTATAATATTGTATTTTGTTGTTCTTTTACTGACTAAAACAATTTCAATGCTATTTTGAGCACAACATAAATAATGTAACTTTTCGCACATTGGCTCCATTTTATATTAAAACACTTGAAACTCTGACAACAGAAAAACAGTGGCATATATTGAGGGCATAATCAAGTTATTATTATGTGAAAGGGAGAATTGTACAAAACACCATTTGCACCAAATTCATTTAAGTTGAATGTCATCCGTAAAACACAACACTGTTAATTCTGGAGCCAAATGATTAATAAATAGCCCCTTGGTTTTTTTTTGTTTTTGTTTTTGTTTTTTTTTTGTTTAGTTTGTTACTCCGCTCCACAGATTTTTGATGAGTACAAAAGAAGCTTGCTGTTCATGCAACGTGGCCTGACTGTGTTTTGTTGTGTTGCTACTGGACTCGTCGGTGTTCACTCAAAGTCTAGGGACACACCAGTCAGTCAGCAGAAAGCAAGATGCTGAATAATGAAGCTGAAAGCTATATAACTCCAGACTGTGGGCATTTTACAGGCATCAGTGGACCCTTTGCATGTCAGCAAACAGCCACCTCCTGTGAGGCCTCTTAAAAACCAGGGCCCCGCCTCATATCGAGTACTAGCTGTTCATTCATAAACTCAGCCTTTTGTTTATCATTTCCTCATTGCTTGTGTAGGCCAGTTGCCATGAACAGGAAACATGTTGTTTTGTCTGTGCCGTGTGTTTGTTTGTGAGGTACTGACTTGGCGAGAAGATGGAGGAGTGGGAGGAAGTTGATGTGTGTGTGTGTGTGTGTGTGTGTGTGTCCTCGAGTGTCTGTCAGTGTCAGGGGAAAGGTGGAGGAGTGAGGAGTTGGGGTGGGGGGGGGGTGTTGTTCGTCCTTGGCTGCTCAGACCCAATGGATTCCAGTGGGTCGATGGTGAAAGATTGAAAGCCTCCAACAACATGTGAGTCATCAGGAAGGTTTTGCGGGGTCAGTGAGGTCAGGTCAATATTTTAAAGACATACATGCAGGCGAACACTGTAAGCACACAGGGTCAGAGGGGTCGGCTCGACGCAGGAGTGGAGACAGCAGTGACAGCTGGCAGTCAGGTGTGAGAACTTGATGCATTGTCTGTCGAAGGCTTTATGATGGGAAACTTGTGCTCCACCCCCCCCACCCCCCTCAGTGTGTCCAGCGGTCACATAAAGATGGCATTAAATGTTATTTAAAGCAGCCTATTAGCTCATTTTTAAATACAAAGCCTGGTCATGCAGTGGTGTGGTGTTTCTGCCAAGAAGCAACGATCATGGCCTGAAATGTAACTGGAACTGTTTAATTCAACTGCCTCCAGAATATCCAGGCTTTAACTGACTTCTATTTTTTAAAAAAAGCTTCTTTCTAGAAATACTAAGTGAGCTGGGGAAGAGGTGAAGACGTGCCTTTTCAGCTTTGCCCCTTGGGATTTAACTTCATAAAAAATTATGACTGGCAGTTTTTTGATGCCGTTCAATTGTGCCATAATTTACACCTAATAATGATGAATGAAGTAATGAAACCTCTAATTTTGTGCACAATGGCTCCCTGCACATCCTACACCAACACCAAAAGGGTCGTTACCTTGGCATAATTCATCGCAATCTTCGAGATTTGGTGATTAAAAAAAAAATCTAGAAGAGGTAAAAATCACCACAATTTGTATCATGTTGAAACTGCAGAAACATGTTCACAGATAAGACAATATTTGAAGTTGATAGCTCTGTAAACATTTGTTGAACAGCTGTAATTACCTGATGTTCTACCTTCTTGTCCAAGTATGGTCACTTTACATTTAAAAAAAAAAAAAAAGCCAAATTAGAAGCTTGATTTATCAAAAATATAGTTTAACAAAGAGCCTTAAAGCCAGTCAGAAGCATCTACGGTCTTTGGTAAGGTTAGTGATCAGTTATTTCCAAGGTCACAATGACCTTGACCTGGGCACCTAAAACTTGAATCACTTAATTTTTCAGTCCAAGTAAATATCTGTACCAAATTTGTAAGAAAAAAAAAAAAAAATCACTCAATCACTTTGCTGTAGATATTGCATATAAGGCAGTACTGAGGTGCATTTGCAGGAATGTGATGCGTTTATGTACCGTGATGTGTGGTGAATAAATGTCAAATGTCAGTGGATGATGCCATAGTGCTTACACCTGCTTCTTTTATACAGTCTATGTCTTTTGCACAAATATAAATGTCACCCACCTTTTGTTGAATCTACTCAAAAAAGACCCACGAAGAAGGCGAGGAAGAGTGAAAATGGGGCAAAGTGAAGCAGTAGTCAACGATAGAGGAGTGGGTGGCGAGGGTGTGAAAGAGAGCGTGAAACAGAGGGAGAATGATGTCAGGTTAAGAGAACGATGGGTACAAATGTAAAGATGGTTAATAGGGAGGCTGTGAAAATATGTGGAAGGGGGAGGGGGGAGGAGGAGGAGGAGGGTGACTGCCTGCTGGCAAAGCTTCATCCTCTTGCATAACATGGGACATCTCCTCCTTTAGCTGCTGTTGCCATGGGGAGAGATGGTAAGGGAGGGGGTTCTGAGCTCCCTGTGCCTCATGGGTAGGGGAGTCTCTGGAGAATTTGAGGCTGCAACAATCCCCAACTTCCCTTTGCTTAACAACAACACAGTATATGGAAAGTCTAGAGGGAAAAAGTAGAAAAAGTAGACTTCATGATGGTGTGATGATACTGTTTGACCTTATGTTAGGGCAGTGCTTCTCAATTACTTTGTTACGGGGGGGGGGGGGGGGGGGGGGGGGGGGGGGGGGGGGGGGGGGGGGGGGGGGGGGGGGGGGGGGGGGGGGG
>JAPSES010000058.1:13605518-13632718 GCA_029822895.1 Maxillicosta whitleyi
CACACACACACACACACACACACACACACACACACACACACACACACACACACACACACACACACACACACTCATTAAGAGAACTCAAGGGAATGGAACGGAACAGCTGTGTAGCCTGAAGAAAACCAGAGGAAAAAAAAAAAGCTTCGTTTTAATAGAGAGTGTAAAATTTGGAATATGGAGCAATGAAAAGGGGTCATGTGGTGTAATGAGTCCAAACTGACCCCGTTTTCATCAGGGTGAAAACACAGACAGATGAAGTGATTACCCATCATGCCTAGTGTCTGTAGTACAAGCCTGTGGGGGCAGTGTTATGAACTAGGGTTGATTCAGTTGGTGTTTTTATTCATCTGAATGAGTCTTATGAACTAGTGAGTTGAATCTGTGGGGAACCGTTCTAGATCACAGGTGTCAAACATGTGGCCCGGGGGCCAAATCCGGCCCACTGAAGGGTCCAGTCCGGCCCCTGGGATGAATGTGTGAAATGTAAAAATGATATAATCAAGGATGTTCAAATCATTTTAGGTCAATTCAATTTAAAGTGGATCAGACCAGTAAAATACTATAATAATAACCAATAAATAATGAGAAATATTTTTTTCCTTTAGTGTAAAAAAAGTAAAATTACACAAAAAAATGTATGTTTTAGGTGCATATTATCTAATTGAGGAAGACATCAGATTAGCAGCATTAAAAAAACAATTTTTCATAGTTTTTACACAGTATGTCAGTAAATACATGTTTCTTTGCTTCAAATATTAAATGCATGGTTTCCAGATATGGACATTTTACATTTCTATAAAAAATAAAAAAAAATGCTTTGTTTTCTTCATTCCTAACGAGTTATTAAAATACTCGTTCTCATAATTGATGCATGAAAGGGTTAAAAAAAATTCCTATTGTTCTTTATTGTCTGCATTTCTTTATTAAATGAAATTAATTGATATAATAAAATAGGTTTACTTAGATGCTTCAATACAAGCATATTGAAACTTTTACAGATGTTTAGTTATATAAGACTTTTTTTTCAGAAATAATTTGGGGATTCTAACTAGACTTGAAAGTTGAAGTAGATGCTACATATAACCATGAAAGTGGTTCTTATCATTAATTACTATTCAGGGATTATGGTGGATGGCCTCATGTTTTGAGTGCCATTGAACAAAATAAACAATCTTTTTCTGAAAAAAAATAGACCTAATTAACCTTTCTTAAGTGATTTATCACCATCATTCGTCATCATCATCATCATTATTTATCTTATTATTGTAATTTATTGTTATTATTTTCATTGCTTTGAATTATGTACAATGATAATAAAGCTATTCATTCATATTTGTTTATTTCGTGCTACTACAGAATACATGCAAGTTAAAAAAAAAAAAAAAAATCCAAAATCATTCATTTATACTCGAAAAGGAGTGGGAAGAAAAAAAACATATTTAATTCCACCCCCATTCTCATCATTAAATAACTTAACATCCTGTTCTTATACTTCAAACCAGAACCACGAACAAAACAGGCCTGTATGAAATGGAATAAACTCATTCAAAAATAGAAACAAAGTACATTCATGATACTGTTACCATGGTTAACCGGAAACTTACATTATAATAATTATATACTAACAATGGTAAGAATGAAGCTACAATATACCAATAACAGTAAAGGGCAGCACATACCAGCGATGGTAGGAACAGTACCAGGAGGTAATGGACAACACTTTTCAATTAGATGAACAACAACAACACATTAACTTTGTAAGACTGAATATTGACGTAACTGCATAAAGACCCATTTTGTAATAAAGCCGCATTTTGTAATAAACGTCCAAAATTTAATGACTTTTTCATTTCATTTTGTAATAAAGCCTCATTTTGTAATAAACGTCCAAAATTTAATGTCTTTTTCATTTCATTTTGTAATAAAGCAGCATTTTGTAATAAATTGCCCCAATGCATTTTGTCATAAATTTTGCCTCATTTTGTCATAAGTTATTACATTTTGAGAAAATTCTACTTTTTTCTCACTACAACACAGAAATTACACATATAATTGTGGAACTGGTATCATTTATATATTATTATGTTATTATTTTAATGATCCGGCCCACTTCAAGTCATATTGGGCTGTATGTGGCCCCTGAACCAACATGACTTTGACCCCCCCTGCTCTATTTAATTCAGATGTTCATGAAAATGCAGATTAAATTCTAACGTTATTATATATATATATATATATATATATATAAAAGAAAAGTGACTTTTTCAATCAAATCTAGCATTAACTGGACACAAACCCAGTGTCTCCACCCACTGCCGTTGATCCAACTCCATGGGTTTTACTGGTGAATCGATGTTGTAGACAATGACGGCGTTGCCACGGTAACTACGGAGCCTCTGAACGTCCAAATGCGTCATATCTGATGCCCGTGAAAAGATGAAAAATTGCATTTTACACCAATTATTTATCTGGATGGATAGGATTAGTGGATCAATAGGTATTAAACAGTTTAGATCAGTAGATGGTTTTGGTTGGCAGTGGATGCTTGGGTCTTTATGGGTTAATGCTCCAGAGGGGATTATTAATTCAGCAAATATTCAGTTTAATTGCAGTGGTGACCTGGTGACTGGGCAGCCTAATGTGACGTATGACCCACTACGGAAGGAAAATAAAGCCTGATGAAATGAAAGACATGAAAAAGTAAGATACAAGTTATAACGCATCCACTGTCACAAATAGATCAATTTATTTGATCAATTAAAAAAAAAAAAAAAAGAGTTACATTTGCATCGGATTAGCTCACATAGGATGCAAGATGTGTAAAATCCAGGACTACAAAAAAAAAAAAAAAAGAGTAAAGTTTCCATTTTAGTTGAGGCTTTGGTAATAAAAGCAGTTTGGTTATGGTTGAGAATAGATTTTGGCTTAATATTCATACTACTAAATACATTGTGAATCATTTTTATCATCTTCATAGACTTATTCTGTTCTAAACCAAGCACTGGTAGCTTTATCTGTGATAGATCATCATGAAATAGTTCCAACGAAAATTCTGAGACACTGGATGAAATGGTGAGAACAATATATGACGATCATTTAGGATAAAATCACAATCTACCTGAATTTACAAGTTTTCCTTTACTTTTCATTTGATTTTTTTCTTTTTTTTTTTTTTTGCTGTTATCTCACCGTAAACTCCAATTTTGCATCATGATTACAACATTTCACCAGTGTTGACATTTTTATGTACATGCAGCTGCAAAGTAAAGCTCAGACTCATCGTTTTTATGATACTTCTTTAACATAATTTACTCAACAGTCTTGAAACAACGTGTTACACCATTCCTCCAAGGCGCCAGGATAGCTCAGGGGTTAACACTGCAGACTTTGGTGTGGAAGGTTGCCAGTTTGAATCCCAGGTGAGCCCTTTATGCTATATATACATTATTACAAGTTGCTTTGGATAAAAGCATCAGCCTAATGTAATATGGACTGACACGTAACAAATGTACACTCACATTTTGCTATAAAATGGTAGAAATAAAGGTAGTTCTTGGGTTACGACATGCCCGACTTACGACTAACGCCGCTATTACTGTACGACACCGAAATTTCATCCACCATTACTGTACGTACATTGCGTACAGTATCTTATTTGTTACTTTATTTTATAATATGAGGTATAATACATGTATTTGGATAGTTATTTAGAGATTTAGGGGGTATTTTGGAGTACTAAAGGGTTAATTCCGACTTACGTGTAAATTTGGGTTACGTCGACAGCGTACAAACGGAACTCCTTCGTAACCCGTGGACTACCTGTATACTCAAAAGCCTGGCAGCCTAGTGGTAGTACTGTGATACTACAAATGGGAAATTAAATTTGATATAGGTTTATGCAACACACTAATTAACAGACACGTGTTAAGTGAATGGGAACATGTTGACAACGCTATTATCGATATTTTTTGTTATTTTAAAAATTAAGAACAGCCATTTTATATATGTAGTATTTGTAATTATTATTATTATCATATGTACCCATAGTCTCGAGAAATGTACAGTGGTAGTATTTTTATCTTAAGCTCGAGAAGACAGTTGCGAAAAAGCAGCGTGTGTAGACCCCTAAAAAGGTGAAATACTACTGAGGACATCTTATCTGCAGAAAGAAAAATACTGGAGTAAATTATAAATGAAGTACATAAAGGAGCAACCACCAACAGTACAATTAAATAGTGGTAAAGGTGAGCGGTGTGCTGTAAATTGCCTCACCCTCTTTATCCCTGGAAATCAAATGGTCTTTCTGCTATTGACTGACTGAGCGGGGAGATTTCTATGCGGCTGCACATTACCTCAGATAGGGGCTGCTGTTGGCGATGGGGTTGGGGTGGGGGTGGGGAGGGATTTCTGGTACAAACAGCCATCAAAGCTGGGGATGTTTCATGTGAGCAAAAGGAAGCTGCGGCAAGGGCCAGCTTTTATAGTTCACGAGCGAGGCTTAAAAGTAAGACTCCTCTGGTCCGGCGCTGGAAAGATGGGCACATTTACCCTCCACCCTGGTGACAAGAATCAAATCTTTGTCGTTCAGCAGCAACCGATCAGGATCAAATAGAAATTATTATAGCTTACGTATACATTTAAGTGACAGAATTATAAATGAGATCAATGTAAAAAAAAATTAAAAAAATAAAAAATGAAGTGATGTGATGAATTGCATAAATAAACACACCGTTTTTTAATTTGCGCGTTATCTGTACGCTTTCTGAGCTTCCTGTGTGTATGTTCACGCTGCATCAAATACCACGTAATTAGTGGTTAGTTAGGTTTAGGGTTACTGATATGTGAACCAGAGATCTCGGCATAAACTGACACACAATAAAATGGCGTTGAATAACACCCGAAAGGATGAAAATGCACACGTATAGGACGCCAAATGCCATAAGAACATACAATGCGATTTTATGAGATCAGTCTGCTACTTGTCATTATTTCACATATGGTTAGCTGTAGCTGGGATAGGCTCCAGTGGAACCCCCCCCCCCCAATCATCACGGACATCCTGCAAAAAAAAATTATTATTACAGCATGTTGTAAAAAGGTGGTTGCCTGGTTGTGTACAAAGAAAGTCTGACATTAGACTAAAAGCAGTTTAACGCAGAAAACATTTTTAAAAAAAGTGTATTTACCGAACCCGACCACAACCTTTATTGACAAAATATAACAATCACATAGAGCTGGGTTGTGAACTTCACTGTCTGGTGTCAAAGTCTTGGACTTTATGTGTCTGCCCTGACCTCATCCTAGTCTGGTCAGTGCATTAAATACTGTAATAACAGTCTGGAATCGAGCCAGTCGCAGTGAAACATCAACGATCTTTTCTATACCGAACTAATCACCAGTCTGGAGGGGGCGGGTGTTACGCAACGCGTCATATTTCTTTTTGTCTTGAGTCAAAGTCATTCCAAGTACAGGTAGTCCTCGGGTTACGGCGTACCTGACTTATGTTATTTCGACTTTACAACATCGGAGTCTCGTCCGCTATTACTGTATGACGCCAACATTTCGTCCACCATTACTGTACATATGTACTGTATACTGTATGTACATTAAGTACAGTATCTTATTTTTTACTTACTTACTTACGCCGCTATTACTGTACAACACCGAAATTTTGTCCGCCATTACTGTACATACATTGTGTACAGTATCGTATTTGTTACTTTATTTTATTAATATAAAGTATAATACACGTATTTGGATAGTTATTTTTAGAGTTTTAGAGGGTATTTAGGAGTACTAAAGGGTTAATTCCGACTTACGCAGAAATTTGGGTTATGTCGACAGCGTAGGAGCGGAACTCGTTCGTAACCGGAGCACTACCTGTAAATTATTTTTCAGGCAAATTTCTTTACAACTGTTGTCGGTTGTTTTCTTGATTCAAAAGTTACGTTTCTCCGACAAAAGTGTCACGGCCATCTTATCTGTGATTGGTTTACTCGGCGTCCCTGTTAGTCCCGCCTTCATATTTGGATTCAAAGCCAATGATTCTAAATGCATTTCTCCTAAAGAAAGATGAATGAATGGCTGGTCAGACTAACCAAAAAAGTCACGGATCCTGTAGCAGGAAGTTAGAAATTTTTACAAAAAATTACAGGTAAAATTACATTGAACAACAAAATAGAATTACATTTACAATTAATTTAGAGAAAATAGTGTTATTACATTACATTAAGCAGACAGTTTTATCCAAAGCGACTTACAATAGAGGACATAAACATAGCATATAGCACTTACAGATATAATGTGTACAGGAAATAAACAGAACAATAGCTGCGACTGCCAACTGGGGTTAGTAGGTTTTGTTTTTTTGTTTTTTTTTAAGCTTTGGCACGGGGTCAGTTATTGTGCGATACTAAGCCGTGCTGTAGCTTACACATATACATTAAAGGTTGATGGACGATGTAGTCTGTGCAGCGCTGCCACCTGGCCTAACCTAACAGCTAAAAAGGTATTTAAAGCCATTTGATGACACTCCAGTGGAGACGATCAGCACACAGATGGACATTTATTGTATTCCTGTTTTTATTGGATCATAAGATGAGAAGGTACCATCAGGGCAAATCTGTAAATGTATGCTAGCTTTGCTGAGGCCCTGGACAGATGCTCAGTGCACAGAGCAGGCCTTGATTGTTGAGCTGTTCCATCTTTTAAAGATGATTTGCAGAGCCAGATTGCCCGGAGAATAGCATTTCGCTGTTACTCAAAGCAACAGGCTTCTTCCTCATCCTGTCAACAGGTGTAGCGTCAGTGGACAGGCTGTCCAGGGATGTTGTGAGAATAAATCAGGCCTCCCACTGCCTGGTGTAGCTTCTTGTGTCTAAGGGGGTATATGCACACAAAAAATCACAATTGCAGACAATTTGTGCATTGTGTTTTGAGATTCTCAAATGCAGTTGCAGCCATTGGTAGCATGCATGTCACACATTAAGATGGTACCCAAATAAGAAGACAAATGTAGGCAATAAAAGAAAAACAGTGGTGTTTTTTTGACATTTTGCTTGTTATTTCAAACTCTTCTTTCTTCTTCTGTTCAGGCAGAAAACAACTGGCACCTGTCACAAATATTGAGCCGACGAAAAGGACTTATCTTCTGCTATTAAACTTATTTCTGAGGAGGCTATGGCCAGCGATCTATAGGAAAAAACATAAAAGAGTCCAGATCATTTCGGATTTTATGAAGTAAATTTTATTATAGTTTTGTCAGAATGATTGCCCAAGGGCACTATGCCAAGTCAATCTTCATGTGCAGCCATCCTAAACAAAAATGAATTAAAAGTCTATGGTAAAGGCAGCGTCTCAGTGCCCAGATGTAGAGGTAAAAAAAAAAAGTCCACGCTATTTAAAAGGATCTACCTTTATGCGATGACTTCACAACTAATGTAACAAAATCCACACATTCCTGGTAGGGATCGTACTTCTTCAGATTAATTGCTGAGCCGCGCTGAAAGTTTGTCGGAACATTTGGTAAGTGCATCGACACCGCTCTCATGTCTACGCATCACCTACGAAGCTGAAGCCAGAAGGAGATTTATCTTGGTGTGGCATAAAGGTCATAAGCGAACAGAATGTCAAAGTTCAAAATACACCTTCTGGCACCTCCTACACCAAGTAATCATCACAGAATACTTTAACACAAGCATAGATATAAAAAAAAAAATAGCCTTTTTTTTCATAAATGATGTAAGTAACTGTCATCACCAGTGATTTGGGAACGTCTCATTGGAAACAAGACAGTTATGTATCATTACATTGAGCTGTTCTTTCATGTTATGTGTTGAATTAAACCAGTGCTTCTCAATTATTTTCTGTTACGCCCCCCCCCCTAGAAGGAAGAAACAATTTGCGCCCCCCCACACACTCTCCTCTGAGAACACCAATTATCTTTTTTTTTTCTATAAAACTGCTGTAAGTACAACTCTGCATTACATTGTATATATAATGTTAACATTAAAGAAAACAAAAAAGACAGAAAGAATAACTTTGTTGTTATCTTTTTGTTTTTCATGTTGTCTCTTGAAGGTTTGTTTACTGCACTTCATATAAAAAAAAACAAAAAAACCCTTACACTCTAGAGCTCATGCTACCTGCGCACACTCGGACAATAAGAGCGCCACTGCCAACTACTGTAGTGGATGTGCAATTACACTTTATTGTATAACAACAACAACAAAAAAAAGCATGTTCCCCAGGGTCACACGCACCCCCACTGGCATCACTCTACGCCCCCCCCAGGGGAGCCCGCCCCACTATTTGAGAAACACTGTGTTAGGGCAACTTAGACTCCTGGCCACCGTTGGATAAAACATAAGGGAGGGACATGAAAATCAGGGTTGTGTGTAGTGGGAACCTGCAGGGCATTGACGTGTGACTCAAACCCTGGTTCAGGTGTGTCTTGTAAAATGAAATCCAGGCATTGTTTATAACCGCGATTTTGTTTTCCAAGTGCAACATGGCATGACTAACAGGGAGTCTCACAGGTGTCGTCCAGTCATCGTGTGTCTGACGGTGTGTGTTGTATCACAGCTGGAAAAAAATTACATCAGTGACGGTGAAGACATTTTTAAGATTCTATTGATCCGGTTTGAATGTGGGAATATTGCAATGGATGTTCGCTGAAAATATGAATTGGATCAATCTCTTACTCACAAGTGTTCTTCATCTGTGACCTAACGGCTCCTTTCCGCTCTTTCAAGGTTCATTTATTGTCATTCATTCAGTGTCGCACAGGATTAACCAAAATGTGTACTCAAGTCCCACTAATAAGATAAGAATAAGGTAAAAATATCTAAAACAGACACATAAAAACACATTACTACACAAGTAGAACGCACCTGACTCACATTCACCACTCTTTAATACTGTACTTCCTCATAGCACATATGGAGGTGGAGTGATGATGTTGAAATTCCATGGAAAATCTGCAGTTTTTATCTGGAAGTTTCCAGGTGTAGATTCCATATAAGATTGATTATCCTGAAAACAGTTTAACATTTTGGAATGTGGAATGTTGTTTTCTGTTGTTGTGTTAAACCGTGGTTAGCCTGGATGACTTTAGCATTATCAGCACCTGTAAAGCTGTGACCAGACATATTAAAAAAGTACAAGATTCTTTGTTGTTTAACACCTGGATGTACTTCTTTAAATGTTGTTGTAGCCTCACTTTGAAATCATCTCACCTACAGATAGTTTCCAGTACATTTTTCTACAATTAAATGCCATCATTAACTGAATATCTTCGGTTTTTCCACTCTTTTTCAAGCAGCTTAAAGCGATCCGCTTCAGTTAACTGTGACCAATACCTGTTTTGTTTAGAGGAAGGTGATGTTAAAGTGGAAAAAGCAGTTGTGCAATGTACATGTTCAACAAGCTGATTTCTACACCAGCGTTTCCATCCTATTAATGTGTGAGCTGATAATTGGCTGCTGTTGTGTAGTGGTGGAAATCAGTCTTGTCACAGCTTCACTTCGAAATGATCTCAGCAATGGATGGAAAAAGTGAAATATTAGCTGTTTCTGCTACAATTAAATGTCTTCATTAACTGAATGTCTTTTTTTTTTCCACTCTGTTTTTTTATTGGGACAAAACAAACTGTTTAATGTGATCAGCTTCAGTTGTCTATGACCAATACCCATTTTTTCTATAGGGGACGGTAAAGTGGATAAAATAGTTGTGAATGGAAAAAGCTAAATATTTGCCATTTCCAGTAAATTTTAAATGTCTTCATTAAATGAATATTCTTAGATTTTTCTGTTTTTTTGTTTTTTTTTTTGGGGCCAAAACAATCAGTTTAATGTGATTAGCTTCAGTTGAATGTGATCAATATCTGTTTTTTCAGAAGAAAGTAAAGTGGAGAAAATAGTTGTGGATGGAAAAAGTGAAATATTTGCTGTTTCTAGTACATTCTTTCTATAATTAAACGTCTTCATTAGCTGAATATCTTTGGTTTAAGCAGTTTTAATGTGATCAGCTTCAGTTGACCGTGATTAATACCTGATTTTTTCAGAGGAAGTTGATGTTAAAGTGGAAAAAACAGTAATGCGGTGCAATGTGGAGAAATGTTCAACAAGCTGCAACCTGATCTCTGTGCCAGTGTTTCCATCCTATTAATGTTTTAGTTTGTAATTGGCTGCTGTTGGCAGTGCTGGAAATCAATGAGCGGGACTGCTTAGTGGGAATAATGGATTTAAAGGATTTTTTTTTTTTTTTTTTTTTGCATCAATATGATGGTGTTACTCGACTTGAATTAAGACGAGACAAGGCAGACAATCTTATAGTCAATCTGTGGAAATTCCAGAAGATATCACAATGCATCCATATGCGATAATAATTTTCAGGAGTGGGCCACGCGTGAAAATTAAAAATGGGCTACTTGAAGCAGTTTTTTTTTTTTTTTTGGCTGCGGGTATGTCTATGTTAAACCTGTGTACCACCTACCTCCTCTGTCTGACTTCACACTTTATTTGTCTTTCAGTGCAGAGCCTTCATTATAGTCTCGCGGCGTGCGTAGCGATTGTCCTGGCATTCACGCGCACGCCGTACACAGATGGGATCAATGCACACACCGGATAGATGGGTATTTATAGCCTCTGTGGGGGCGTGGGAGGTTGTGCGCCACAAGTAGGTTAGCTGCTAATCTGATGTTGACAGCGTGTATGCGTGGCTCCTTGAATGTATGGAGGAATTAGGGTCCTGCTCCGTCTTTAGAAGCTCCATCCTGTTCTGTTTTGCTTTTTTTTTTTTATAGAAAGAGCGCGCGCGCGGTGCTAAAAGAGCCCAGGAGAGTCAGCGCGCGAGCAGGCAGACAGGCAGGGCTTTCCCTGATTTAAAGAAGGGATTTAATAAAAAAAAAAAAAAAAAAGGAGGACAAGGAGGGAGGAGAAAGAGGGAGGAGATAGAAGCGTGGTTGCTACACTAACAGTGGAGACCAGGCAGAAGTGAGAAGTGAAAGCTCGGAGTGGACAGACACAGCTGTGAGGACAGACGCTCCGTTTTCCGTTCTGCCGTTTTCTTTCTTTTTTCTTTTTTTTTTTTTTTTTCTTTTCCTTTGGGGAGCGCAGGAATGTCAGCAGTTATTGGTCGGGGAAGTGTCTGTCTGGGTCGGGAACGTCAGGTGTTCCCCCTATAAGTGTGTCTGACTGCGAGAGGGGGGAAACCAGCAGCTACAGTCAGAGAAAGTGTCGACTCCAACACACTCCAGTTCTTCTATAACAGGTATTTGCGCTGCGAAAGCTCCTCTCCTGTTTGTGTTGTATAGCCTTTTGTTTCAGCCAGGGCTCTGTCTGAGTCAGTTTTACTTCTGTCTTCTTTTGTTCTCTCATTTTCTCTTTCTCTAGTGCCATTACATCATTTGTAGTTTTGTTTTTTAATTGTTCCTCTGGCTTCTGTCCTGTTTTTTAGTGTCTTCTGTTTCAAGTTTCATGGGTTTTTGATGGGAAAAAGTCAGTGAAAGCCAATTTGTTTCACACCTGTTTTGAAGAAGTCATTTTGTCTTGAATGTAAAGTCTGGGTCACAATCCATACCTCAAAAAATGTATAGAATAGGAGGACTGTAAGCGACAAATCTGCATCTGAGTAGCTAAAACTAGAACATATTCTACATTTCTGCTTATAAACAGACTAATCAAATGGATAACGATGGGAAAAACTGCAAACTTTTGTGGACAGACTAATAAATTGAATGTTTCTGCTCTACTTCTTTCACATTCGTGCTCAAATTCGAAACAAGCGGTCCAAAATTTGTGTGTTTTTCCCCTCATTAAATTGGGTTTTTGACTCCCCCACCAGCCCATGAGGTTCTTGCTGTGTGTCCATCCACCGCGTCTATTCTCAGACAATGTTGGTCAGGGGGTTGAAGGCTCCTGCAGCTCAGTGGCTCCGGTCACTGGCTCCGGCTTCGTTGCGTCGTCTCCCTTCAACACAGCTGACGTACACGACATGAGGACAGGATGAGCCTATGTGCTGCAGCCTGGATGAGCTTGTGGGCGTTATGCAACAGTTCGGTCCAGAGATAGAGCAGAGCTGAACTTAGACACTTCTGACTTCTTCCAAACACCATGAGATCATCAGACTCCCTCGGCCGCTCTCCCTACCACCCTCCCTCCCTCCCTCCTGCTGAGCAAATTCATGTAAGAATAGCTGTACCTGTTAAAAAGGACAGATATGGTATGATAAGGTCAACTTGCGCCCATGCGTGCAATCTGAGCTGTCTATTTATTTGTAATATCCTTTCGTAATTACTTCCCCTTTGTCTTTTCTGCTGTAATTTCATTACACACTTTTAAATGCATCATCGTATTAGCTCACCGGGAAGCATCCACCTCCTTTAATCCACCGGTGTTGCAAGATTTCCTGTTTGGACCAGTGACCCATAGATTAATTGGAAAGGAAAGTCTGTCAGAGCTGCAACAATAAGGCAATGATGACATAATTAATCAGCTCTTGCAACTAACAATCATTGGATCATGTATGTAGTTTCACATCGGTTTATTTTGGATCAGATATTATTATTATTATATTTATTTCAGATGTGAGTTGGATCACAACAGGAAAATAACGACACAAGGAAAAGCAATAATAACATGTAAAAAATCCTGTTACTGTGCATCAGATCGAGACACATAATGTTCTAAATAAGGAAAATAAACCAAAACAGCATTACGTAACATACGCTGCAATTACACTAATGTGGACTGCTCGCTGACCCTCCAACACCCCCCACCCCCAGACGTCAGCTACTGTACAAGAAAAATGAGTGACAAAGACACAGATAACACATCAATTACATCAGCACAAAGAGTAAATGGATCAGTCTGTCGGAAGATTATTTTTAGCACGAGTTAGTTAAGATGTATGCGTATTAAAAGCATAAAATGAAGCAGTGGGAAAAAGCTAATGAAGATTATTTAGATCAGAAAATCTATGTCTTGGAATGACCTTCATCTGACTCTAAAGAGAAAGGATCCTGTATATGTCGAGTGGATATGGTTTCTAGTAAGGACTATTAATTAAACATGAAGGAAAAAAGGGCAGCACAGTGTATTAGCATAAAGTCATTTCCTGCAAATGAGATCATTACAAACTTTAACCTGTTGCATGATTTCTTTTTTTTTTTTTTGCTTTTGCTCATCTTGCATTTAAGCAAATCATTGGTTGTCGCTCTAGTTTGTTGTGCTACAGGTCTTTTCATAATCAGACTTTGCAAGAAATGGGTGAAAAGTCAGTTATCATGTGATGTTTTTTAGACTCCGATGTGTGAGAAATGGAGGACGGAGGAGTGGGAGAAGATTTAGATGAGGGAAAAGAATGGGATGGGGGAGTAAAAGGAGACTGGAGAAAATGAGAGGAGGAACATGAAAGGATAGTGAGGTAATGGCGTGTCCCTCCACCCCCCTGTTCAGTGGTGGTGGTGGTGGTGCATTCAGGGTGGTTATGTAACGTTACCTCCTGCCTACTGGTTATGGCAGAGGAGCGCTCAGAGTAACAGCAGTGAATGGGGTGGAGGTGGGTGGCAGCAGCGCATCATAGACAGAGAAGCATCCATCAGAACCATATCAAAGGTTGAAAGCTGCTTTTTACTTTCCTGTAATTCCCAGAACCCAGTCTGCCACAGATAAGTGGTGTTCAGCACAAACCTGCAACTCCACTTCAACTTAGATTGAGTTTTTTTTTTTTTTTTTTTGAATTGAGGGGGGTTCAGGTGGAAGTGAAATTCAGGAGTGAGATGTTGTACAATCATTTACATTGACATTTCTGCCTTTACTACGGGAGGAAAAAAAACGTGCTTGATTTCAGAATGTAAAGTCTCAGCCTTGGTAGATTTTTAGGGTCAAAGAGATCAATATAAGTTCATTTGATTCGCCGAGGTTTCTGAAAATTGCGAAAAATCACAAAATCAATGTTATGCCTCTGGAGATATGGAGATATCAAAAATGCAACGTGTTTATTTGTACGTGAAGCATTAACTGTGAATGTTTTTTTTGTTTTTTTTCCTGTTGTATGGGATGTGTAGTTGTGAGTAATTTTGCAATCATACTGGAAAAAAAAACCAAATCAAGATACTTTTTTTTTTTTTTTTAAATTTCCTAGTTTTTTGTTGGTGTAACACAAAAAGTATAAGAAAAAAACAACTTAAGTGGTTTATGTCAAAAATATGTCCCAGGAAAAATAGAAACAAAAACATAACAAACAGAATATACACGGTATCACTAACATCATTTTCCTCATTCTTAGACATTACTGTATTTTTCCCTCTCTGAGCTGTTTCTGTAAAACAAATTAGTACCAAAACTGAGGTTATGTTTGCGAAAATGACTATTTTGATCGTGCCTTTACACGTTCTAACCCTTAAAAGGCTAATCTCTACCTCTGGTTCTCCGCTTCACTGGTTTTTGCCAGTGTCAAGACATGTCCCTCTGTGTTTACATACAAGACCAGCCATGTATATGTGAAAGTGTGTATGTGCTAAATGAGCTATAAAAGCAGATGGTTGTCTGGCGGCATCCGCAGAGCGAGAAACCAGAGAGAGCTTCAGAGCAGCTGCAGGAAAAGCCCTGTGGGAGTCTGCAGAGCTGGCCACTGGTCTCTGAACGGCGGCAGAGTAACAACACACAGTAGCAGTAACAACACATTACACTGTGGTACAGAGGACACACTGATACTTGTAAGGGAAGCTCTTTGCATCCATGTAAGATTTATTCACCAAAAATGTGTTACCTGTCATCTCTTCCTGTTCTGTGTTGTACGTTTTTGCAAGTAGGTCAGGCTGAGATTTTTCTTTTAACCAGATTTCAGTCACTTTGATGCCCTTATTTACTCCTCCAGCAGAAATAAGAATTAAAACTTAAATGTTATTGTTCATTAAATCTGAAAGAGATGACATCACTTGCAGAAAATACAGGAAGTTGAGGATAAACACCTTCCTTCTCTGTGTAAATGTAAAGATAAAGATCGATGAACCTGTCGTTTCTCTCCATGATGGTAAAGTAAAGCAACGTTTCCAGGCTTTCATGTTGAGATGCAGAAGTAGAAACATCTATAGGTTATATTTGACGGAATCCGATCTGAGCATTTAACACCGCTATCTGTCTGAAAACATCTGTAATTAGACAAAAAATCTGTGTCAGAGTAAATTTCCCACAGTTGCGAAAACACAGAAGCAGTACATTCCCATATATTGCTTCTACTCTGACCACTGAATTACAATAAGCTTAAAGGTATTAATGGATTTTGGCAACTGATGCTTAAAAACTATTATCTGGTCTTTTTTTTTTAGCATAAAATTACAGGTAAAGGTGAAAAATTTCCTCTTAAAATGTAAACAACAACAAACAGATTATTGACCTTTTGAGAAAGTGCATTCAGCTCTTTGCCATTTTACCACATAATTAACTAAAATGATTGTTTATGGGAAAACTGCTCAACAAATCAAAGTGTAAACTAATCAATTAGCTGTAACAGAATGAAACAGACGGATATTGTCTAAAATTAAATCATATAATTAGTTTTGTGTTTGAGCGACACCTCACGTACATACATAACAGGCCTCATTAGCATGTTAGCTCCTCCCAAGAGTGCAGGCAGTGGGAGGGGGGTGGGGGGGTGGATAATGGAGAGAATGATGGGTGTTTTGTAACATAAACAGAACAAGGGAGGCGTATTGGTAGATAATCAATGACCTCTTTGACCTTTAGATCCTTATTTCCTGTATCGGTTCCTTTGTTACGTGCTCTTACTCTATCAGCCTCATAAGCTGCAGATCTAATTAAGAATCCCTTTTGCTGCAGTTGTAATGGTGTCTGCTCCTGTTGCAAAGAAAACACTGTGATTAGATCAAAAGACGCAAGAGAAGCATCTGTCAGATGAGTGAAACTTATTGACCACAATTGTATTAGATTTTCTGAGTGTACTTGTGGTTACGTGAGTGCCTCAGTTGGTGTTGGAAAGTAGACGTGTACATTCAGCTCTGTAAACATGCCACCAAATGACTAGTAACTGCCACCATTTGTTCCTTTTCAGCCTACATTCAAACTGAAAAGTCACGAAAGACAGTTGCTTGAGGCAGTTCAGGTTTACTCTGATTAAAAAACAAAACAAACACTGCACTGAGGAAACACAGATTGTGTAATTTTTGTGAGAATTGGAATTATTCTTACTGATGAAAACATTATTATTATTATTATTTTTAATATATATAGAAAGGGACAGGCCCGAGGCAGAAAAAGAGGTCATAAATTAATATAAAATAAGGTCTAATAGGTGTAAATTTAATCAGTTTTGTTACAATTTGTATCTATTACTGTTTTTCTTTCTATGTGTGTGTGCGCATTGCAAAAAAAGTCTGTACGAAACTAAGAAAATTTAACTCGTTATTGGGTTAAAGTAAAATTATCTGCCAGCACAGTATGAAAAGTACACTTATAAAGTTTTCTTACAATAATAAAATATTACCTTAGGATTATTGAATGAATAAAATTCTTATTTAAACCAGAACGTACTCGTTTCATGTCTTCACTGTAAGATCCAAGTGTGTCCACCATAGTCATCCCCCAACAAAGCTTGTTTTGTTATGAATATTGCTTAAAATTACTTGTAATATCTAAGTGAAAATTACTGGAACAAGATCAGTAATTTACAAAATAACATGATTCAGTCTCGATAAGTAAATAAAAAATAAAAAAATCCAAACATTCCAAATTCAAGTCAGTTTATGTCAGATATTCTTTTCCGCAGTTTGTGTTTGTATGTGTGTGAATGGATGCTGGTTGTATTTGTCCATGAAAAGTCTTATTCTTCCTCTTTAGCACCAGAGCGCATCTCTTCTGCCGCTCATATACTGTTCAAAACAAGCCCAGAAATGGCCATCCATCAACAAGCAACCTGTTCCCAGCACAGCGTACACTCCCACCTAAACTTCAACCATTACCGCACGCTATATAATACATGACCTTTTGGTCTGCGGGGCTTGTGCGCTGACACGTGTTTGATTTTTCCATTGAGGTATCTTGTCTTATGACATAACACTGTTCAACTCAAATGATCTTAAAGGCCTTCCACCACAGTTTGACATTTTCCCTCTGAATGTAGCCTTTGTGCCCAGTGGAACTGCAGCAGTATGCATTAAATTCTTAATATGGAGACAAGAGAAAGGAAGGTTAGAAAGCCAACTTTTCTGAGTAAAGATGGGGATGAAAGAAGGAAAGGAATGCTGCAGTGGAGCTTTGTTATTCATCGGTCCTACCCACATGGTTTTGGATCGGTTTCATATTGGTGCGATGGGGTCAGTGTGGGCGGACAGTAGTATGCAGAGACGAGAGGATATTGGAATTTTTGGCAACAACGTCCACTCGATTCATGAGTGTTTTGAATGACTGCGAGGGTGTGTGTGTGTGTGTGTGTGTGTGAGTTTATCTGTTTATAGATACTTTCAACCTATACCGGACATGTAGATGGCGTGGTATTGCAGGTTACTAGCTGGATTACTTCATTCAAGCCTGTTGCATTATCACCAGCTCAGCTGTCATTGACTCAGATGTTCCCACAGGGATAAGGCAGTGTCCTCCAATGCTCTACTCACTTTGCACACACACACACACACACAGACACACACACACACACACGTACACAAACACTCACTGAGGTGTGCAGTGTTTACAAAGTGATTCGTCTTTAGGTCATTTTCCCAAACAGCAGTTATTCAGCGCTGATCTCAGTGAGTCAGTGCTTATTTTTTCGCGTTCAACGTGCCAAACGCCGACTGTACGTTGTTACTTTTGGCGAGTCTAATTACAGAGCGCAATGTTGATTCTGGAGTTCTTGCCTGTCAAGTATTTGTCTTCTGTACCCCGGTAGTGACACAGCAGAAAGTGCTTGGTCACGCTGCTGTTGTTTTTTAGTTCTGGGTAAATATTTATCTGATCTGCTGAACCTCTTTTGCGGCCAAACTGTGAAACCCTTCTCGGCCACAGAATTCCCCATAATGACTAAACCATAAATAAAGTAGAGGGATCTTCCTCTTTCAGAACTTTCCAGTGCACTGAGGGCACACACAAAGGGAGATACTGATGATGTGTTTATGTAACGCACTGGGTTCAGAGCTCATCAGTTATAGCCTCCTCTGCTCTGAACAGGGTGAATCCCCTCCGTATTAATAACAGAAAGGTAGGTGTAATAAGCTGTGGCTCCAGCCTACACCCATTCGATCAGTTATATAAATCTGCTGGCTTTATTTTTGGTTCGTGTTGTCATGGCTTAACAATAAGACTAAGCCAATCAATAAGAATATGTATGTGAAATATTTATAGATATGGAGCCTTTTTGAGCCTGTAATAAGGATTCAGTAGCACGAGAGAGAAACACGTCATTGTTAACATTTTTTTTTTTTTTTTTTTTTCATGTAAAACTGCTAAAAATAATAAGATAATATAAGATGTGACTGTATTGATCTCACCCTGGGGAATGTGAGGGAAAACAGCAATATAAAAGAGAATCTTCTATATATATATATTACTTGTTCTGTATGTAAAATTTAGTTATATTGTTAAAATTAAATTATGTTCTGGAAATAATGTATATATTTTTTAATATACTGTTGTTATTATTATTATTATTATTATTATATAGAATAAGCAATATAATGTGTTTTTATTTTACATTATTGCATGTTATTTACATTATCTACAACTAGTTAGACTTTGAGATGAGATATACAACACGTCTATGCTGTGATGATGTTGTTTGATTTTTTTTTTTTTCCCAGATTAACTTAAGGGTAAAATATTTACAGATGGACTGTAAAGAGTCAAAATGACATTCTTCTACTATTGTTTCTATAGTGTCTGAGCCAATAGAAGGATGGTGCAGAGCTCAGGTGCTCATCAGGCAGATTTCCTGTAATAATAATAATAATAATAATAATAATAATAATAGCACAGATAATAAGGTGAAGGCAGAAGTATTTCAGTGGAGTCCCACAATGAGATGTGGATGATGAGTATAGGATCTACTGCAGCCAAAAATCAGCATTTACTCCAAATGAACAATATCATTTTCATTCATACATTAAACGAATTCACCAACATCCTCTGCTTCTTGGTTTTGTGCCCACACACATATTTCAGTGTCTGCTTCTGGAGTTAATATAAAACAAAATTGCTGCTGGGTGTCTGACTTTCCCTTAGTTATGATAATGACTAAAGGTGGTTTTCTACATTTTTATGCTACATTTACATTAATATGAGCTCAAGATCAACACACAATTCTACTTAAAGTCCTATTCAGGAACTTAAACGACAAAAAATATTCAGTTTTACCAGCAGCAGATGCTTAATTATTAGGTAACATATTTGTTCTACCGAAAATCAATTATTACACTATTTGATTGTACATAAAACAATATAACTTCTTTTTGTATTTTATTGAATCTAGTAGCTCTTGCAAAATGGTGGGTTAAGGATGTTTTTAACCCTTTAACAACTGCATTTTGCACTTTACAGACCTCAAATTACCGTATCTACTGAACTGTTTACACCATCCACAAAACAGACTTCCAAACAGGCTGAAAAACACCTGGAATTAACAAAAAATATGAAGCTGTAATATGGATACTGAATTTTCAAGACCAAGAAGTGTGTTTGAGTAGATGTAAAGAATTTGAACCTTTATTTCTGCAATCTCAAAAAGTATCATTATTAGCATTTACAGTTGTGTCTCATAATGAATATACTAAAACCTTCAAGTCTGTTTTCCTTTTACTAAAACACACTTTTTGAGGATTTATTATTCATAATGATGATAATTAATGGCCAGATACTGAAAGTTAAGTTCTTCCTGTAAACAAAAGTGCGAAAGAATTTGACAAAAATACATTTTCTTACACATATTATTAAGAAAACATGAAGCCTGTCATAATGGCAGTCTTAAAGGGGTCATATTTAGCTTTTTTTTGACTAACTTGATTTAAATAACTTTATCATACACATTGACAACACCCACTAACCAGCACTTCTGTCATTTGTTTTCTATTTCATCATTTATAAGTATTTAAAGGGATGATATTTAGCTTTTTTTTTTTTTAATGGAATCGAAAATTTCCTTGTGTCTAAACTGTAAATATTCTGCTTGGGTCTGAGTTCTTCATTAATTCAACTCTATTTCTGAGTAATGACACCAGAAAGGTGATTTGGAGCGCTGGCCCTTTAAATGCACATGAGCCACTTCAGGCCCCGCCCATTAAGTTGTTGACTGTGCTTCTGTCCCTGTGTTTGTGGGAAGTCTTGACCTTATATGTGCAAATGTCATGACATAACTAGTAATAGACGCAACAAATTCAGAAGGAATTAAAACTCCATTAAAAATCCAGAAATCCACTCGATTTTTCCCCCAAAAATGAATATAAAGATAAAACGACGATTAAAATTCACACTTTTTGAACCATTAGTGTCCCAGAGTACACAAATAAATGTACCAAAGGCAGACAAATGGATTTAACAAAATGTGACTCATTTTAAACGGGTTCAAAATGACAAAAAGGACCTTAACTAAAATATATAAACACTTTGTCACTAATCAATAACTTCCCACCATGGGGTTAAGGACAGAACATTTAGAAATAAAAACACTGTGATGTTCCTAAAACTCATATTTGTATTATATTGTTGAGCAGGAACAGCAAACTTTGATCAGAACTGAAAGTAAAAATAAAAAAAAAACACATCTTGAAGTATCGTTGTCAGTTGAGTGAGCTGTTGGGCAACAGGCACTTGGCAGGGCACATAGAAATCCTCCCCCTTCGAGACAAACAGCAAGAGGGAGGGAGGCTGTGCGAAGGATCCCCTGGAGGGTGCCAAAGCCGGTTTTAGTGACGTCACCTGGCCTGCTCTGTTTGGGCAGGCCCTCCCCTCCCCCCTCTCGCTCTCTCTCTCTCTCTCTCGCTCCCTCTCTCTCTTCCTGGGCCTTACAGGAATTCCCCTCCTCGTCACATTATTCTGAGGAAACCGCTGGCAACGCCCCGACTGTGCAGAACCACAGCTGATAGGGCGGAAACGCAGACTTGTGACTGCTTGTGTTGACACAGGAGTTTGCATGCACTACTTGTTCTTTCTAGAGCGTCCTTTTGTTGATGAACAAAAGCAGCCGCTGAGTGTTTGTTCCATGAAACATCAACAGAGTCCGGGGGTAAGAAGTGAACATTTTGTCCTATAGACTGTTGTGAAACGCACTCCTGTATGCACACAGTGACATATGTTGCATAAATTGTTGTAATGGAGGCCGTTTACAGCGTGAGTGAGCCAGGAGTTAAGATTAGACCGCCACGGAAAGCTGCAGAAACCGTGTGAGACAGGTGTTGTCAAAGTGAATGACACAGACAGGAAGCGGTCAGTGCGCTGTCACTCAGACGTGGCGCCACGGTAACCAACAAGTGGGCAGTGGGACAGTCGGACAAGAATCTGCATGTTGTACTGTTTATTTTGTCTTTTTTTTTTTTTTTCTCTGTTTACTTTTAATTTTGACTTGACTAAGTGTAACCTGGAAATTCCAGTGTGAAGATATTCACAGTGATGACTCCGAACCTTTTAGATAAACACTTCCCTCTTCGCTGCTGTGGATTTATGCTTTTATATGAGGCCAAATGTCGTGTCATATGGAGTTTCTCGCACATTAAGGGTATTACTGCGCTGATGAAGTACTTTGTAAAGCTAACAAGTTTTCAAAGTATGTTTAATCCACTCATGTTCCTGGCAGAAGTGTGTGCGTATGAGCGCTATGATGTATGTGCACAATAAATGAAAACCAGACCTGCTCACAGAGAACCAGTTCCATAGCACCACTAGAGGTGTAGAACGTCAGACTTCTTTGAGTGTTTCATAAGTCTAAATCAAATATGCTAATCTTCTGAAAACATCCACAGTGTTTCAGAGACTGAGGTGACTTTGGACTTGACAGAAGAAGGGGTGACCACAGTGTGAAGTTATTCAGCATAAGCAGCTGTTAAAAAAAAAAAAAAAGAAAGTGAGTCATTTAATCATGTTATCGTGCTTAGAGGGAATTAACCTCCATGCAGTGTAACCTTCTGAACACTTCAACGACTACTTGGTCATGTTGTCCATGACCAGAAGAGGCATTTAATGAACATATAAGCAGTTAATACTCAGTTAAACAGTGCAGTCAATGAAAGCTTTAAAAAAAAAAAAAAAAAGTTCATTCTAATCATAACATGTTGCTCAAATTTCTAATTAACATTAAATACAGTGTTGCATTATGTACATAGACTTCTTCATTGACGCACAAAGTTTGTCATGTGTGCAGAATTTGTTTTTACTGAAATGAAACGTACTTCCTGTTCTGTGCGGCCCAGGCATCATGTGACGACACAGCAGCCATCGTTGGCTCAGTGCAGATAGGGAAACCACAGCGGCGCTGTTATTTCTGTGTCACAGCTCGAGATGCTGACTGGATGGAGTTTGACACACAGCTTGTTTTACTTCCAGTTTTTTTAGCCTCTGCAAAGAAAGAAGTGGGTGTTTGTGTACGGTCGCAGAGTCGCTCCTGGATCTCAATGACTGTTTCACATCTGATCTGAAATGGTTAGGATCAAGTGGAGACGTAAATCAAAACTGAATAGTTGTGCACAGTTCAGTTCGGGCATTTTTTTATTATGCAACAACAGCTGTTTAATAGAGCTGAGACAATTAGTCGATTATGAAGTGAGTTGTTGAACAAAAACGATAAATACTTGCTGGTTTCAGTTTGACATGATTATGAACAATTATGCCTGGGTTTTGGACACTGGAGTTGAGTGATGAACAAAAATATGTGGCAAATGTACTGTTTTTTTTTGGGGTTTTTTACACAGTCCATCTTGTGACATAATAATTTGCACCTTTTCTCCATCATGCATAAGTGAATACACTTGGGTTTAGGACCACATGATAATGTTATACATAATTATATCCTGGAAAATTGCCTGTGACATTTGTCACTGTTAAACAACACAGTTTAGAAGGAAGTAATAAGTAGGTGAATTGATAATAAAAGTTGGCGTTCTAGTTTTGGTGTTCTACTGCTGACCTTGTACAATAGGATGCTTTCATGCAAAATAACGTACATTTCCTAGAATTGTCTCAAACTCCACCATGATTTACATAAATATGTTGATTATGTGCCACTCTTTCAATTTTTTGCTCACAGTATAAATAAAGGTCAGAGTTTGCATGAGAGTATTACAATATTAATTTGACATGTAAATGGTCGGTGCGCTTGTGTTTTTTGGACTGAATTGGACAAAATAAGCAGAATTATGGAACCAGTTTGAGCTCTGTGAATACTTATTTCTACTGCTGGCTTGTCCTCTGACTGACTTGATAATGACCATTGAAAGAGGTGAGTATTGAGAATAATATCCTTTTGTGCTGGTGTTGAAAATTTTCACTCTGATTGGGCAAAAATGATTAATTTCTCCAAGCATCTTGTGAATTATCTTACTAGAGTCTAATACAGGCTTTAGAGGCTTCACACCTTCAACGATTTGTAACTGCAAGAAAAGGAAATCATTCTTTAGTATTCCTTGGCTCTGTGTTTCTGCGCTGGTTTGAGAGTCTGGCTCTGTTTCGTCTATTTTGGTGCAGGCCGATTTTATTTTTTTGGGTGGGGTGGGGGGTTAAATGTGCATGTGTGGTCAGAAAAAAAGATAGAAGAGGTTCTTGTTGCACGCACGTTCAACCACGCCTGCACCATTAATCCTGCGCACACACTGAGTTTTCTACCCACCCAGTACATTTCTCGTTATATCAATTTTTCACAAGGGTGCCCACGCAGTCCCAATAATCAGTGGCCTCCAGTCTGCTGCTTCTTCCACCTACAGTTTCCTGCGGGGGCAGCAGTACAGTACACACCAAACCACTGTCTTTGTCTGTGTGTGTGCTGGAGAAAGAGATGTGATCAATATTTCATTTGTTGACTGGGTGTTTGCAGCACCAATTATTGGGAGGATGGAGTGATACCTATGCCTCCAAACATGCCTTCTAATTACTCTTATAACGAGAGAAATGAGGAAGGTAACTCCGACAAGTTAATCCTCATAACCGCATTGTTCATCCCGCAGCCCTGTCTGCAGGATCTGCACGTCTCCCCCGTTTACAGCCGTACATTATTAAAACCCGTTGCCCAGAGCTTCTCTAATGCCGTACTTTTTAACTCGTACCTGTCCTAACAGCGTCATTATTCCGCAGCATGCTGTTTCATTCGCATATAAACAATCTCTCCTCCTTGTCTTTCCCATCAGAGGGGTAAACGGCTACACTGGCTGCCTCCACATTCTTCTTCATCCTTCTACCTCCTCTTCCCTGGTAGTGAGATGCTTAGCAGTCAGCAGCTGATCCCCAGGCTGCAGGGAGAGCAGGACTTGCTTCAATGCCCCAAGTGTTTTTTAGAAAAACACAAATCCTACCAAGCCCCCCCCCCCCTTTATATATATATATATATATACCCATTATTCAGGCATATCTATTCTTGTCTTTATAATAAAATAATAGTAGTCGGACACAGAAACCTATTCTTTAACTCCATTCTACCTGAAAACAAATAACATTAAATATGCTTTCTTTTACTTATTGAAACCTAAACTACTAGTAGATAGCTGCATGGTGACTGTAGTTCAGAGTAATGTTTTATAGATAATTCTGAGTGCACCAACCCGCACAAGTCTCTAAATAAATGTACACTCATAGCTCAGGACTACATTTTCAGCAGTAACACCCAGAAAATAATGACTTTCAGACTTTTTAACATATTTATTCCAAGCCCATATGACTAAACGTTATGCTGTTTAGAGAGATATAAATATGCAGGACGTCACCATCTTGATGATTTTGAAAATGTTAAGTATTTATTTCAAAATGAACCTCCAATAAAGGTTTGTAAGTCTGCTTTCCCCCCACACACAATTAGAACTGAAGAGGTCTTTTAGATGATAAATTAAATGTTTTCAAGAGCTAAACTAGTCCATTTGAACATAGAAAAACGACTTTTTTAAAACAACAGATCATGAAAACGGCACCAATTTCTCAGCCTAAAATCTGAAAACAACATTCCCAAAATGTTAGTGTAAAACAGTAATGTTTTACACCCAAAAATGTGGCTTCAAAATAAAGGCAGCACTTGTGAGACTGATGTAGGAGTGACAGAATATACCACATACTGTTTTAGAGTAAATGAAACTATAATATGAAAAAAAAAAAAATCTATAATTTTCAGCTCAACCCAAAAAAACAACACAGTAATTAAGATGAAAACCACTTAGAAATCATGGGTTAGTTGGCTAAGGTCCCCTCGGGCTGGGAGCCTCTGGCTGAACAGGATAATTCACAAGTTGTAATTTGGAGGACTTTTTTAGTTTTAGTTTTGAGTGCCGTTTGTCAAAAATTCCAAAATTACCTTTTCAGCATATTGTATGAACTCTCAGGGGTACAAAACTTTGGGATATATTTTCTCTAGCTGTAGAATTCTACACTGTGTTTTTGTGTAATTACAGGAATTTCAGACCGGCAGGGGGGTTAAATATGTGATTGACAGCTGTAATAACCAATCAGAGTCCAGACTCCATCAGATGTACCTGACATAGAATCTTGGAAAAGTGTTATTTTTTCATAATGACATAAAATAACAGATCTGATCATATATGTATTTATGATTATATTTAGTTTTATGATTTAGACAAAGGAGAGAGAGCTGAAATAGGAAGGATGTCTTATCAAATTGTGGCGTAACTTCCCATTATATCTGTGATTCCCGCTCGTGCAGCTTAAAGTGAGGACTTTACATACAAAGTTTGCTGTCCTCTCAAATACCATTTTACATTTCAATACATAATAGCAGGGATTTTGTAGACATGTAGGTAGAAAATTTTATATCTACAGTTGTTGGGTTGTGTAATGAAGTGTCCAAAACTGTAACAATCTCTGTTTCCAACTAAGAACAACAGCAAAATGCCACATTTAGAAAACAGAAAATATTTGATTTTCTTGAACGCAACATCCTCCATTTTGAAACCTTTTCCCTTTTTACTCTGTCCTTGTTTGGTTAATCTCTGAATTGTTTCCTCATAACTTTCGCACATTCTGGCTGGTAGTAAAGTAAAATGTGGTGTGACAAGTGATACAGAGTCCTGTGTTATCTGGGTGTCCTCACTTCCTGCCTTTATCTTTCTAGTATCTCTCTTTTATGTCGATTAGATTTGATAAAGTGAGCTGCTCCAGTTCCCAGACGGGTCAGTGCGTGAGAGGAGAGGGAAGGATGTGACTTTGCACTCTTTGCACTCCTCTAAATGGGCTGATGATGATGGACTGCGGGGTAATGGGACTCTTCGTCTACGGTGGGGGATCCCTCCACTCGTCTGCATCATCCTTTGACTATGATGATGGAGGGAAAACACAGTGTACTTCCTGTGGTGGCAGGTTCGTCTTGCTCAAGGCCACCGGGTGTTAGTGTGTGTGGGTGTGTCTGCAAAAAGAAAGAATGTGTCAGATGCTGACAGTTAGCCTTATGGTCACTTATTGCATGGGTCAGCTGCTGAGAGCTGCAAAAATGCTTCACAGACCACAGGAAGAAAAGCTGAGATAAGATCAACAGACTTCCCTTAATGGTGACAAGGAGTTTCTGCAAAGCTCCAGCTATATGTGTACCAGCTGTTATGACTACCACGGGAGCTGTTTTGATTAAATAATAGCGTTATTATTATCATCTGACACAGTCACACAAAAAAAGAAGTATAATTTTACATCTGTGGTTTAAAAACTGCAATTGTAATGGAACAATTTGGCTTTTAATCAGTTCAGTGTTTGGCTTCTTTATCTGCTGTCTGTTTCATCACTATTTCTACTGTATTTGTTTCAGATACATTCACAGCTGTTCTGTTACATAGTCATGGGTCAAAGGTCACAACAGCAATAAATAGCATAATTTCAAAAAAAAATACTGTCTATTTTTATTCACATGATTAGATTGACAGAAAAGACCTTTTTAGTGTTGTTCCATGGCCTTAAAGTGACACATAAGGTAGTAAATTCTAAATGAAACCTGTCTGGGTAAAGTGCTTATAAACCACAGCCGCGGGGCTCTATTTTACACCTAGAGTTCATCACTAA
>JAPSES010000058.1:13644453-13655624 GCA_029822895.1 Maxillicosta whitleyi
GATCATAGTACATTCTGCCAATTTTAATACATTTTTCTACTCTACAGATATAAATCTAATGAAGAGTATGTGTATGTGCGTGGCCGTGGGCGTGGTAAATACATTTGCGAAGAATGCGGGATCCGCTGTAAGAAGCCCAGCATGCTGCGCAAACATATCCGTACACATTCTGATGTCCGGCCTTACCACTGTGTCCACTGCAACTTCTCTTTCAAGACAAAAGGTTAGGACTTGGAGTTCATAAGTGAACATGAAAAGCATTAATAAATGTTTTATTTTTTTAGGGTTAGCCATATGTATGTATGTCAATGTCAACACTTGTAGTTTTGTTTAATTGAAAAACATTTGTAAGATATTTTTGGGTACATCAATATATGAATAGTGAAGGAAATATTTTTCCATCCATTTTCTGTCGCGTGGGCAGCAGCCTAAGCAGGGAGTCCCAGACTTCCCTCTCCCCGGCCACTTCGTACAGCTCCTCTGGTGGGATCCCGAGGAATTCCCAGGCCAGCCGAGAGACATAGTCTCTCCAGTATGTCCTGGGTCTTCCCTGGGAGCTGCCGGTTGGGCATGCCCAGAACACCTCACCAGGGAGGTGTCCAGGAGGCATCCTAACCAGATGCCGAAGCCACCTCATCTGGCTCCTCTCAATGCGTAAGGAGCAGTGGTTCTACTTTGAGCCCCTCCTGGATGACCGAGCTTCTCACCCTATCTCTAAGGGAGAGCCCAGACACCCTGCGGAGAAAGCTGATTTCGGCCACTTGTATTCGCGATCTCACTCTTTCGGTCACTACCCAAAGCTCGTCACCATAGGTGAGGGTAGGAACGTAGATCGACCGGTATACAGAGAGCTTCACCTTTCGGCTCAGCTCCCTCTTCCGGATGACAGACCGGCGCAGAGCCCGCATTACTGTTGATGCTGCACCAATCTGCCTGTCGATCTCCCGTTCCATCCTTCCCTCACTCGTGAATGAGACCCAGAGATACTTAAACTCCTCCACTTGGGGCAGTATCTCCTCCCCAACCCGGAGGGTGCAATCCACCCTTTTCTGGTTGATGACCATGGCTTCAGATTTGGAGGTGCTGATTCTCATCCCAGTCGCTTCACACTCTGTTGCGAACTGTCCCAGCAAGAGCTGGAGGAAATATTTAAATTTTTATATTTTTTCAGTATTTTCATGTCAAATTTCTTGGATTTAGTGCAACAATTTAACTGACAATTGACATACTGATCCTTTATTTGGAAATTTAATTTATGTTTGTATAGGCTTGAACTGCTCCTGTCTTCACAAAATGCAACGGAAATAAAGATACTGTTCTACCATCTCTTAAACCAAGACAGTATGATTCATCATTCTTTATCGAACTTGCCTACCCACGCGACACTGCAGAACAGTACTTGGTGTCAGAGCTACCCACGTTCATTTAAAAATGTCTTTATCAGTTACTCACCCTTTACATACAGCTTGCCCAAAGACCGCATTCTCTTACATAACTCCTTCTGTGCTATTGTTCACGACCTACCCACCCATAAAACCTTATTGCATCTCCTTTTGCAGGAAATCTGACCAAGCACATGAAATCCAAGGCCCACAGTAAGAAATGCATGGAGATGGGGGTGCCTGAGGGTCTCATTGACGATCAGGATGCAGAGGACTCCGGTACAGTGCTTCACTGCTCAGCCTTAGACTTGAAAGGAACATAGTAGGAGTATTGTGTGTTCTGGATGCATAGCTTATAAAACAAGATTAAGCTTTCATTTTAATTAATGTAGTGGTTTGTTTACAGGTATATTAGTATTTATGTATGTATTAGTGAGTGAACACAGAGAAACCTTGTTTAGCTCATTTTTTTGGTTTCAGAAAGGATAGCCCTTCTTTAAATAGCTCTTTTAATGGCATGAGATATAAAACACGGACAGTGCCTGCTTGTGCTCTGTTGCTATGTCGATCAATAGCTTTGCCATGGTCTAATTAGAAATTCTAAATGCAGCTTCTTCCTCTGTTAACTCCAAGTGCATGTGGGCGGCATGCACAGCATTTAGAAAGAGGAAATTGCTGCATCTAATTTTAGAAGAAAAAAAAGAGACAGAGAAAAGCTGCCTGAAAGCATTCTGTCGTCCCAGTCTCTAAGAGCATATTTGTTTTTCCTTCACTGCCTGTGATGGAACTCAGGGGCATTTAGGGGTCTAGGGTGTGAAACACTCCAGTACAGCACCGTAAAATATTGCTGAATGGTATTCATAGTAGTAGGATTTTGAAAGAAACCTACGTGAGAGGAACAGGTTTTTAATGAATGAAAGAGGTGCTTCCTACAAACACGTCTTCATGTGATGAGTCATGCTCTTCAGAAAACTAAGATTTGACTTCTTGTTATTTGATGTCAGGTTAGTTTTACCAATGCACAAGTAGTTTTAGTTTTATTTTGAAGAAATACCTACTGCTATTTGAGTTTCATTTCTCAGGAAAGTGGATGAAAAAAGTCTGATCTAAGACCACATGGTGTTTAGCTAAAAGCTTTTTTCTCCACTGCTAGTATTAGTCTGAGTTTTCATTAAGTCTTTAATCTGAATCCTGTTTCCTACTGTTACCTACAGGAGACCGCAGCCAGGTGAGCAGCGCCGATCGCCAAGATTCAGACGGTGATGACTCCGATGGCCCCGATGATGAGGAGAACGATGACAACGAGGAAGAAGAGGAGGACAGTCAGGCGGAGTCTGGCCTCTCCACCAACCCGTCTGTTTCTGCCAGCCCACAGCACATCCCATCCAAAGAGGCTGAAGTCCCCCCTAGTGCCCTACTAGCCCAGATGTCAATCAGCTCAGCCCCCCTCCCTTTCTCCCAGCCTCCAGCTCCTGAATCCCACACATCAGACTCAGAATCCGTTCCCATGATGAGCCCTGTTTCCCTGAGCAAACAGATATCCATCTCCGGGTCCGGCATCAACCCAGTCCCCCTTCCTAACTCTCCTCCAGCTGTCGCCACCACATCCGACTCCTACACCTCAGATACAGAGTCAGTGCACATGATGAGCCCTGTGTCACCGTGCAGGCAGATGTCCATCGACTACCCTGACTTTGACATCCCCCCTAGTCCCCCAGTACCAGGCAAAGGCTCCAAGCTTGGCCAGGTGAGGTTCATGTGTTCTCATTGTGTCTCTGTCCACCCCCTCCTGCCTGCACCCCTTAACCTGCTTTCCAGCCCTTACTTTGAGTCCTGCATGCGAGACACTTCCACAAAGCTTCTGTGAATGTTATCAAAAACAGGTGAATAGTTATGAAAGTCATTTGGCTTAGGTGGCTAATGCAAATACATCTGCGTCTCTTCTTTGCTGAATCAGGGTTTCTGCAAGTTAAATGAAGACTTGTTTAAATACATTTGTGCTCATAAGTTTTCATACGCTGACAGAATATGCATGGGATGGTCTTGGATGTTCCAACACGACAATGACCCAAAACACAAGGACAAGTCGACCTGTCATTGGCTACAACAGGAAACAGTGAAGGTGAAGGAGTGGCCGTCTAGTCTGCTGACCTCAGTATCATTGAGCCACTTTGGGCAGGTCTCAAACATGCAGTTCATGCAAGAAAACCCCAAATCTTAAAGGAACTGAAGGTGTTTTGCCAAGAAAAAATAAAGAGCCTCATCCACAACGACCACAACAGACTTCAATCTGTCATTGTATTAAGACCTAGGGTATGTAAATCATTTGGATAGTTTCTGCTGTCAGTATGATTTAAAAGGAGTCAACATATTTTATTTAATAATAAGCAGCTTCACTAAACCACTAGCCACAGGTGAAAGAAAAGTTTTTATATCATCAGTCATATTCCCTTAATAATGGCTAAAGAATCACAAATTCTGCTATGTATGTATGTATGTAAACTTCTGAGCACAACTGTATATAAAAATACATAAGCCTTCATGATTGCTTTACTTTATTTATATTATTTGTTATTATGGCCACATTATACATTCTAAATGTTTTTAACATTGTTCAAGTTTAATAGGTTCTGTCATTGGATTTTTTCATTTTGTTGTCTGTGGATGGAGCCCTGTCCATTTTAATTGCATTGATATTCATTTCCAGTGTGTAATTAGAGTAATATGATATATTGTAATGTGAATACAACTTCTACATCACCTCCTATAAAAATGTTTCCCTTAAGGGTCAGATTAGGTGCATTTTTATCAAGACTCCCAAGATCCCACACTACTACTACATAATTTCTCCTAAATTTTTATTATCGTTTTTACCTAACCTTCAAAAATATTGTGTTCTGAGTTCTGTGGAGTCCAACCTTCATGATGGGGTCTGACCCTGGAGATGTTTCCAATGAGAAATCAGAATCATACTGGGGAGTGTACTGATTTTTTTTTTTTATTCTAAAGCTTTTATTCCAGCATTTTGTAGGTTGTGTAGTGCTTTGTGCGAAATTCATTATTCTCAACAGGCTTAAACCAAGCACTGAATCTATTTTTTGCTTAAGATGTAGAATTGAGATTGTTAAAGCGACTGGGTAGCTTAGTGGTTTACGCCACTGCCTTTGGTGTGGAAGATTGCTGGTTTGGGACCTAGGTGGACCCTTGGGAAAGGTCCTTTACTCTATACCTGTAGCCACAAGTCTCACTGTTCCGGTCCCAAGCCCGGATAAATACAGAGGGTTGTGTCAGGAAGGGCATTAAAAAACCTGCCAAATCAACATGCGAATGTGTCACTGCCTGGTCAACGTCTGCTAGCAGGGAAAAAACAGCCAGTATAGAAATGTTGACTTTTTTTTAATGTAGAATGGAGATTGTTGAATTTGAACATTTTAAGGACCTGCAGAAACCTTGTTAATTGGTGTGCCAGAATTCTATCAAGAAATAAGACCGAAGATGTTTTTTTTCTGTCTCTTCACAGGATGTCTGCTCTGCCTCTTCCACTGTGACAACCAGTGAACTGGGTATACCAGTGGACCGGAGCACTCAGACTTCCTCTTACGTTTCTCAGAGTCCCATGCACTTTCCTCAGCAGGGACTGTCCCAAACACCTGGAGCAGAGACCCAGACCCACCTTTTCAGCCACCTGCCCCTGCACTCCCAGCAACCTTCTCGCTCCTCTTACAGCATGGTCCCAGTTGGGGGGATCCAGCTCGTTCCTGCTGGCCTAGCAGCTTATTCCACCTTTGTACCAATCCAGGCTGGTCCTGTCCAGCTCACCATCCCGGCAGTGAGTGTCATCCACAGGAACACGAGCCCGTTACCACCACCCAACACTCCACCACAGGCAGAGGGTTTGCAGGCTCAGCCTCTTGTGGTTCAGGAACCAGTAAGTAGTGTTGTGCCCTGCTTCCCTTTAGGGCAGGTCGCCGGTCTGCAGGCTCAGTCAATACAACCAGTGGGTCTGGAAGCGCTCAACCTAATGGGGCTCACCAACACTGGCTTGGCATCCACCCAGCTTCTGCCCCAACAAGGGCTCACCCTCAATGCCACCCTCGGTCTGCAGGTTTTAGCCGCTAACCCCACTTCCCAAAGCAGCACAGGCCCTCAAACCCATGTGCCAGGCCTGCAGATAGTTAACATTGCGCTGCCTGCCATCATTCCTTCTGTCAGCCCACTCTCGACCCTTAGTCCACTTCCTGGACCCTCAGAGAGGCAGGGCAGCCCAGAGACTCTGGCACCCCACCAACCTCAAATCGAACACGTCCTAAGTCCTTCAAAGAGTTGCTTGTCACCTTCACCTTCTGCTCCTTTTAAGGCCAACAGCTTTGAAGAACAGACCTCAGGCCCCAGACCTGGTTCTGGAGGCAGCGGTGGAGCAGAGCTAACAAAGAATGTGGAGAAGGAGGAAAGGGATAAATCCCCACGGCAGCATCCATCACCAGCTCCTGAGAGTCGATCCGACAGCTATAAGGGGTCACCAGCTGAGGGAGCGCGTGATGCAACACCTCTGAGACCAGCGCCGGTGTCCAGCTGGCAGAAGGTGACTAATGATGACTATAATGAGGCATCCAGTGATGATGAAGACAGACTGGTCATTGCCACCTGAAGACCCCAAGAGAAAAGCTCTCCTTTATTCTCTTTTTGTAATTCTTGTCACTTTGTAAGACTGAAACACTTCTTCAGGGGTTTGTTTCTTTGCAAATCACCTTTCAAAGCACAGATGCTGACATTCATATTGTATGTGCAATCATATGAGAATTATAATGATGACCAATCATTTTATTTTTACTTCTTGTCAGCTCCAAACAACTTGTTTCTTTTGTACATGTTGTATAGACAATTGTGCCTTTATGGAGTTTCTTGTTTAGGAACCTGTACATAATTACTTATAAATTCAGTAGTTGCTTGTGTTTATTTCAAACAATGAGTAAAGAGAGGCATAACAGGTGGAGATCAGTTTTATTTTGGAGGATTTGTCATTCGTAAATTTATGGAATTATCAATGTTGTACTGGTATATGTACATTTCTATGGATTATGGGGCAATGTTTCTGTGTACAGATGTTGTGTTCAACTATTTATTATAATCCATCTAGTGCCCATTATGATTCATAAGTCCATAGGTATGTGCATTATGGTAGCTTTACATTGCTGTATGAATATTCTTAACTGTATCAGTAAAAATTTGTTTATAAAAATAAAGTGGTGTTACTGTGTTTTATTCATCATGACTTCGATCAAAGCGATTTGGATTATGGGTTAATTCATTTGCATGTTTTAGTTTTTATGTGGATCGTAATTTTACTAATTAAATTTGGCTTTTTAATCCTCATCCCTCCCTGCAGGGTATCATCATCAGTTTATCCGTCCGTCTGTGCAAAAACTGGCATTGACTGAAGGCCGTGAGAACGTTATGTTTAGACTTATAATAGGTTACTGCTGAAGCACCAATATTTTACATTCCGTAAATACTGTTATGATCAGAATATGTTATAAACAAACATTTAATGAAATAATCTCTCTTATGGTTCTGTTTAGTGACTTACACCGCAGACTTTTGTGTGGATGGTTGCCACTTTGAAACCCAAGTGGTCCCTTCAGCAAGGCCCTTTATGTTATACCCTATGCATACCTTGTAAGTCGCATTGGATAAAAGTTTCAGCCTAATGTAATTTTATAAGTGCCACTCATGCCTAAACAAATTATACATGATGCAGTGAATAGTGAATAAACTTAAACTAGGGATCAAAAGCTGTATTTGTAGTAAAGTCCTTACCTTGCACACATTTTACACCAGTCGTACTCCTCTGTTCCTTTGGTAATTGTCTTTTTACAATACCAGGATAATGCTTAAAAGAGCCATAGAGGATTGGTTATTTTTAACAGGAGGGCCGGCCTCATGGGAGCACCCTCCTGTTCCCACACTACCAACAAAAACACACACCCACAAACACTTCCCACAGGACACTACTGCATGATCTGACATTTCTAATTCCCAATTTACCCAGTGTTCTTCCCTCTATATCCAGTGTGTGTGTGTGTGTATTAAAGCCTTACACAAACATACCTTTGATTTTAAAGCAGCAGATTGTGTTTGTGTCTAATTTATCAGGTTCTATATTAAACTGTCACTACCTTTAAAACCACATACTGGATAATATGACCATGTTTTACATCGCATACCCTACTGTGTCTAAATGTACCCAAATATGTCGAGTGTACCTGAAACATCACATGGACGACTTATTAATCATATTCAGTTCAGTTTTATTCATATAGTCTATTGTAACGCATGATTATCTCAAGGAACTTCACAAATTCAGACTACATAGAGAAGAAACCCAACAAACCCTCCTACCCAAAAGCAATAACAAACATATACTCGTCTGCAGCGTCCATCTTCAGATCATGTGACCTTACCACTCAATCATCATCAGATCAGCCATTGATGAACACGTCATCTTTTCATAGTCATCAGATATGACCCATTTGGATGTTCAGAGGCACCGTAGTTACCATAGAAACACTGTCATCTTCTACAATATTGATTCACCAGTAAAACCCATGGAGTTGGATCAATGACAGTGGATGGACATACTGGGATTATGTTCAGTTTATGATCAATTTTGTTGAAAAAGTCACATTTTCTTGATTTTTCTGTGTTGTTGATATTACGACAAATCATTTTGTAATTTTGCAGCACATTTTGATAAACTTGCTTTTATGTCATGATGTCACCTCTGAATGCTGAATATTTAATTTATCGTGTATATCGTGTATATCTTGCTCCCTGCTGTTGTGCCCTTTTCACTATGTCTGTAAATCACTTTATAAACTCAGTTTTTAAAGATGCTATATAAATAGTTATTATTATTATTATTATTATTATTATTATTATTATTATAACTATAATCTGAGCTTTTATGAACGTCTATGTGACCAGTATGGGAATATATGTGATTTTATTGAAAGAAATGCCAAACACAGAGGATAACATTTTGATAAATGGTGACAAATCATGTAAGAAAAGTTAAATAAATAGAAAAATTTCTTTTGGAACTGCCGCAGAAGTCACAGTGGGTTTTTATAGGTAAAAGCTGCATTGGGAACAACATGTCACTACACCCTCTGAAGTGTTATTTGGACAATGTTGTACTGCAGGAAGAAGGATGTTGTTGTCATAATGTTGAGAAAAAGGCAATTAACAAAGGAAGACAGACAGTCCATTATAATGACATAAAGAAAATGGATGTGCCTGAAAGAATTTTATGTACATATCATGTTTTTCTCACATAATTGAAAATGTCACAGGCGTCACAACATGTCATTCACCTTCTATGCACATGTTGAACTTGTATGTACCAGCAGATGAAAGAAACATCTTCTCACCAGCTCGGCCTTGTAACTTAATCGAACATGTCCAGTTGCATGTTGAAGGAGGAGCGTTTGGCGAGAACTGATGTTTGGTAGGTGAAGTCACAGTAAAGAGACGGAGCCCCGACACAATAATGTGACCTCAATGGAGCAAACCTCATTCATTTGAAGAGGCTGTACAGAGATAATCTCCTTGTTCCACCCCATTCAGAGGGTGAGTCATCCATCTACACTACAGACCCCACCATCCTACCTCCTCCCTCAGGGCAGGAGAAAACCTGCAAGGGAAGCAATAGTAAAGCAAACAGAGACCCCTAGTGGTGAATATCTGCCACTGTTCAGAAGACAAAGGCAGTCCACTGTTATTCATGGTCACAGATTATATAATAAACTACACCCTCTGCCCTGTGGTATCAGGTAAAGTGTGGGAAAACTGATTCAAAAAACCTTTTAAAAGAGGTACAGAGGAGAGATACCCTTTTCCAGACAGATGCAGTAGGTGTTCTGTGTGCAGACATTTGCACAAATGTGTTCACATTAGTTGGCATTTACTGAGAACTCCATGTTTGAGCTGTCGGTTCCATTGCGTCTTTGTAAATATATATGTAAAACGCAAAAGTGATGCAATCTGTGCTTTCAGAACATCCTACAAATGGGCGTTCACAGAGTTAATGAAAAAGTGTCACCATATGATATCATTGATTTACAGAAAAACTTGAAAATGACCAAATTTGTCATTTTAGGGATTTTTTTTTTTTTCCAGTGCTACTTTTATGGCAGTTCCCAAATGAATTTTAGTCTCTATTTAACCTTTCCTTTATATTATAATACTGTCGTCTATATTTTTGCATGTTTAATTGTAAATCATGTATCTCCCTATATTTAATTTCCTATATTTAATTGAATTGCTCCTGAAAACGCAGAGCAAATTCAGAGGTTTTTACATCAAATCAGAGAAAACTGAAGAAAAAATGGTACTTTTTCAGCAAATACATCATTAACTCATACCAAAAACATCTACTGATCTAAACTGTTCATCCATTAATCCTATCAATACATGTAAATAATTGGTGTAAAATACAGTTTTTCATTTTTTTCATGGTCATCAGATATGACCCATTTGGATGTTAAGAGGTTCCATAGTTACCATGGAAACACCATCATCTTCTACAACATTGATTCACCAGTAAAACCCATGGAGCTGGATCAATGACAGTGGATGGAAATATTTGGTTTATGTTCAGTTAATGATAAATGTTACTTAAATAGTCACTATTTGTTATTTTTTTCTGTTTTGATATAATAACCTTTGAATTTACTTTAGGTTTTATGAACATCTACATGATCAGTCAATGAAACATAGGGAAATACATGATTTCCACAGGGGAAAAAATGCAAAGTCCAAAGGATAATCTTATAATGAATAGTGACAAATCACTAAGGAAAGGTTAAATAGAGAGAAACATTCATTTGTTAACTGCCATAGACATCAGACTGGTTAAATGAACATAAACCCAGTGTGTCCATTTACTGTCATTGATCCAACTCCACTGGTTTTACTGGTGAATCAATGCTGTAGGTGATGACAGCATTTCCATGGTAACTATGGAGCCTCTGAATGTCCAAATGGGTCATATCTGATGACCATGAAAAGATGATAAACTGTATTTTACACCATTTATTTACATGTATTGACAGGATTAATGGATCAGAAGTTATTATACATTTTATATTAGTAGATATTTTTGGTCACCGGGGGATGTTTGGGTCTTTATGGGTTAAACAAGGACAAAAGTGAGTGATTGTTTTTAAATGTTGCACTAAAAATTGTTTGTGAACTCTTACTTCATCATTACATATAAATAGATAATGTGTTTTATTCATTATTAATGTATGAAAGTCATTGATTTTTTTTTTCTTGCGCCTTCATTTATTGTAACTCCGTCTGTGCAATTTTAATCTAAATGAGAATTTCATCAGGTTAAATAAAGGATACGTAAAACTAAGATGGAAAAAAGCACATGTTCATCCAGTGCACATCTATAAAATAGGTGAAACAATGATAAGCAGCATTCAGACGCTGTCAGTCAGCAAGATATTTGTGACATTTTCTAAGTTATTTCTGTTTTTAGGCTGCATTTTAACATCCAAACAAGGACAACAGATAAAAATCAACTGAGTTTTTGCTTCCCCTGTCAAATAAAACAGTAAATAATAGAGTAATAAATAATAAACACACTGGCCTTTATCCTAAATAACTGCACATACAACAACACTCACTTGCGCTAATTTAGATGTTTATGATGTAAAACTGTGTCTTCTTGCTCTGCTCTATGCTGTCTTGAATGAAGAAGAAGAGTCCCATATGTGGGCC
>JAPSES010000058.1:13663024-13675712 GCA_029822895.1 Maxillicosta whitleyi
CCCCCCCCCCCCCCACACACACACACACACACACACACACCCCTGTGGAAACTTTCAGACACCGGCCTCTGATTAGCTACAGCATGTCAGGATACCTCACCTAAGACTTTTCCACTTGGAGCGTGCAGGCGCATGCGTGTATACACCAGCACGCACGCATGTATGCACGCACACACACACACGCACGTACACACACACACACACAAATCAGGTCAATTTTCCACTGCTGCCTCCAGCACAGTGTCTCTGAATATGTGATTAAGTGAAACTAAGTGCCCCTCGGTTTCCACTGTTTATTTTAATTGGTGGTGGAGGGAACCCATTAGATTAACAGTCACTTTGGAGCCTGATTATACTCTCAGTAATCAATATCACTTCATTCATCCATTAATAAAGCAGCCGTGGAGCATTTGGTCCAAGGTCTTGAGCTCATATCAGAAGAAAAAATGTGAAAAAATGTAATGAAATGGCTCTTGGCTTTACATACACTGCAAAAATTATATATTGTATTGTGTTTATTTTACTCATTTCTAGTCAAAATATCTCATCACACGTAAAATAAGATATAATTATCGAGTAACTTTTCAGTGAGATATAAGAACTTATTTTTAGATAATAGATTTTAAAAATATAATTTCAAGGAATCTTAGTTAATCTTGATTTTCATTTGTTCCATTGGCAGATTTATTTATTTTTTTGGTTCATTAGAGATTTTTTTTTTTTTTGCATAATTCAAGATTTTATTATATATATATATATATATATATGGCTTAATTAAAGATTTTTTTGCTTGATTTGAGATTTTTTTCTTAATTTGAGAATTTTTTTTATTTATTTATTTTTTATTTTTTTGGCTTGATTCAAGATTTTTTTTTTTTTTGCTTGATTTGAATTTGTTTGTGCTTAATTTAATTATTATTATTATTATTATTATTATTATTTGCTTAATTTGAGATTGTTTTGTTTTGTTTGGGCTTAATTCAACATTTTTTTGTTTAATTCACGTCAGAAAAATCTGCCACTGAAACAAATGAAAATGATCTATTAATATAAAATTTCTTACATCTTATTCTAAGTGTAATGACATATTTTGACTAGAAACGAGGAAAAATATATTTGGTAAGCTTTAGATTTTTACAGTTGTAGGTAGAGTGTGTGATTATAACACATCATGTGCTACTTTTATATCCTTGGCAAGAGGTGCTCCAGATAAACATGTTTGCGTTTCTTATATAATATTGGGTGTAGTGTCCATGAGTTTAACCCTGTTCTAAGTAACAGAGGTCGAGGTGTGTAACAGTTGGATTTGTTTTTCCTGCTTCGTTGTCAAGTCTCAATCAATCACACAAAGGGTGAAATTCCCCTCTTTGTGTACAGCGGTACGAGTTCTGCCCTTAAGAATGATCCTTTAAACAATGTGTGATATCAACCTTCAGGTTTAGTTCTACTATTGTAACTTAAGTGTCTGTATTTCATAGACTTTTAGATTTTGAGATTGTTTTTAAAAGCTCATAATTTTTCTGAAGGGTACGAACAATGAACGCTTTGTGCCGTGAAGGTCTTATCAGGAGGCTTTTCTCAGTTTACTCTGAAGCTCTTTATCCTAGTGAAACTATTTGTCATATAACAGTTTAATAAATGAACCTTTCACAACGATAAAAAGGAAGATTTACTGCCGTGATGCCACAGTGACCCTTTTACCTCAAAGATTAATCCAAACAGGAGCATTTTTTTCCCTTCCACTTGTAGGTAGAAATACTATACTACTTGTTTTTCAGATTAAATTTTATTATATTTGTATATTTCATCGTAATGTGTAGGATTTTATATCAATGTTAAGAAATATTACACTAATGTCACTAATTAAACTGCATGTTAGGCTGTTCTATTAGTATTGGTGTCCTTTTTTTTGTAACATTTTATGTCAGTATTGATTGACTAACCCATAAAAACCCAAACAACCGTGACAACCATAACTATAGTGGGTTGCAAAAGTATTCATACCCACGACCATGCTCCGAAAAGAACAAAGCAAAAGTGAGTTTCACCTTTTTATATGAAAGGAAATAGCACAGACAAAAATATTCAAACATAATTAAATATGATCTGAAAAACGACTAGTATAGTATTTACCAAATCAATGTTGTAGAAGATGACAGTGTTTCCATGGTAACTACAGAGCCTCCGATGACCATAAATAATTGGTGTAAAATACAGTTTGTCACTTTTTTATGGTCATCAGATATGACTATCTATCTATCTATCTATCTATCTATCTATCTATCTATCTATCTATCTGTCTATCTATCTATCTATCTATCTATCTTATCCTAACTTATATATAAACACCAGTGTTTCCAGATCTAATATGTGTAACGTACAGAACTATATGGAATATTAGTCAATAAAATTACAGTATTTTCTGAATGATTCAGGCGACACATACATTAGATTTCTTAAGACTGAATTTATTAATTAGACACAAACATTTTCTTAAATTAATGCTTAGAAACACTCTGTCTGCTCCAACTTCACTTGACATAATTGACATTGATTTTTATTCCACTGGCTTCCTGTTTTTATTTTTTAAAGAATTAGAATTAGAAAGAATGTATTAAAGAATTTCAGCACTTTATTATTATAACTGCTGTAAACTGATAATAATAATAAACTTTATTGCAGACACATGTCCATATCACACACCATTCAACATCCACTATACAATATAGACAATATACATAAATAAGAAAAGACAACACATTTAAAAAGTATACAAGCTATTGCACCAATGCCTCCTTAGCCTAGAGGTGTATCTATTCTATTCTATTCTATTCTATTCTATTCTATTCTATTCTATTCTATTCAACAAAACTCCTTCAATCTGCATTTTCCAACTGTACGCAGTGACAAATCCCCGCCCCTCCACTGCCCCCTGCTGTTTCAGAGCCGTAACTCCCGTCCTCCTCCAGGTCTGTGGCACAGGGCGCATTCAATCACCCGGCGTCTCCAACATCCCGTCAGTCGGAACCAAGGCATCTCAAAGTCCTCCTCTAGGTCTGAACAGCTGCTTATCAGCGGCCGACTGCTCACAAACAGCATTGTCTGGGTATAAGCCAAAGGACAAAACTGTACAGACCTCAGCAGGAGGAGGGGGTGTGTGTGTGTGAGTGAGTGAGTGTGTGTGTGGAGGGGGAGCACTTGTATAAAGTCAAAAGGCTGCACATGTGGGGCCACATTGTCAGAGACTCCAGACTGACGCCTCTGCGCTCCTGAGGACTGATCACTCCAACACTTTGCGAACCAGCAGCAGCAGAGGATCATTATTTTCCACTTCTCTGGGGATTATTTATATTTTTCAGCACATTTTTCAAACAGAAAACTCTGGAAAATGGATATTTACGTTTTGTTTTCCGTGTTATCAGTGATGTACTCCTGTATTTTACGCACAGGTAAGTTTTGCGCATTTTATAAAATGTCATTTAATCATTCTGGGCTTTCTAGTTCATGCACTGTCACTGATTTACTGTAATAAAAACAAATAAAAACCCATATTTCATGTATTTTTTGTATCATACATTTTAATTATACCCTTGCAACAGTGCAGAGCAAAACGCTTACAAAAGCTCCATGCCTGAACACTTCCCATATCAAACATGAAGTTAACTAAGTTGTAGACAATGTTTTGATAACCATTCCTTAATTACAGCTCTATGTGCGCCTGCTGGAAACACACCAACTGATTCCACCGTCACCCATGGGCGCCATGTGAGGACTAAACGCTGCTCGTGCGCCACTTTCCTGGACAAGGAGTGCGTCTACTTCTGTCACCTGGACATCATATGGGTCAACACACCTGAGTAAGTCTGAGAAACAGAATAAAATGCACTTTTTTAAATCTTTTTTTTATTGTGCAGCACTTTTACCAGAGCAAATTAGTCACAAACACAACTTTGAATAGAAATGGAACAACCAGAAATGTGATTTATTGATCAGAAAATATATATTTGCTTCAAAAGTTTGTGCGTAATAAGTGTTTTTCTTGATGTGTTATCTAATAATATATCACTCCAGACAGTGCACTTCAGCTAATGTCCGTTCTGTCTGTTTTGGTGTCTTAGACGTGTGGTTTCGTACGGACTGGGCAACGCTCCCAGGACGAAGCGCGCGGTCCAGGACTCCATGGCAACCACAGATGGACGTCGCTGCAAGTGCGCCCGTGAAAACGACATCACATGTAGGAACTTCTGCCAGCTGGAAAACCACCTCGGGTATGAAGCCTTATTTACACTTGAGCAGAACTTTGGAACACCTTGTAAACACGCGCTCGCACTAAACAGCCAAACATTTATCATGTTTACTGTCAACGATACTACGTATCACCCAAGTCTATCATTTTTGTGCTTGTGTTTAAGACCTGCAGGGACACGTTTCGATTCTTAAATGCGCCTAAATGTGTCGAAACCACGAGATGAATAATTGAACTGAACCTGATCCCGCTCTCATCGTGTTTTTCCGTGCGCTCTCGCTCACAGGTATGAAACATCGACAGACACGGTGATCCGCTCTGCCCAGGGCGATGCTTGTACCGAGGCTCAGTGCAAACACAAGCTGGCAGCCGACACGGGCAAGATTAAGAGGTAAGACAACCCGCTCACACCGAAGAATGCGGAATACCACAATGTATTTGCAAAATAAATGGACATGGTAATTATAGCCTCATGCAACACTGGGCTTTTGTGGGACAAAGTGTTTCAGGGCGCGTAATGTCTGCATGCGCACAAGCTGTTAAACCTGAGAGATAAAACAGATTGCATGTATTTTGGAAGAAAAAATGTCAAGATCAGCCCTCCAGCAAGGAATTCCCTTTATATTGTGATGACTGAGCGTTCATGTTGAATATTATAAGGCCTCTGGGTAAACCTCAAAGATTGTATGGAATTTGCCCAAATTGAGCTGCATCACTTTCTCCTCAAAAACTAGGAATGTATGTAGGTAACCAAGCTCCCCTGAGCTTTACTCAAGTACCATCATGTTACAAACCAAAACGCTGTAAAAGTCTGCAGTTTTGTAGCACATTAATAAATGGAAACTTAATTTTGCTTAATAAGTCTGTGCTTGGTGACATTTGCATCTATAGGTGGAGATTTGACAACTTTAATGATCAATGTTTCAAATGATTTTTTTGTGTGTTTTGTCTGCAGAAACAGAAAACAGGTGTCACCTCTGGCACTCAGGGCGGTGGTGAAAACCCGTCTGCTGCTTGAGAAGTGGAGGGTGAGACAGCGCCACAGGGCGAGAGCATGGGAGGGCGAGAGTACAGCCTCCTAAAGACGACAGAGCGCCTCCACACTTTTGTCACTCAGGAGGAAAAAAGGCTTTAGAACCACGGGCCCTTCTCTAAAGTCATCTTCTGTTGGGAGCCCGGGGGCCACATCCCCCCTCAGGATGGCACTGGAGACTCCACATAAAGCTGGAGAACCTACTTCTCGTCGGTGCCGTGACACGTCTGCATCAGAGCAGAGCACATTTACTACTTTACGTGGTTGCACTTCAGAGGAATGAGACAATACGAAGAGTTCAGGTGAACGCAGATGAGCTGAACTGAGGACTTGGCCTTCGCACAGAGGCCGACACTGACCTGCCCCAGGGTCTGGGTCACACTCACCTACAGTCAGTCCCACTTTGAAAGACACAAACACACCATTTAACATTTCACTAACTTGACTTTACCTGGAGAATCTAAGGTCACCTGTTCCAGACAATAAACCTCTTCCATCTGGACAAATCAGTCACGATATTGGAACAGAAGCATAACGAACTGTTGTGCTTTAACGGCGCTCATTATGTGCCTTATGGCGTTTCTTCACATGAGACATTTTTCATTGACTGAAACTCTTCACTGCATTTATGTCACAGGTTGTTATTGTAGCTGTGCAGTACTGTAACTCCTGCAAGTTCTTCTTGCAGATGTTTTTCCACTGATCTTAATTTAAATTGTCACTATTTTCTGTGTTGTATTATTTATTCATTTCATACTTTGCATTTTTACGGCCATATTGGTCCTGAATATGTTTGGTTTCTCATTTCTGTGAAATGTATTATCACCAAAATACCAAGATATGGTCAAACTGAATAAATTTTTACACTTTTATTTAAAGCAATTCTTTCAGATTCATTTGGACTCAAGTCGTATAATGTTTTTTTTGCTTCATATACAGCGTTGAGAAGTATGATATGGTGATATATGGTGCAGTTATCCTGTTAAAAATGCACCCCTAAAGCTATTTGACGTACTTCAACAAATGTAAATTATTATATTTTACTGCAAATGCGTTAAAATTTCCTAAAATTATTAATTTACACTAGACAATCCAAACAAGTTCTCAACAAAATATTATACCCAAACCTATAAGTTTATCAGTAAAACTTTATTCATCTATAGCCTCAGATCAAGTCCATCTTCAGGTCAACATCTGAGCCTAAAGCAGCAGATCTGGGATCAGTTCACAAAGTTTCAACACTATTACACGAATGAGTGTAGTTCATCATCTCTTATTTAACAGACCACATGTCCACGTTTTAGCGAATGAATTATATAACAGTGTTATGTGTAGCTACTGATAACGTGGTGATAAAAGCGTGACGCATATCTATCTATCTATCTATAAAAGTGAGTTTTATGTAATGAAAGACACAAATGGCAAAAAAAAAAAAAAAAAGTGAAAGATAAATAAGCGAATCACAGACAGAGGTGGGAATAAAGACAGACGGACGATAAAAGGAACATGTCGATGTGGAAGATGACGAGGCAAACACCATTAAACCTCCTGATCCTGCTCTTTCATCTTTGTGCCGGTCTTGTGTATACACTGCAATTTCTACATCAGCTGAACTTGGATTTGAGGCCGTTTTTAGACGAAGGCGTTTTAGATTTCAAAGAAACACCAATGCGTTGTTTGTTTTCTACCCTGTAATGATCATATCTCCTGCACCTTCGGATACCAACAACCCACCACCTTCCAGCGTGTTTTTATAGTGTCACAGAAAAGTGACTCAGCGAGATCCACCGCTGTGTTGTTTACTACCTTGCCCTGCTTTCGAGACCAACCTCTCCTCTCAGCCAATAATTATCACAGATAAAGAAAGGCCATTGTTTACAGCTTCTATCCCTTAATCTCCTTTTACCATTCCTCTAGGGCGTTGCATTCTCCCTAACTGAACCCGAACCTCCCGGCACTTTCGTCAATATCTTTAATTTCGTCTCGGCTCAGAAATCAACCGCGTTTAATTTCAGTAAACCTCTCATTTTTCGTCTTATTCCGCGTGCCAAAGTTTGAGGAAATGAAGGGACAGCAACGTTTCGATACCCGTCAGTTAAAAATAAAGTTGAGCCCAAAATAAAGAATCATCTTAATCCTTAAACAAGCGTGTAATCCTTCAAATGATGTGAAAAATCATCCAGTATCGTTGGACGCAGTTCCGAAAAACACTCAACTTCTAATTACAGCTGCAAAATTCTATCTTGTGCATTGAATGTATCTGAGGTACTGAAGAGAACGAAGATGCATCGAAGTTTTGCACGTGATAAATGTCATACAAGTTGATGTTGGGCTCAGTTCAGACATCATTGAGCGCTGAAACACTCCCATCACTCATCGCAGAGCTGCTTGAACTGGCAGCGCAGAACAATCCAATGCAAATTGGTTGAAAAGTCTTATCTATCCAGCCCATTTAGCAAACAAATCTGTGGTGGATTCTGTGCCTCGGGCTTATTGTAACAAATGCTGTTATGTCCTCCTGCCTGCAGAATCCAATAATAATACTGATGTCATATTTTCCAGACACAGCTTCTCTTTGTTTGCAAAACAATTTTAAGACACGTCTGCTGCGGTAGACAGTCAAAATACAGAATGGAAACAGTACAGTGAAAGTGTAACCACGCAAGAAAAGTGTTGATCTGAATTGATTCCCACAGCGCAGGTACAGTGTGCTCCAGTCTGCATCAGCTGTCAGGACGCACTAAACAAAGCTTATCAATCATAGGAGATCTGCTGATACAATATCTGTCCATAAAATGAGACACGATGACCCACATATGACCCGTAAACACATTAGTGGAGTTCCTTCAGATCACGCCCTGCTAACGCTAATAATCTCATTCACCTTTTACATAATAAATACTACTGTTAAGAAACAGCGCTAGCTTTAACATTATTTTAGTTAAGGGTGTTGTTTGAGTTGCTGTTTAAAGTCCACATGAAACGGCTTTTACTTTGCAGGTCTATGAATTCTCACCTCCGCCGTCCAATATAACCGGTATTTGTTTGATTTTAGAGCAGAATGAGGTTGAAATCGACGAAGAAGAGGCCATGCATGATGGAGCTGAATGTTTCAGAGGATGCAAAATTGCAATCCAAGGTGCGATGTCATTTATTTAACCCTTAAAGACCCAAACATCCAAAATGATCTCCTAATGTGAGCTGTTTAATACCCGATGATCCATTAATTGTATCAACATGTGAATAATTGGTGTAAAATACAGTTTGTCGTATTTTCACGGTCATCAGATATGACGTATTTGGACGTTCAGAGGTTCTTTAGTTTCGTGGAAACACTGTCATCGTCTACAATGTTGATTCATCAGTAAAACCCACAGAGTTCAATTAATGATTGGATGGACACACTGGGTTTATGTTCATTTATGATATGTTTTTTTTATATATATATATATAGATTAGATTAGATTCAACTTTATTGTCATTACTCAGTCACGAAATGCAATTAGCATCTAATCAAAAGTGCAAATAGCAGAAGTCCGATATACATGTGCTGAAAAAGTCACTATCTCCAGTTGTTTTTTTCCATTTCTGATATAATAACCTTTGAATTTACTCTCAGATTTTATGAATATTTGCATGATCAGTCAATTAAATATAAAAAGATTTTGGATTTTCACAAGAGAAATGCAAAATAAACAGGATAATATCACAATAAACAGTGATAAATGAATCATGAAAGGGTAAATATAGGGAAAAATTCATTTGCGAATTGCCAAAAAAGTAACACTGGGTCACTGGGTTAATAGGAAAACGCCCTACTAATTATTTTAGTTGGACCAGAATCTGTAGAAAAGATGTAATGCAAGATGTGTCATAACACACTGAATTTCATTTCATGGACACCATCTCAGTTTATTTCAACATTAGCCTATAGTTGATGTCAATAATCATTATAATATGTGTAAGTCAGACTATTATTTAAATTACATTTAAAGGCAGATTTTTACTCTTGAGTTAAAGTTACAGAAATTAATAACAAACTGTGATTTTGAAACAACTTTATTGACAGAAAACAAACATTTCACTCATTTGTGTTACAACAAACGGGTCAGTCACTGCATTCTTTCTACTTTATGGGTCCAGTTAACAAGAAGCCACGCCGGTGAATCGATATCACGCAGATCAGGCTTCATGGTGTTATCTCCACATTAAAATTGTGAAAGGTTTATTGAACGTTTGATTGAGGAAGGCAATATCACAGTATTTCTTATTATTTTATTGCCTTGCTCCACCCACAGCAATCAAAACACACATATATAAAACATGTTTAAATATGCAGTTCATCATGGGGCAGCTAACAAACTAGCATCTGAGTGTATTTGGTCATTTAATGTATATCGACATCTTCATGAATTGAGCTGCAAAACATGTGTAAGACCTTTCAGTCCCTTGGACCCGCTGGCTCCACGGTCTGCTATCAGATTATCTTTATCTAAATGACTGTTTGCTTCTCTGACTTATTCATTACATGCCTTCTACGTCATGACTCAGCTGCGGCTATATTAAGCTTTCAGTTCTGCAGAGGCACGGCAAAGAGCAGCTCTTTCTACGTACAGTACACCTGAAAACTGAACGGCATGTGAACGGGCCCAGGAGCCAACACAATGGTACTTACCCTCTTAGTTATGCAGCTCTGAGCAAGGAACTCCCCCGAGACATTAGCTTTTGGCATAACTCATTAGTCTATTGAATAGACGGAGCACTAACATAATAGCCTATTACACAGTGAGGAATCTCCTCGACTCGACAGGAATTCTCGCGCTCAGGAGCCGAACAATAGGACTCTGTGCCAGGAACGTCTGGGCGGGGCGGACAGGGCTCGAGTTCTGACGTCTGACCAACGCCCGATGCTACCTCCACACACCCTGTTTTCCAACTAACACTCCCAGCCGTGCCAAAGCATCTCACGAAACCCTGCTGCAGCCCGACCACAGGGGATTCATTACCGTGGCTGACCGAGTCAAACCTAGGATTCACCCAAAGGTCATCAGGAGTCATGTGGATGAGCGGGTACCACGAGGAACCTGTCAAACGCTCGAGGAGCATCAGGTTGGGTTGATGTTTCTTCTTAACCCATAGACACCCAAACGCCCACCGGTGATACAAACCATCTACATCCTGGTCCTTGAAGGCGACACAGCTGACAGTCATTATCAGGCTTCTGCAGAGTTTGATGATAGGCTCGTCATGTGACTCATGTGTGTTGGAAGAGGAATACATCTAAAACATGTAGGATACTGGCCCTCGAGGACCAGGACTGGTGACCCCTGATCTACAGATATACTGTTAACTGTTAATACCTGTTGATCCACTAACCCTATCAACACATGTTTGTTGTCTTTTCATGTCCAGTAAAACCCACAGAGTTGGATCAGTGACAATGGATGGAAACAATGGGTTTATGTTCAGATAATGAGAGATAGATTTGCTAAAAAATGAACTTTTTTAAAAATGTTTCTGTTTTGATATAACTGTAATTTCCCAGTTCTTTCTTTCTTTCTTTCTTTCTATCTATCTATCTGTCTGTCTGTCCGTCCGTCCGTCCGTCCGTCCGTCCGTCCGTCCGTCCGTCCGTCCGTCCATCTATCTATCTATCTATCTATCTATCTATCTATCTATCTATCTATCTATCTATCTATCTATCTATCTATCTATCTACACAGATAGGTATTGATCCCAGCATGACAGACAATAGAAATACAATATAAGATTAACAATACACTACAAGATACGGCAATGGGGCAACTGTTACAATAATTTTCTGATTCTGATCTTTACTAAACATATATAATAGTAATAATAAAGTAATAATAATAATTATTATTATTATTAATAATTACATATTACATAATAACAATGGATTAGATTTCTATAGCACCCAAAGTGATAATTAGCAGTAATTCTGTGCAGCACATTCACTTCATCCTTCTGTAAACATGATGGTAGATTATGGCCCAGACCTGGTGTTTGACCCAAACACACTCACACCAGTGTCCCTCCTGTGTTTACACTGCCCTTTGAACCGACAGACAGACAGACAGACAGACAGACAACACCATGACAGGCAGTAAAAATCTAATACAGACAACATTAACAATACACTACAAGAGCAAACACACTATACACAATAAACTAAAAGCGTAAAAAACAAACAAACAAATGGTAACAAAACAATGAGGTGCAACAATAACAATAACAGCTTTAAACAGAAAAAGCATAAAGTGAACATAAATGCACCTTACGGGGGTCATGTGGGACGGATAGTTTGCACATTGAGCCCAAATCCCACAGAACAAGTTTAAGAAAACCTCATGTGAGAGTCATGCTCCAGCAGCTTTTCCTCTTCCTGTTGCACTGTTGTTCACACTTGAACCACTCTGAGGTTCCGTAGCGCTCTCTCATTTGTCCTCACGCCCTAAAGGAAGACAGCGGACGATCACCTGTGCGCCGGTTGAGCTGTTGAAGGTACCCGTCACAGAGCCTTTTGTCCCCTCAGGCAAAGACGTCCCTCAACAGCACACCTTTTCTTTTCTTCAAACCATGTAAATGCTTTCAGACTGTGACTTCCACGACTTCACACGCTGACCTGAAGAGCCTCTGTGTTTTGAGCAGCGGGGTGGTCTCTGCACGCTTGTCAACATCTTAAACATGAGACTAAGTGGATCTACGTTGTGGGGACGTGAACTGTGGTGACACGGCGGCTGCAGTGCGCTCCCCTTCTTTGTTACTCATTAGGTTCAGATGAGTGGAACATTCATGACGCTGATTTCAACTTTAACACATAATTCACAGCAGAACTCTGCGTACTCCAAAGGGTTGTCAGCGTTAAAATGCCCACGCAAGCATTACGATAAAATCTGAAACGTGTGTGGTAAAGACAGTGCAGTTTACTCACATGGTTCCTCATTCCTTACATGTTCTCTCAAAATTAAAAATACATAATTTATAGGCTAGTAATAGCATAGGGCACATTCAGGAAGTTTTGTGGCGCGCATATCCTGCCAAACTTCTTCACAGAGCACTGAAAAGTAGGTTGAAATGTGGGTTCATACCCATGTTGGATGTGTTTTTGAGTTTTGGCTAATGATGTTGTATTTTTTTGATACTGAATCTGCCCGTATTTGGACAAGAAGGTGTAGCTGCGGACATGAACTGGTGAAACTTGTAAAGCTAATTGTAATGCTAATGTTCTGAATTACACTTCTAATGAACTGCTTTTCTTCCCCCTTGAGAACTCAACTTTATGTGCCGTATTTTCCGGATTATAAATCGCAGTTTGTCCGGGGGTGCGGCTTATACTCTGGAGCGACTTATGTGTGAAATTATTAACACATTATTATATCATTTCA
>JAPSES010000058.1:13719785-13730708 GCA_029822895.1 Maxillicosta whitleyi
GGGATTGTATCTTTTCTTATTCTTAACCAAAACCAGGATGTAAACTCATCTCTGGGGCTAATTCTACATATCCACCCTCCCATGCAACCACCTCCTGACATTTGAGTAAATGCAAAAAAAAAAAAAAGTAATGGATCTTTCAGTGAGGTTAAACACGTCCAAGGTTTTGCAGAAAGATTCAAGGTTGTCATGTTGCTACTGTCCCCTCCATTCTCAGTGTAATTAGGAACCCTTTTTGGTAACTGTTGTTTCTCCCCTGGATTATCGATCTGAGATTATTTACACAGGGCACCCATTTGGTCCACCTGTCCCATCTGACCCCATGCATCTGCTCCCATCTGCACGTCCAGACCTGCAGAACCTCCTCCACCACATATCTGAATGTGATCCATCAGCTGACAGAAGGACGCCGCTATTGTAAAATGTCACCACGGATTTTTTTTTTTTTTTTTTCCTCTCTGATTCTAAACATCCAAGTGGATTTGAATGACATTTCCATCAGCGACTTAAACTCAGACAATATAATCCACTGGTTTCTCTTTTCCTGGAAAATAAGAGGAGGCACCCTGACATCGACTACTCATGTTCCAGCAGTGAGGAGTGACTCAGACTGATGGGAGCAGCTGAGAAGTCCATGTTGGCTCCTGCTGTGTGTGATCAGTAAAAGAAAACCAACAGGCAGTTTTCGGAGGAGCCTTTTGAGGGTCGTCTAGCCTGAGGGGACAGTTGTCAGTTTTTATCTTTTCTCACTAAAAACCTTCCGTCGATATTTCTACCGAGAGGATGGTGGTGGAAGCTGAATTTAAGGTTGACGATTGACATGTTTTGCGAGTGTGCGTGTATAAGCATGTGTTGATGTGTGTGATGGCATTGTGTTGTGGACCGCAGCCCGGGTCATCAGCTGTTTACTCCCTCCTTTGTTCCCTGCGTCTTGTTGACAGGGCACCCACAGCACTGGTATTAATGAGATTAGCAGATTACTGCAACCCCTCCCCATCCCTCCACCTCTGCCCCCTCTTGTCCACTCTGCAGCCCTGCAAAGCTAATCCAGGCCAGGCCGGACCAGGCTGTAGTGTAATCGCAACACACACATATATACATACACAGTTGTGTGCGTTTTAGTCGTCTCGCTGCGTGGATAAATGAAACACATGCAGTTCAAAGTTCGAGTCAGAAGCATTAAAGTGATTGTCATTGAGGGGTTTGTTATTGTTGGAGCGCATTTCTGAATATGTCCCACTTCCACATAAGTCACCTGCGTATCCTCATCTGCCATCACGAGGCATTCAGGGACAGCGAGTTGTTTTTTTTTCTCCCTCTGTCCTGGTCTCATCTTCTAAATTACTCCCTTGAATGAACCATTGGCATTTGTGCTTCGCTGGTTTTAATTTCTACTTCCCATGTGAGTTAATCTGTGTTTTCATGTCAGAGGTGGGTCGCAGATGAGCCGATGGCAAGGACTCGGATGTTGGGATTTTCTGGTCAGAAGAGGCATCTAGTCATAAAAAGGAAAGAGAAAGCGCAAATCAGCAACTCATTATGCATTAGAGTGACCTTCGGTGTAGAAATGAGTTAAAAGTACACTGAGTAAACCGTTCATTCAGATAGGAATCACAGCCTTTTAATCAGAACATATTTTACTGTGAGCAGCAGGATACTCTCAAGTGCTATGATATATGTTTTAGGATACTGTATCAATTCTCAAAGTCATGTGGACTTCAGTTTATGTTGTGGTCAAACCTCCCCAACAAAACAATGTAAACTGAGACAGGAAGTTACATTAGACTATGACAGTTTTGATTACATGGTTGAATTATATTGAATTGTTGTGTCAGAAACTCTGTTTTCTGACGTGTATTATATCACTTGGTTTCGATGCACAGCTCTGATTTATAATATAGGACGGTCTTTTGAACCCTTTTGTCTTGTAACTCCTTACTACTGCTTAGAAATAGACGCAAACAATACTTAATGTAGAGGTTTTCTGCAATTTACTAGGAAAATCTTACAGATTATAGACAATCATAAGCATCGGTGGATTGTTGCTGCCTTTGTAGAAGTCTTCCGGTACTACTGGTGTTGTCTCTCCTTCAGAAAGCTACAAACACTAGTGTTTGACTTTGACCGAGATGCGCTTCCTACAATAGCATGTGGCTTAGTCTTAATCTTATTGTAGTCAGGCATCTGGAGGTTTAAGCACTCCACCTCCCTCTTTCATATGGCACACAGTCTTGTACACTTCACAGCGAGGATCTATACTCCCCACCAAGGTCATATGATAAAGAGGCATCTCCATAAGAGTTGAACTTCACACACATGTGCATACAAACACATCCTCTCTGTGGGTAATCCAACTCTAATCCTTCCACCCAATCAAATAAAGAGAGAGGGGAAGTAAATAAACTGCAGAGTCGGGTGAGGGTGAGCGTCACACTCCTCGTACCGTTTTGTCTTGTAAATGCCAACGGACTGGTGACCTCAGAGACCTGAAGTTCAGCCCTGTTCAGCCAAGCGTCACGGCCCGCCTGAGGGGTCTCACCACACCAGTGGACCACAGAGCAGTGACAGCGGCGACCCACACTGAGACGCCGCTGTCTCCTTCCCTGGCAGCCATTTTTGGCTCGTTGTTGTGGTCAGCGCTGCACTCTCTCTGTCCTGGTCCTGCTTTGACAAGGACACTTGTGTCTTAACCCCCCCTCCCCATCCCCATCCCCACTTCCACACACACTCAGCTGTTGTTCCCCTGCCTGTTTCATTAGATTTGACACCCCACACCCGCCAGCCATTGTCAGGACGAGGAAGGGCAGAATGGGACTATTTGTTGGCATCAGTTTTGTTTGTGTTTGTGAGTGAATGTGGGTCAAAGTTAAGAGCGACATCTGCTTCCACCATCAGTCTCCTTCAGACACTAATTAAATCTGCAGATACAGTACAATACATGCACTGAGGATATTAGCCAGTGCGACCACCTTGACGTCAATGAGGAGAAACAGCATTTGTTTTTAGCCTTCTAACAACTCCAGCTTGTTCCTCATCAGACTAAGGGGAACTGTGCTCATATAGGTCCAATTCAATATAAAGATAATTCCACAAATATTATGTAATCCAACCAAAAAGGCAACTGTCCCCCCTCTTTAATTACCTCCATCCAACTTGGGCTCTGAGCTGAATCGTGCAGCTGTTCGTCCAATCGTGCTACAGAGTCGAGCAGTCTCAAAGCCAATTAATTTGCATCTCAACCGGAGCTCGTCCAATCAAACCCCTCGGCGTGAGCCCCGAGCTCTATTTGACTGTACTTCTTTTACAGACACACAATGCCTGTGACATCTCTTTGGATAATTTATGATGCTTCTTACGGAGAAACCTCATGATCTCAGATATTTAAGCAAGATTGAACGTGACATTTTAACTGGACTCATGTAGATGGGACTTTGTCTGAGGCTTTGGCATCTCTGGTAACAGAATATTACAGCTGGGCCTTAGACTGAATATGTATTGGAGTTTTGGGGTTTGTGTAAACAATGTGATACAAGACTTAAAGGATGAGTCTGGTCTTATTTTAGATGTTTTTTTTTTAAATTATCAACAAATTCTGTGAAAAAACATAAGCTTTTGTGAAGTCTGAAGGTGTAATTCTTTAAGGAATAGTCATGAATATGCAGTTATATTGTCTAAAAATGGTTATTATCATTAAAATGTTGCTGTTTTTAAGCACGTAGGATACTTCCTGCATACATTGTCGGTAAAGGACAATGGATATGGATGTTACTACGCAATTTTGACAATATTGATTCGACAATACAGATGAATGGAGCACAACTGTTACATGTTTGTTGTGCGCTTGGGTTTGTTGATGACTAAAAAACGTAAAATACAACCAGACTTCACCTCTAAGTCGCCACAGCTCTGTGAGTTGTGTTAAGTTATTTCAGTATGCTGCTGCTGTAGGCTGGTGTGAAAAACCAAAAGCACACCTTAGACTGATGAGTGTGATGTAAATATGATGGTGTGCAACAAAAGGAGCTGTGAAGAATGAAAAAAACAAACAAAAAAGAAATAGTCTTGCTGTGTAGTAGCATGCATGCCAGCCAGGTAGTTTAGAAACGTTTCTTCTCTCTCGCGTGCGCGCTCTTTTTTCTTTTTTTTTTTTACCTCTGCTTTTGTCTGATTCGCTTTTTATATGTGAAAATGAGATATTCTTTGTTGGGTTAACTTAAACTGGATCTCAACGGAGTGTTCCTTTAATGGGAAATGTGATGTCAACAGTATTATATCTGTCATCATTATGGTGGTCTGTTTAGATATAATAGAGACGTATCCTCAAGCTCAGTCCTGAAATAGCAAAAGCATGTGAATTCATACAAGCTACTACAGAATTCAACGTAACATCCTCAGTTGTTTTTTAAAACCGCTTCATTATATTTGAGTTAATGTGATCAGCAGGATGTTTTCTGTGGAAAAAAGGGTTATTTAAGTCACACTGCCCCCTCAGATTTACAGGCCTGCATTTAATGTATAGAAATGATCACATCACATCATAGCGTCTATCAATAGCTTTTCTTGTCAATACACAAGATGGTTACACAAAGGCGGCCATTGTACATGTAGCATTTGTCGCAGGCAGCTCCAGCTCAGCCTGTGACCTCACACAAACTTTATATTCACCCCTGCACTGTTTTGTGTCAACGCCAGACAGATCTCAATACAAATACAGATATATAGATATATATGTATATGTAAATATCTGTATACGTGCACACAAGTAATACCCATTTTCTTGTCTATACCTGGGTCCTCCTTGGTTTCCATGGTTACCATCGTCAGCCATCAATGTTACTGTCACACCAAAATGAGGCAGCGCATCACATCACCTGGAGTGACTTTTGTAAAGCCACTTCAGCGTGTGTAACTCCAAAAGTCAAATACTGTTGAAGGGGAAAACTTGAAGAAAAAAACAAATGTGACTGTTTCATTTTTTTGTTTTGTTTTGTTTTGTTGTTCGTTTCATTTTCCTTTTTCATGATGATGTTTACTGTGTTGATTATTTAATAAAGTATTGAACTGAAATCCAAACTCGAATTCTTTTTATACAGTATGAGATAAGATAAGATACCTGCAGCAAATGGTAAAATAGAAAAGAAACGTAAAAGCACACAGGAAAAAAAAGAATGTGTGTGTGTGATTGTGTTTGTAAAACTATACTGTGTGGGGACACGAGTATGAATACGCAGTCTCGTTCTGGGGACACAAAAATTTATGGGGACAAAAAATGCGTCCCCACAAAAACTTAGCACTGAAACGTGTCTAAAATGACTAGAACTATATCTGGTGTGAATTTCAGGGTATGGACCACATGTGATGGTTTTTGTAATGTGTGTGTGTATAACTAGTGATGTTCATAAATTTTTTTTATTATATTTCAATTTTTTTTTGGTACTTGTAGGACCACAGGAAAGTGGTGTCCCCATATTGTATGCAAGGAACTGGTGGTCCCCATAATGTTAGGTTTACAGGACTGTGTGTGTGTGTGGTTTTTACTTTCTGCATCTGCACAGACTCACACACTTAACTAAAACTGCTTTTGTCCTCTCCTCAGATCCAGTTGTGCTAACTTAAGACTGGCAGTAAATTCATGTGGGCATAAAATGGCTTAATGCACGGCCACACAAAAGCCAGGCGGTGCAGATGGCCTTTTGGCTCTGTGAGGAGGGGTCTGCGCTCCATCTGAGCACGTTTCTGCAGCCACTCACCACCCTCTGCACCAACCACAGGTGGAAACACCACGATACTTCTGCTGCTCAACAATAGCCTCCACTAATGATGTGATATGAGGGTTTGTGTGTGAGAAATGAAAGAATGTTCATATTTAGATGTAGTGGTTTGTAGATCTTTATCAGTGTTCGCAGTAGAGGAAGTGTTGAAATATTTATGTATTCAACTGAAAGTATCAAAGTCTAGATACAGTGACTAGATAAGGTCAGATAAGTCTGTGAATGTGTTTGTTCTAAATATGATCCAATCTGCATCGAAGGCTGTTCAGACAGCAGGCTGTAATGTACCATTAGATTTTATTCTGAAATCTGATGTTTTGTTTTTATTTTTTTTTATGCTCGTTCATGTTACATGTTACAGGCGACGTCTGTCAGTTTTGAGTATGAACTGAATGTGACCCTGAAGTGACCCGTATGCACAAAACAGATCCTGACCTAATACGTGACCACGCGGGCGCACACTGTGTTTACTGAAGGAAAAATGTTTTTCCCACCGCTCCTCTTCCTCAGACGCAGAGGTGACATTTCTTGCATTTCAGTGACATAAAAGTTGGATAAATGTGACCTGGTTTGTTAGGCCTGAAGTCACTTTGTTCAAAGCTGCACTATTTTTGTTATCCTGTTTTGTTTCTACAAACTTCTTTTTTGTAAATAAGGTCAGCATAAATAACTCTTGCTTCAGTTTACACCTTTTTGTCCATGTTTGGTACAGAAAAAAAATAACTAAATGTTAAATATGCTAAATATGTTGTGTTAAATGCATAAATAAACTTACTACTACTACTTTGCAAAATATCAGATACATATTAAAGCACATATGACAGTGTTAGATTTGAATGGCATACTCTCATCATAAATGAGAGTCTGTATGTAACTCAAAAGTAATGCAGGAGTCATGTAATGCATTACAGTTATATTGTAAGGTAAATAATTCCTTTTTTTTTTTATTGGAGGATTCATTCGGTACATGACAATCATACAGTGTTCCTTAATGTTAACAAACACTATTGCAAAATGCTATAAGCATTGTGGAAGTGCTTAAAAAGGAAAAAAGAAAGAAAAAAAAAAGGATTAATAAAAGTAAAAATATATAATGAAAATAGTTCAGCTGTGATCCTGTTGGCTGGCAGTTATAGTTATATAAGACCAGACTGGTTCTCAAACTGGGGCTGTGGTTTCATCCCCTTATGGAGTATACAGTACACTCATATGACGCAGTATTTATCATCATATTTACACATTCTTTAAACTGTACAACAGAAATGTTCCCTTTTAATATGTTAGTAACCTGTTGTTTTTCACCCAGTAAACACAGCCTTGGACAGAGTTGGACATTCCCATAAACAACGTATCACAGTACCATTATCATTTTTGACATTTCCATAAGCAATTACTTTTAAATAACAGTAACAAGTAATCTGTAATATATTACAGTTTTGGATAATTGGTGGGAACCCTGATTGCTGTGTGTTTTTCTTAATTACTTTGCTTCATGAAATGACATTATCAGAGTAAAAATCTAAAATAGTAACACCAGGAAAATAATCCAAGATAAACTGACTTTACTTCTTTAATCAAATGAGTTCCATTGATGTTTTTCATCTCATGCAGGATGAATTAAACGCTGCCATGCACAGTATAAAAGGATGAGAAGATTGAATTAAACAAACTGCTCCAGTTGCTTCCACAAAACTGCTATTAGTCCACCGCTGCAAAAGTAAAATAACACAATAAATGTAGACTACAAATGTGGAGCTTTTCATTTTTTCCCAGATGCATTTAGCTTTTATCACATAACAGATGTCTGCCATAAAACTCAAAAATGTCTTTTTGGTCAAAGCAGCTTATTCTGCAAGGCGTTGTGCGTCTGTCTGGTCTGATGGTATTGGGAAATGATTATTTAAATGCCATTTGTAATCTGGGCACAATGGGTGGAGTGGGAGGGAGGGAGGCAGAGGAAAAACCATATGGTCAGATCTGGGGTCAGCGGCCCCCGGCCCAGGACACAGAGGTGAGAGAGGTGAGGGTGGGACGCTTTGATAAAAGCAGAGGACGCATCGTCTCTGCAGATGGCTGCTGCGGACTGACTGAGTTCATCCCAGCTCCGTCCTGTCCTCTGAGGACACAAATCACGCAGCGGCTCTGCCTCCAAGAATCAGACTTCTATAGAGGACCAGTGTGTTCCCAGCGGTCTTCTGAAAGCTTCGGCTGCTGTTCGCTGCTTTTTATCAGCCCTCTGGGATCCACATGCTCTAAAAACCCCTCTGCCAGCGCTGCCTATAGAAGGTATCCAGAGACATTACTAATTCAAGTCGTGGCTTAAAACTACCGCTAATATTCCACCACAAAAAGCTGCTGGTGTCAAGACAAAATCTGAAAATGACATGATAATAGTGTCAGGGTTTTAGTTTTTGTGTTAAAGGATGGTTTTTCAGTGAGTTGTCATTAGATTCACTATAACATACTTTAAAAGCCTCACACCACGACGGTCCAGGGATCATTTCCAACCAGACACCTGTTAGCGTGGGTTCTGTCTGGGTGCCCCCCCACCACCACCACCATCCACAGGTATGGTAAATGGTAATGGACTGCAGTTACATAGTGCTATATCTACACCTTGGTACTCAAAGCACTTTACAAAGCCTCACATTCACACTCATACACCAGTAGACGGCTACTATGCTAATGTACCACGCAAGGTACTACCATGCCAGACCCTACTGGGAGTAATTTAGGGTTCACGGTCTTGCTCAGGGACACTTTGACATGTGGACAGTGGGAGCCAGGGTTTGCACCACCAAGCCTTTGGCCATTGGACAACCCGCTCCACCAACTGAGCCACAGCCGCCCAGGCTAACTGGTCAACCTGGAACTGCCCATACACTGCAAAAAGGATTTGTAAACAAGTGAAAAAAAAAAACTTATTTCTAGAAAATTAGTGTTATTTTGCATCTAAATAAGGGGAAAAAAGCTTGCCAAGAAAATTTTATAACAGAAAAATATTTTTTTTCTTAATTAGATTTTCCAGCTAATATCAAGGTGATTTCATTTCTTATACTAAGTATTGTTTTGTAGAATTATTTTCTTACCCCATTGACAGATTTCCTTGCTCATTATAAGACAATGTGACCAGATTTATGAATATTAGGCTCATTTCTAGCGGGGCATTTTTGCAGTGTGTAAATGTGAGTATGACTGTTGCCCTCTGTAACCCTAGTGAGGATAAAGTAGAGTTCATAAAATGAATGAATGGAGGAATACTTTTAAATTAAAACTCCTATTTGATGCTAAAATGATATTTTCTTTACTTTCTTCTTTGTCCAGGTACAGGGAGGGTGTTAATCAGTAGCACGTTAAGGTTGGATCATGTGTAGATGATTTGGCTAAGATGAAGTGAAATACTATTTTTTAAATTTTACATATAAACTAATATGTGGGTTATATAAAAGTATAAATGAGATAGCCATGTATAATGTAAATTTAAGGATGTGATTTTAAGAAAGGTTGTATATACTGAACATATATATAAAACAGTTTATTGTATTTATATTTAGCACATATATTGTGAATTATGATAGAAAAAATACACATTTAATAATGTTAAATTGAGTGATGTCATATTAATATAGTTTGTTCTTGCAGTGTAAAAATATATGTGTATCTATTTGTTTTTGCAAAATAGCATTAGTGTGGATGAGACATGAGCCAAAAGGCACAAAAAAAATAAACAGAAAGAATAAACATGTAACAGTAAAGATATTCAATAAAACATCACAATTTCATATGAAGATTAAATCTGAAAAATCTCACAAGGATATGTTGATATCAGACAAATAGCATCACTGAGTAGGTTTAAGGATTCAATGAGTTTTCATAAAATTTACAGCAAAAAGCCTTATGTAGGACAGATAGATTCAGGAGCTTGAATTATTTATCAAAACACTGCTTGTGTCAAGATTTAATGTTTATATGTTCAAGGATTTATCATTGGCGTCATCAGTTTTCATCCTGTTTTTAATATTTTGCATAAAAAGCACTGAGCCTTGAAGTGAGACAATACAGGCGGAGAAAATGAACACAAATAAATAAATAATAATAAAAACGCTCAAATCCAGTAGTTTCAGTAAAATACAACCACGATTTAAAGTAAATAAAACAGCTACACAAAGACACCTTTAATATGTGACATATTTTTTTCTAGATGCAAAGTCATTCTAAACAAAACAAAAAGTTGATTTTATTCAACACAAGCCTTCGCATAATCCTTGATTTTTATAAAGCTCCCTAAAGGATTATAACTGTCAAACCTTCATCTGCTCACTGTCTGGCAGAGTGTCAGGCATCAAAGTTAAAAATAAAGTATTTCCCCAAACAGTGAAGGGACAAATAAAGATGTTACGCCTCAGCTGTGCTTTAAAAGGAATAATATAATTTGATATCGGGTCAGTTTGCGCTGTGAGATTCTTTACAGATCATGATACAGTTTGGGACCTTGGAGAACAGAGGCCCTGCTGGCACGTCCTGACTGAGCGAACAGATGGTCCGCCCAGCCATGCACCCACAAGTAGTGGGCGAAGGACAGTGCCAGAGGGGACGCCAGACTCTGCAGGGACGTCAAATTCTGTGGAAAGATCTGTGATGAAGCAGCGGTCGCACCCTTTCCTCACCCTCTGCCCTGGCTGCGATCTCACCTTGGCTTCAAGTGCCGACAAAACAGTCACAAGTTTAGAGGGTGAAGAAAAACTGTCCCCAAAAAGAAAACGTGACTGTGTTTGGCTGCGTAATTAAATGACAATGAGTCGCCTGATAAAAACAAAACGTACCTACAGACTTCAGTCATGAACCAGCACTATTTAGATTAATTTGTGTTACAGAGTATTATGTACAGGACGCAAAATAGAATAGAATAGAATAGAATAGAATAGAATAGAATAGAATAGAACAAATCTTTATTGTCACTGTTACAGGAAGAATAAAAATATGTTAAGCAGCAAACAATTAAAGTACAAAAAGGAAAATATAAATAAATAAATGCATAAATATCATACAAATTTGTACAAAAAACATATATACAGAAAAGATTGAGAATATGGTTAACTATATAAAATAAAAAAAACTATACATAGACTACAAATATATACAAAAAGTTAAC
>JAPSES010000058.1:13773192-13785869 GCA_029822895.1 Maxillicosta whitleyi
TTTGTGGCAGGGACCCCCCCCCCCCCCCTTCCCATGTAATCCTCCCCAGTGACATGTGTCCCCTTCACATTCCTGATAACTGCCTCATATATGACTATCTGGAGCCCTCCCTGGGTCTGGCTATGCGGCACGGCAGGAATGGCTGATCACATGAAAATCAGCCAATTTCCGAGCACGACCGATTAAGACACCTGAGAACTAACTCCTTATATCTTGGACAACAGTAGAATTCAATTGTTTGGACTGTGGAAACCCATGCAATGTAGAAATAATGTGCAAAAAGATCCCTTTTTCACTGGACACAGAACCATGTAGCAGTAGATGGTAACCATGATCCCACTGCGCTGCACCTCAACCCCATGTTTTTACAGTGTTATGTCATTTCTGTCAATTACATCACACCTTAAGGAATAAATGTAACAATAACTTCAAACTACGTCACATCTGTGCCTTCGTAACAGCGACATACAGGATGAATCTGGGGTGTGTATATGTTCTGTGTTAACATTATGAACACATGCTAATGCAGGCATAATTTGCTCCACTAACCCCTCACTTGGTGTCCTAGTAAACATTTCACATGCACCCAAGGACTCAGCAGTAATTTAATATGTTTACACTCCCATGTCCAGCCTCTATCACAGGTGCCAGCAGCAAACTGTGGCATTTCACATGGTTCACACTGCTGGATAATGTGCTGCCTGTAGACAATGAGCTATGTTTGGAGTCTCCTTGAACATAGGACAGTTACATGACTCACTTGGTGTTCCTATTTGACACTGTCAGACTCAGTCGGATGTGCTCGAACGCGTTGTCTCGGGGCTGATGGTAAGGCGTTGAGCAGTTTCAGACTGTTAAATCAGGTGAATCCGAGCCATCCGTGTGCAGGGAAGAGGATGCAAGACGCTCTTTTATCCCAGAGCGAGGCTGCACGCATCGCACTTCAAAGACTGCACAACATCAGACAGAAAAGCAGAGGCTCGTGCTGCATCTTTGATCTGTGATCTGGTTAAATGGAGCAGCTGTTTTCAACAACAAGGAGAAGCCACTTGCGTCTTCTCTTCCTTCCCTGGTTGAGCGATTTGGGTCGGAAACATTGGAAAAGACTGGGTCGTGTGTTTGTTTGCTCCCTTTGTAAAAGAAAACAAAGCCAAACAGTGAGTCTCAGTCAATGGAAACCAACTGAATTTACTCAGTTTGGGAGGTTTTGTCATTTCATTGTGTGTTTTTAATGATTCACATTATCTTATTTCTGCAGCTAAATCCATTCGGCATGTGTCATTTGAACTTGAAGGCAAAAAAAATGGGATTTTAAGAGTTTTAGTGTGTCTGAAATACATCATTTAACAGCACAGCTTCAGATAGTGTTTCAACTTTGTCATCACATGGACACACCACAGGAAAATTAACCTGAAAACGAGCAAAGAATAAGTGGAAAAATACTAAAAAGAAAAATGAGACTGCAAGAAGAACAGCAAACTCTGTATTTAAGTTTACATTTTTATTTTATTATTTTTTTGTGTTCAATGCAGTTGAGTATGAGTCTGCAGCCTGTTTAGACCGACTCACTGATCATTTGGACTGCTCACATTTTACACAGATAGATCATATTCATCATAATTTATTCCAATAATCCTTGAGTTTTTGCCACCTTTTTATCTCTCATGATCATATCTCATTATTATATTCTGAGGGTGTTTTTGGTGAATGCCTCCACATGTTTTCACCATTATATTCTGTTTCACTTCAATGATTTCATTTCATGAGATTACATCATGACTTAATGGTTTGACGAGATTACACGTAATATATAAAAATGACTACTACAGTAGGCTATATTGAATTATTTCAACTATATAAAAGATGATGTTAATGAAAATATCTTCTTTATCAGCCGTGCTTTCATGGTGAGCCAAGCAGTGCGTTAACCTTCTCTAAAATAGTAAATGGACTGCACTTATGTAGCGCTTTTCTACACCTCGGTACTTAAAATGCTTTACAAAGCCTCATATTCACACTCATACACCAGTAAGCAGCTGCTGCCATAACCTACTGGGAGCAATTTAGGGTTCAGTGTGTTGCTCAAGGACACTTTGACATGTGGACAGTAGGAGACAGGGTTTGAACCACCAACCCGTTTGTCTTTGGACAACCCGCTCTATCAACAGCCGCCTAAAAGATCATTTCATTACATTACATCATGTAGTGCTTAGTACCTTTATTTTCCAACTTCACCAGTGAACCTCTTCCTCTATGTTTATCTGATGTCTTGATAAACACAGAGTACATTTTAATGACATTATATTCCACTCACTGCTCTTTTTTTTTTTTTCTTTACCAGGGTTTTTTTTACATGAAAACCATCTGAACCAAAAATGCAAAAGTGCCATTTTGTTCTCACTTTAAACTCCGCATTTAGATGAGCGTTTCTGGGTCAAATCTATGTTTCAATGGAAACGCAAAAGTGTGTGGAATTTCCTATAGATGTAGTATACACGCCAGATGGCTAGGTGGCAACACTCCCAAGTGTCCCTGTGTAGAAGTATTCACTTTTCTTTTACTGTTGCACGTGTAGCGTGAAATACATTAAAGAAACCAACCACATAGGCTACAACATGGTGAAGAAGAAGGGTGATGATTTTGTTTGGACTGATGAGGTGGTTGAGCTTTTGCTTGATGTCACATTAAACTACAAAGCTACAAAGGCACAGGAAAATGTGGACTGGGAGTCCTGCCAGTCCAAATACAGACATATATGGACAGATTTTATACAGAAATATCAATCTGATTCCAGACAGTATCCGCACATACATTCGCATGCTTGTCACGTCATTTCTATTCGACTCAAGACACAGTTTTTGCGTTTTTCACCCTTTACACGGTGACAGGACGGTGGAGCGTTTTTGAGATTTCCACTCTGGAGGGTGTTTTCACTTTTTTGCATTTTCAACCACCAAAAATGCAATCACTATCTAAACGATATAGGGCATCCGATAAAATGTTTTGCATTTTTTTCACCCCCAAGCGTTTTCGTGTAAAGTGCCGCTTAAATTGAAACAACAAAGATGAGTCACATCAGTCAAAGGAAACACACACCTTTGTCATATTCCGATCCCACTATGATCACAAATACAAAACACACACACAATGAGAAAATATCCAACCAACAGTACAAGTTAAAAAACAATCGGTAAAGGGAAGTATTTCACTAACTGCTGTTGATTTTCTAAAAGGGATTTGCTTTCAGACGGAGGAATATTTGCTGTATTGCACTGATGAGGCGTATTCTGTGATCGTGTGTGTTATTCCAGTCTTCAGTCTGTGTCACCAAAGCTGCAAATGGTCGATTTCAACTCTTTTCTTTTCCAATAGCAGTGTTTTGTGAATTAGCACAATAAATCTTTTTTTTTAGCATTTTCGTTACTTAAATTGCATTCTTAAATATTACTTTTCAATCTAATGTATCTATGTGAATCGAATATCTCATATAAAATTTAATTAGTCTCTAACTTTTCTGAAAGTTCAAGTATTTTTCTCAATTTCACATCAAATATTTTCTAATATTGTGTAGTATTTTGTACTTTGTTTACATATTATGAACATTAGTAATAAGATACTTTCTCACATCTGTGTCTGCGTCAGTCCAACAGACTCTTTGAATGAACCAGCGTCATTGCAGAGTAACTTGTACTGACAGTGTACGAACACTTCATTCTACACGTCTACAAACCACGGTATTCGATAGCACTTCTTTTGTCTTCGACTTCTCCAAAAGGCCCGTCATGGGTCATGTTTCAACTGGGGGAATATTAACACCCAGTCATTCGTTCAGCTCAGGTCAGGCCTGTGGATGAACTGAGACTGACCGAGCGTATGTTTAAGAGGATTAGGTCTGCACTTCAGTTTCACTGCAGTTATGAAACAAATACATTTTCAACCTAGTGATAGTCATGAGACTGTCACTGTAGAGCCTGAGAATACGTTTGTTACTTTTTCCTCCACATTTTGTACAGACGGCAGCATCAGAGCCATCTGGGTGAGGCACATGATCTGTTTGGTTGTCGCCTGTTGCGTCAAAGTGGTGACACCGTGCTATTTTTGTCGACATGGCATTGAAAGGCAGTGATCATTGTAAATGAGCGGGCGGAAGAATGCACTGTTGAATTAGATGCAACTTTTTTTTTAAATCCCTGTGTGGTATCGGCACACAATGGATTACGTCAAAGAGGGTGAAAAAAACTTTTCTTAGCGGTGTTGACAGCAGCATTGTCCTCATGTTTATGTAAAACCTCTTTCTATATCAGAACTGGGAGGCAATGGCACAAATTAGATGCACACATCTACATCAGTGCACCATCGTGGCCTACATAAAAACACTTGTGGTTGCTGCAGTGACTCTGTAAAGAAGCTAAGGCAAGATACTTTCAGTGAATGACATACGCAGTATAAAACAGGATGCATTTTACTGAATCTTGTGTGCTTTTTAAAGTACAGGTTGCTATAATTTAATTTTTGGACCTGATACTGATATTAAGGAGCAAAAGAATGTGATGTTTAAGTAATATATTGAAGGCTAAAAGGTAAAAAAAAAAAAGTCACTTGAATAATATGCAATATGTTCTCTTCGTTTTACCTGTTATCATACACACATCACCTGGTGTTAGCATTAGCCATTAACAATTGACTGAATGATATACAATGGACCCAGGGTATCACTAAAGTTTAACAATACATTTTACACGCAGTAAAGGCTTTAAAGGGTTATTAGCAAAAAAACAAAAAACAAAACACAAACCCATATAGAGTAGATAATAATATGTATGTTACATACATTTATAGGCAAGAAACTTACGGTAAGTGCCTCCATCATTAAAAATATACTTTTGCAAGTTGAACAATTGTTGTGAAGACAGTAAAGTACAGTTTGTTTTTGTGTGAAACTGCTCAGTGGACTGCGTCTCTTCACTCATGTGATCCACATCACCAACACCTCAAGGGCCGTTGCCAAAGCACATGTCACCTTGTTCTTGGAAAATGGGTGAAAATGTGTTAGCAGAGGTGAAAATCTGTGCAAGTCTGGCCACGTTGGATGCTGAAGACACCTTCAGTGACTCTGAGCAGCTTGTGGAGAGACAACATTATCATAACGTGACTTCAGGGAGTATTTCTCAATATGTATTTTCACAATCTTATATATTATTTATCGTCACTTTACTAATTCTTTGTTGCTAAGTGTGTAGTTCCAGGTCTTTATCATGTCTTCCTGAGTCACATTCATAGCTATAGTAAAACATTCACCCATGACTCTTATTACATCAGCATCAGTACTTCAGCAAAATGTTTCAAATGTCACATTTTGTTTCACTGGATAAACTAAGCAGATGCAAAAATCCTATGATCCTATGACTGCCTTAGAGGCAGAAAACCATACGTAGGTGGGTGATGAGGAATAAATGTACGATAAGTCATTTGCTAGCAACCAAACACAATGACATGAGGCTGCAATAAGATCTTTACCCTCCTGTGATGGTAAATAGGAGCGATAACACAACCAAATTCTATTTCAGCAGTGAAACAGTTAATAGCAATGCCCAGATAAAGGTTAATAATCACCCCAATCTGTGAGTATACTTTCCACTGTGTCTGTGTGATGCTCAGCAACCATTCTACTAAATGTCACTGCAGACCTACATTGCTGGGCAGATTTATAATCCATGAATTATTGTAGTTTTTGTTGCTGTGTGTTTTATTTCATGAACCTTCACCAGGTATATGTAGTAACTGTTTTATCAAAGCAATAAGCCATTCAAGGCTGTGGTTTAAAGTGATTTTGGAAAAACTTTGATGTGTTGATCGCTCAATGTGAAGTAGCTTATTGCATTTACCAACAAAAAAATTCAATTTTATTGACACGATTCAATAAAACTGATCCCAGTTTTCATTTGCTTCAGATAGAAAATCCAATCAACAACATGTGTGCAAGAGCCCAAAACACAAAGGACAGAATACAGATTACATCCTCTAACAGATGCATCTGTATTTTTTGATCAAAACAGTCACATGCACTCCACACTTCCACCTGTGTCTATAAAACACGACGAGAAGAAAGCTGCTCTCTCCAGGGAAGGCACGGAGTGGAAAATTCCTCCTTCAGTGGCCAAACAAACAGCGTGGGGCCCAGAAGACGCCTGGACAAACTTGGCATTGTTGAGAAGAATAAGTGCCTTATCTGTGGAAGCCCTGGGCTTTGGGGAACAGAGGGAGGTGCAAAAGCACTTCTCAGCATTAAAACAATTACATTCTTCTGGGAGAGAAGTGAAAAAGATTTGAGAAAAGGAACTATCAGGACACATAGCACATAAGACGTCCGACTAATTGAGAGGTAAACATCTGAGAACTTTTTTCCACTGGCTGTTATGACCCAGTGCCCTCTGTAAATATTTAACAGACAGTGAAAGACAGTCGAGAAGCAGTTGTGTAATAGTGTTTAGATGATACGACCATGATTAACAGATATTAACCTGTAACCACTTGTTCATATTTTTAGTGCCTTTCATCATTGACCTTGCATGTCAATTCTGATGAGTCAACGGGAATAGTACACCTGATTTTTTCAACAATGTGTATGCCAGTAACCCACATGTGACAGTAGTAAAGACCTGTGATAGCTTCACAAACATAATAAACTATAAATGCTTTAAATGGCATCTTGTGATTTTCCTTAACAGGAAACACTGCAGCTTGTGCTAAACTTCATGTATGAACCCATAAAAACAGTGTAATGACAGCTGCAGTGGCTAAGATCGGGTGAAAAATGACTAAATTGAACACCTTCTGTCTGCAGTTCTCTAGACTAAGAGATTCAATATTAATATAGACCTAACATTGTTTCATACTCCTGCAGAAAAGTTTCATAGTCGATCCACAGAGTAGAGCAGTCCAGTCACGGCTCATGGGATCTGAACAGCGGCCGGTAATTATGGCTGTCAATCACACATCTAACCCGCCTACATGAAAACACCTGTGACCTGAAAACACCAAAACCTCACAGCCTGGACTTCCTACAGCCTGAAAAGAGCTCACAGCAGTGAGTCCAATTCTTAGGCTGACAGGTAATTACCACTTTAAAATAAGCTTTAAAATAAAATGTGGTATTGAATCTAGAGTCCAGAGTTTTCACATATTTTTGTTGACAGTGATTTCCTATTGGGATGGGGAAAAAAATAAATAAAAGAATACCTGCTCATACATAAATCAAGTACACTGATAAATGAAATCACAAGTTAGGAGAATTCAATGTCTGCACTTGACCCATCTGAATACACACAGCATTAGCATTAGCGTTAGGAATAGTGATTAGCATTAGCACATTAGGGGCAGTTAAAGGCACTCAGGTACCAACTCCAGGACTTAGTCAGCACCGTGGTCTAGGATATCACAGGAGAATCAATTAACCTACATGTACTTGTTTTTACCTAAAGCACATCAGGATTTTGCAATAGTATGATATCACATCAATGTTCTAATGTAAATATATGGACCTAAGTGATCAAAATTTAGATGATTTATTTAGATGATTTATTTGTCCAAGATTACGATCAAATAGTTAAACAGATGTTAGAGACACATGAATAGAAGGGTTGGAGAATGTATGCATATATATATATATATATATATATATATATATGAAAAAGACACCAGGTTCCAAGTGCAGTTCAACCCAAACATGATCATTTTGGAAAGCATTGCACAGGAATGCAGGCACATATTTAATAGTATGAAAAAAGTCTTTTTTGATCATTAGAGGAACTATTATGACTTTGACTTTCCTTTCACATGAAGAAAACATTAGTGGTGTACTGGTAAAACATTCCATACTCTATTGTAGACTGTGAGGATGAGTCAGATTTGCTCTGTTTGTACTGTTGTTTCCTACACAGGAAACTGTCAAAACCGACAAGAAGAAGAGACCGCGTCTGAAACGTTTCTGAACAACGTCAAGCCTGTGATGTGCTCTGATACTTCAGTTCACGCTTCACTGAGTGTCCATATCTACATTATTAATATACAGTTATATCTCTTAGGGCATATTATCTTCAGATTATGAAAACACAATAATAGACAATGGCAAAAGATTGGAACATTTTACATGTTTGTACAACTCAAAATACTGATATGCTCAAAACAAAACAAAACAAAAGGTCAGGTTTGGAATCAGCCAAGCAGCCGAGAAAAGATGTTTTTCAGTAGCAGGCAAAAGGGTTTATTTTGTTTTCCAGTGTTATTATGTAGTGATGCATTGCACACATGGCTGACTTTTAACACTAGTTGTCATCACTATTAGAAGAAAGTGAAAGAAAGACATTTTAGACCAGTATTAGAGAATGGGTTGAAGATAAGGCAGAATAAACAGCAACCACTGTGGTCTGTACCCTGATCCATGGATGGATGGATGGATGGATGGATGGATGAGGTCATACCAAACTCAACCTTTGGTTCTAAAATATTTCCAAGTTAACATTTGTAACAAATTTTACATCCTTCTGTTAAAATGTTCTTGAGGTTCCATATTTTAAAGGAGTGATATTTTGCTTTTTTAAATGGAATTGTGCATTTTAAAACATTTCCCTGTGGTCTACATAAACTGTAAATGCTCTGCTTGGGTCTTAATTCTTCATTATTTCAACTCCACAGGTTCATCTTCAACACTCTTTCTGAGTAATGACACCAGAAAGGTCATTTTGAGCGCTGGCCCTTTAAATGCACATGACTTTCAATCACACCACTTTATGCCCCGCCCCCTCCAGGTTGCTGACCATGCTTCTCTGTCACATTCAACCACACAATTGAACATCTTAGGTAAGTTTGGACATAATTTTAATATGGACTACAACCACTGCAGCTGACAAACAATTATTTGATACTTTGAGAAATGTTCATCAAGTTTTGACCTAATATGAGCAAATATCGTGACATGATTAGTTATAGACGTAACAAATTACGAAGGAATTAAATCAGGTTCTAGAAATCCATTCAATTTTTGCTGGAATGAATATAAAGATAGTTTTGCAGCACCTGGAGGGTTCAAATTCAACCTTTATGAACTATTAGGGTCCAAATACACAAATAAATGAACCAAAAACCAATAAAAGTGGGTTTAGATGAATATAATACAAAAGTTGAAAGAGACAAGTCATCTTTTTGACCATTTCAGGAAGTGTTATGACTTGGAGTTTCCTTTCACTAAATGTCTGCCAGGAAAAATCAGCTGGTAGAACTTCCTGTACTGTACTGTAAACTGTTGAGTCAGATTGGTTCAAGTGTTAAAAACAGAATAACCAGTCGTACATCACATTGTGACAGCGGTTATGAAAGGAGACCTAGCACTTAGCAGGCACTTAGCTCTGAAAACCATGTCCCAGCATTTGACCCTCGATATTGTACAGTACAGGGATGATTCAATTACTCCATTGGAACTATTACATAAGACAGAACATGAGCCACAGAGGACAAGAGTCTGAGATGCCAAGAAGTCACTGCGGAGCACGTCACTTGGGTTCACTTTGGTTGAGTTAAAGCAAAATTCGTGAAGATTTAATTAAGTAATTCTGCAACACATGTTCTCAGTATGAGCCCATTTAGTCTGGAGTGTGTCGTCTACAAACAGAACAGCATGCAATCCCGCAATAAAGTCATCGCTTTGGATCATTTCCAACAGTACACAGTATGCATGAATAATAGAAATGGCATCTTAACTTTCTGTAACTGAACTGTAGGGGAGTGTCTGATGAAAACAGTGTAATCCTGGCATGAAGGCATGAAATGTGACCACACAACATAGAAATAAATTAAAATGTAGTACACCCTGTCCTCATTCTGAAACAAGGAAATGAGTTGATTGGAAACAAGTCCCAAAATGATATGAGTGCCTACAGATCTTGCTTGTCTAGTTCATAGACTGTATTTAACACATGGAAAAATCCATAGTTTCCAAAGAGAGGTAATGAAACCGTGGTGTGATGTCATTATAGTAGCACCTCCTTGCCTGTTAGCTAATATAAATGGGTTTTTCAGATTAGCACCAGTGATGCTTTGCAGATGAGTAACAGTTCGGTGTTTCTGTAAGCATCAATTACTGTTACTTAACCCATTAAAGACCTAGTGTGACTTTTGTGCCAGTTCCCAAAGTCTCTATTTAACCTCTCCTAAGTGATTTATTTGAATATTTTCCTCTACATTTTGCATTTTTTTCCCAGTGAAAACCTTGTACTTTTCTATATTTAATTCACTGATCATGTAGATGTTCATTAAGACTCAATTAAGTTAAATTTACAGTCAAATTTATCATTAATTGAATATAAACCCACACTTTCCATCCACTATCGTTGATCCAACTCCATGGGTTTTACTGGTGAATCAATGTTTTAGAAGATGACGGTGTTTCCATGGTAACTACAGACCCTCTTAATGTCCAAATGGGTCATATCTGATGATCATGAAAAGATGACAAACTGTATTTTACACTAATTATTTACATGGATTCATAGGATTAAATGGAATTAAACCGTTTCAATCAGTCTATGCCTTTAGTCAGTGGTTGTTTGGGTCTTTATGGGTTATAAAAGTAGTTATGACCTTATTTATGCACAAACTTGGATGAGTTATGTAATCGTTGCCATTACCAAACCATCTTTTTCCAGGCTGTGGAAAGAAAAAAACATCTCTATTTCTGCTGCAATGTTGGGTCTATGAGGATTAGCACTGCAATAAAACACTAACCGCAATTATTCCACTATATTTTATACAGTATAATGATAACTCATAGGTTTAATATGTGTGTCAAACATGCGGTGTCAAAACATGCACGCCAAAGGGTTCAATCTGGGCCCTGGGATAAATTTGTGAAATGTAAAGATTGATTAAAATTATTTTAGGATCAGATCACTTTACCTTTAGATTTCCTGAACTAACCCATGTATGGGAACTAAGTATATGTTATGTTCATGAGATAACTTTTGTTATGATGTGACGCCAAATAAATACATTTTGTTTGGCTGATTGATAAATAAGACTATAAAACCAAAAATAACCATCTGGCTTCCACTTAGAACTAAAAACAGCCTTTAAAAAAAAAACGAGGAAATAGTTATTTGACATTTATTGTGATAACTGTTATATGGAAACATTCATCATAATATAATTTTTGTTCATATCACCCAGCTCTAATGGGTATTCACTCGATTTTAGAGTCAATAAGGAGCCCCTGGTTTTGGTCGCTTTTGCGTTGGCTTTGTTTTTCAGGTCTGGAGGTTGTCATTTGGTCTGACATCTCTAGAGGATAAGTATTTTTGGCAGGAGAAAGGACACAAAAATACAAATAATGTTAAAAAACACAAAATAACAGATGGATTGAGGCTAAAACTACTTGGTTAAAACTGGGAAAAGATAAGTGAAGGGAAACATAAGAACATGGATCAAGTTGATCTCCAATGTGAAGATTCTGTAAATTAACCCTTCATCATGCAAGTGACTATTTTTGGTCATTTCCACATACATCAAAATCATAATTTATTATGGCATAACCCTCTGTATTTTATGATTTTTCAGTGAACAGCAAGTGTTTTCCTTTATTTAATTTGTCGATCATAGGTGTTCATTAAAGCTCAGATTAAAGTTGAGGGTTATTGTATCAGAAACAAAGAAAACTGAGGAAAAAGTGATTTTTTTTTCCCTGCAAAATCTCTCATTAACTGAACATAAACCCAATGTCTCCATCCACTGTCATTGATCCATCTCCATGGGGTTTACTGGTGAATCAATGTTGTAGAAGATGACGGTGTTCCCATGGTAACAATGAAACCTCGGAACATCCAAATGGCTCATATCTGATGAGCATAAGAAGATGAAAAACTGTATTTTACACCAATTACTGACATGGATTGATAGAATTAGCGGATCAGAAGTTATTATACATTTTACATCAGTACGGTTTTGGTCGTCGGTGGTTGTTTAGGTCTTTGGCCAAGACCAAACATACAATGAACAATTATTAGAAGAGTGAACACAGTAAGAATTCTCTATTTTATAATTGAAGTAACAGTGGCAAACAGTCTCTGCACTTTTTTTCAAAGCACCACAATAGAGGAAATCAGAATTACAACATTAAAACGACAGTAACATACCATGCCTTGTTTTTCAGTTCAGTTTGGTTTTACGTGTCATTTTACAGATTAATTCTTTGCGGTTTTGGAAACCAAACTTTATTACTAATGGGTTTGCAGACATCACTGCTGTCAGATATATAAACACATTCTCTTGGTCTTCCTTTGCTCTCACCACATGCGTGAGGGAATGGGTGGGAGTGGGGGTGAGGGTGGGGGGAGTGGTGTTACTGATGTGGGAACTGTGGGAAACAAATCAAGCAAACAGTAACTGGTTGCTTTGAAATGGATCTTTTTTTCACTCTAGTCAGTGATGTGAGTAAATAACTTAACAGCGGTGGTTTCAAAGGGTCTCGTCTTAAAATCCCAAGTCCGCACGGTCCGACACCCGAGTAAAAACGCACACAAAATGGGACCAAGATGTAAGAAAAGTAGTCTCGAGATCAAGACCGATCTCAAGTACTACAACACTATATTCTAATGCTCCAAAATACATGTTCCTTTCATCTTACGTGT
>JAPSES010000058.1:13785969-13801266 GCA_029822895.1 Maxillicosta whitleyi
AAGTTGGTTGGTTTTGTAAAGGTATAGCCTAATGACCACACATGCATTTCTCTATATTATGATCAAAGCTGGTTTGAATTGTGTATAGCAGTAAAAACAAAACTTTAATGGAAAAAAAAACTACTTTAACCTTTAAAGACCCAGTGCTATGTTTGTGGCGGTTTACAAATGATGTTTTGTCTCTGTTTTTAACTTTTCTCAAGTAATTTATCACCAGTTATTCTCATATTATGGACAGTATTTTGCATTCTTTAGTGAAAATCAGGTGTTTTCCTATATTTTATTCACTGATCATGTAGATGTTCATAAAAGCTCACAATAAAGTTCAGAGTTATATCTAAAACAGAGAAAATGAAATAAATATTATACTTTTAAGTAAAATATATTAATAACTGAACATTCCAAGTGTATCCATCCACTGTCATTGATCATCTCCATGGGTTTTACTGGTGAATCAGTGTTGTAGAAGATCACAGTGTTTCCACGTTCACTAGCGAGCCTCTGATCGCCTAAATGAGTCATATATGAAGACCATGAAAGATGACAAACTGCATTTCGCACCAATTATTTACATGGATTGATAGGATTAATGGATCAACGGGTATTTAACTTTTTATATCAGTAATTGATTTTGGTCACCAGTGGATGTTTGGGTCTTCATGGGTTAAACCAATACCTTTTACCCATTTTGTTCAGATATGCAATGGATTTATTGGATTCATTTTCTGATGTTTTATACCATGCTTCATTCAACACATCAGACGTTTCTTCTGCTTTGTGATGGGATCAGGAATCACACTAAATTGTGACTTTAATGTTTAGCACCCATTTAGTTCAGGTTTCTTGGATTTATTTTAATGCTGCAGCATATTTCCTGTATTTTCTAGTTGAATCTAAAGAAGAAGAAAAAAAAGAGATATAAATGTGTATGCTCATTTCAAACCTGCAAAAAAAACAAACAAACCTAGAGACAGTCCCTGACTTTTGCACAGAACCATCAATGTTTAATGTTTTTACTACTTAACACATTGTTTGTAGTTTAGCAATAGCATAGTATAGCAATGCATCATATTCTATACATGTTTGTAGTTTCAGTGTCATGTGAAGACCATGAATGTGTAAAGTAAGCTTTCTATGAGCATGGAAAAACAGCCTTGTTTTTAGTTCCCCGTTAATGCATTTGCCAGCAAATTCTAGATGGTTTTTAAAGAGTTTACTTGGTTTAAGGAGGAGGATTTTTCAATGCATAAGGGAACATTTAATCAAACACTGAGACATTGGAAATGTGTGGTTTTTCAGTGGAGGGGGATGCAAAAGAGCATTGTGAAAAGTAATAAGTTGCAGAAAGTACAATATTTGCCTCTGACATGTAGTGGAGATGAAAATAAAATGCTCTAATATGATATAGAATTGTATTTAAGTAGTTATGTTCGGCCACTGTAATGTAGTAATAACACAAACATTTTATTTTGACTACAAAAGTGTGTTTAACAAAAGGATCCTAATGGTTTTCAGTCACATGAGGATGTTTGGTGACAAGATTTTGCTACTCCCATTGTTGTTTGTACAGGTATTTTTGTCCTCTATATCATTGAAAGCACTGTTTATGTGGTTAAATATACAGTTCATTTCTTGTCATCTAGAAAATGTTGTTTTCTGTGTACAAACAAATAATACCCACAATACACCTGCTTACAAAAGGTATTTTAGTGAATTATTGGAAGTTATTATGGTAAAAAAAAAAAAAATGGCATTTTGCCTCTTCTTATGTAAATCACAATGCTCTTACTACTTTACCTTCCAGCTAATAAGCTCAAATGAATGGAAACCATGACTTAATTGGTTGGCACATGCTGTGGTTGTCAACTGTGGGAGGAAATTAACATCTGGTATTCTTTGGTTTGATGATTTTCAGAAATACATACGTCAAACACTAAGGTGATTTTTCTTACTATAATTTAAAAAGCATGAATGTCATTCTTTAGGTTTGTATTCAACTGTTTGATGGCATTTTTAATGGATTATTATTGAGCTTGTGATCTAAACATCTAACTAATGAAAGAATATATGGTTAGTTAATCTCATTGAACCATGCAGTGACCTTACCTTTCAATTATTTTTGAGTTGCACAAATTCACATGTGCTTCCATTTTGCTCTAATGATTCAAGTAGCACACTTTAGATATAGAACATGCTCCGCTAATGACAGCCTGACACATTGGTGTGGTTTTGAGTTTGCTATCTGACCTATTTTCTCGTTCTTTGTCTACATTATGTCAGTTAGATAAATGCTTCATCTCTCCAGCTGGGGGGAAAGGCCAGTGAGCAGGCAGTGGACAAAAGGATGTTAGATCTTATCCCCCTGGGGCATCTATTGATATGGCAGCTTGCACCTGAGCACCTAATGCTTCAGGAGAATCTGTTTTCGCTGAATGTAGGTTAGGTCCCATGTAAGGTGGCACGCTTCCTTAATCCCACAGTAAACATGGGAGTGATGGGGATAGTGGGCAGCATCAGTACGATACGTGCCTCACATGCAGGTCTTGTGCTGGGGATTAGACCCGGGTGCCCCATTTCCTCGACAGCCGCTACCTCCCTTGCTGATCCCCCCGCGATAGTGGTGGTGGCAGGTTGCATTGATGCGCCTCCATGAGACGAGGGGAGGGGAGACCCGTGCATCAGGATACTACATAAGGCTTTACCCACTTTCACTTATTCTGTGCTTTTGTGTGTTTGCTCTCGTGGTTATGTGAAGCAGGGTCCGCACAGGCTTTCCAGCTGCAGAGAGTAGGCTGAGCGTGCAGACATGTCGGGTCGCTCCGCTGCAGAGATGGATGAGTCACAGGAGCTGCCTGAGCTGCCAGTGAGTCTGCACACGCTGATGCCACCACACAACACAGGAACTTTTTAACAGCGACAGCCTAAAATGCACCCACATTTAAACTGTGCAGCATGTATTTGTTCTTGTTTATTTTCAGCAGGATTGTATTTAATGTTACCTTTGGAGATGCAAGGTGAAATATGACCAGAGTACAAACTACTTAAGACATTAATAGCATGTTAGGTTTTTTTTTTTTTAACTCATTATTTATTTCAGTTTAACAGCTTATACATGCTAAAAAGGTGAGTACACTTTTGAACACACATTTTGCATCTGCAGTCAGTGTTATACATTGTACCATCAGAAATCTATGGCAGGTTCATTTAAAAATATTGAGCATTTTAAGGTAAAACAACACAGTTACGGAAGATGAGGATTTTACACAATCGATGCACAGAAAGGTTGTGTGTGTGCGTGTGACTGAGTTTATGGCTTTATATGAGAAGCGAGAAAGATTCATTGCATTAATGAGGCAATCATGGGGGGCCTGTTTTTACAAATTTTTTCTCTTTGATGTTGGATCACTGAAGTTTCAGTGGTGTGACCTTTTCTGTGTGGAGTATTCTATCTTCCCCCCCACCATCCAAAGACATGCACTGATAGGTTGATTGGGTACCGTACTTTCCGGACTATAAGCCGTTACTTTTTTCTCACTTTGAATCCTGCGGCTTGTACAACGATGCAGCTTGAGTATAGATTTTTTTTTTTAGACAGGTGGAAGGGGTGATGCACCGAGGAAGACGCTAGTTTTAAGCTTAACTCCTTCACACACCCTCATCATGGAAAACACATGAAATGTATATAAACTGAAGAAGAGGAGTTAAGAAGTTTCAGTGGCAGGAGAAAGATGGAGATAGAGATCAGCGACTTTTTTGTTTTTTAATCAAATGTTTTACTGCAGTGTTACAGGCACTGTTTGGATAAAAGCAGTGAAGGTATGTAAATGGATATTTAAATAATCTCTCTGTTTACCATCTTTCTGTGTAAAGATCTCGTGGACAGCTTCAGCTTATAGTCAGATGTGACTAATATTCAAATGCATCTTATAGTCTGGAAAATACGGTAATCTAAATTGCCTGTAGGTGTGAATGTGAGAGTGATTGTTTGTTTCTGTATGTCAGCTCTGCGATGAACTGGTGACATGTCCAGGGTGTACCCCACCTTCACCTTCAAGTAGCTGGAATAGGCTCCAAGTGACCCCCATGACCCTAGTGAGGATAAAGCAGGTTCAGATAATGAATGAATGAAACCTCAGAGAATATGTCACATACATTTCACAGACCCTTTTAATGCAGGTGGTAAATATTGGTGGCACTGGGTTCAGTCACTTAATAGTAACACGTTTAATTGCTGCTGTCAGTAATAGTTGGTGGAGATATTTCCTATCATATTTTTTTTTTTGCTCAAAGTGTCCTGTATCTCCCCCCTCTGTTGCCAATGTTGGGCATTTTATAAAATTTTGACTAAATATAATACTGATGGCTGCAAACAACAGTGTCTTAAGGTCCAAAGTCCAAAAGATGTGAGTGTGATTACCAATATCTACACCATAGTTTATGAGGAAAAGGTTGTATTTCCAAAGTTAATTTTTATCAAGTTTCACATTCATGTTAGTTTTGACATACATTTTCTATTAGGGCAATAATAAAAACAATAATTATCATTTGTATATAAATTGCATAGGTTTCAATTGTTTTCAGTGTCCCTAGTACTATTATTGGTCTATGATTCATGGGCAATTGTTAAGAATTATGTTGCATTTTGTAAAATATGCAGCCAACATTGTCAACATTTTATTTTGGAACTTATGGATTTGACAGAAGTGTTGTCATGAAAATAAATAGACAAATTACTTTGAAACGTAAGAATTTTCACATTATTTTAAATCAATTGTTTAATATATTTGATTGTAAATATGCCTCAATAGGCCTGTTAGTCTTTTTTTCTTGACTGGAATGAATGATTATAGAATTTCTAAAGGGTATCTGTTTTATTTTAAGTAATTTAAATGAAAGTAAAGACCTTAGATCCATTTATTTTTTACTGTGAAGGTGTGGTTTTTTTTTTTGGTTTTTTTTCCCGCTGTATTCAGTTTCAGCTACTACACTGTATTATGTTATACTGTGATGCTCTATTGTCCTTGCTGATAATCAATAGTATTTTCACCTGCTTTAACAGCTGCACTTTAATTTTTACTTGTGTCCAGGCAAAAAAGGCCAAGCTTGATTTAGACGATGGACGGGAAAAAGAGACAAGGTCAGTCCTGGCTGGTTTTTGACCTACTTCAGATTTTATGTTTGTCTCTGATGTTGCTATTCGCAGCAGGAGATGGAAAACCAGCTGAGTCTTTAACACACTTCTTTTAGCTAAGTGGTTTGTCATGTGAAATTTGTGTCAGCTTTGTTTGCTGGATGTAAGTCTGTATTTTTAGAAATTCTGCTCTTCTCTCCAGTAATTTAGGTGGCGATGAAAGCCCAGCTGCTGTGTTAGGCTCATCTGAGCAGGAAAGCTCTTACTCTGCCCTGTCCACTGCCCCGCTGGATTCAGGTCAGTAAAAAAGTTATTCAACTCCTGACAGCACAACAGAAGGGTTTCGAGAAAATACAAAGGTTTGCCTCTGATTGCAGGAGGTCAGGAACAGACAGATGCAGAGGGAGGGGCTGCCCCTCAAGCGTGCAACGATCCCATTAACTCATACGGACATTCTGGTACGTACACAGACGCCGTGACAGTATTGAACAATGACTTGTGAATCTGTGAAAATAAAATGTGTTGACTGTTCGTGCCAAGCTGAAGTCTGGGTTTCTCTTTGACAGACACAACAGTGACAACTGAATACACTCAACAGGTTTATCAAGGAACCAAGTGAGTAAACTGCGAAAAGCATCCTGTCATTACCACTGTCGAACCATTAAACAGATTTAATAAAAAAAAAAAATCTGAAGAATGTTGCAAAGATTCCTTACAAGCCTGTGAGCAAAAGTAAGATATAATACAGAAAGCGTCACTCATAGTTGCTCCATTGTTGTCCTGCTCTACTGTGCATGCATGAGCAACATGTTTATAGGAGCAGACAGAATGTGTTTGATGCAAGGCACGTTATCAGGGGCATCAGTGTGTCTGCTTTATCTGTCAAAGCAATTACTGCGTTCACATCTGTCAAAACAAATTGTACTAAACAAGAAAATAACAGTATGATTTATCCAAAGTATGAAGCACAGGTGTCAAAACAGCTCTAGATGATACAAGATCAACCCCATTCAAGAATGTTTTAAGACATTATAAAAAATAGAGTGCATGGAATAATGATTTGAGTGTTATTGTAGTTAATGTTCATGACCATAAAAAGCTGCTTTACATTGGCATCGTCTTCACTCGCACTGAAAAGTTGGTAATGCCTAAATATGCAAATACTGTAAATTTCTATGTTCTCTTGGCCACCAGATGTTTTCCTGTTTCCCTAATAATCCAAATTCAGTCTTTGTGCACTGAAGACTTCAGGTTTCCACATTAATTCTGTAAAAGTTAGGCACTAGCTAATTATGGCCTCCAGGATTTTTGTAATTTCAAAAGTCCTGCAAAGTGAAAACAGAAAAATCTGTTCCCCATCAGTAGATGATTTTGAGAAAATCCTCAAACTACTCAGAGACGCTGCTGAAAGTTGGATGACAGTCAGTTTTTTAGGGGAATTTGGAATTCAACATTTGGGTCTGGAATTGTTTTCTAATCTCTTCCAGTATGGAAGTTGTATCCCTTTAGCTGTAAATGTTTGGGCCAAATAGAAGAGGTGATTGTGATGAAATTGTGTTTATATCTAAAAATGAAGCAATTGCAGACAGACTTTTTGCTTAGAAATACTCATATCACTTTTGCATATGTCTGGAGTCTGATAGTAGATTCCTGGATTGTATTTGTGATGTTGTAAGCTGCACTCCTGAGTCCAGTATCCACTCACTCTCTGTCTTTTTGTCTTTTCCAGCCCAGCAGTGACATCATACACCAGTCAGGTGGCCTTTCCTCCACTGGCTCAGACCAGTATGTACTCAGCTTTCCCCCAGACCGGCCAGACCTACGGCCTCCCACCATTTGGTTAGTGCACTTTCTTGTGTTTACCAGCCTATTTTAACTCACTGTCTACAGATAAAACTGGCATCACACCTTTGTAACTATGCTTTAGGTGCCTTACTGTGCTTTGGCGCTGTGGAATCAGTTTGCTTTTGATCTTCGCTGACACAAAAACCCCACATCTTCACTGGAGAATCTGGTCTCTTAACTTCACCCTTTCTTCACTCCCCTTTTTACCTTTCATTTCCTACTGTCTTCCATTGCCCTCTTCCATATTCAGGTGCTTTGTGGCCAGGCATTAAAACAGAGACTGGGCTGCCTGAGGCGCCCTCTGGTGGCCAGCCTGGGTTTCTCAGCTTCAGCGCCGCATATACCTCAACTCAGCCTGGCCAGCTTCATTACTCATACCCCAGCCAAGGCAAGCTGCAGCCTCATTCTGTCTCACATGATAACCCTGTCATATTCTTACTGCAAATGTATGAAAGATGGACTCAGCTTGAAGAGATAGTCTCTGTCAGTGTTCAGTGAGTGTGTTCTGTCACTTAGGCTCAAGTTTCACAACATCCAGTGTGTACTCCAACATCCCATCAGCTACAGCTTCCACCACAGCCTCCACCACAGTGGGTCACCAGGTAAGAATGAAAAAATAGGCTGTAGGAAGATGACAAAATGCATGTAGTAGCAAAGCAGATGCATAACCTTTCATGAAACCACCCAGTGCAATAACACATGACAGAATATGGGATTAAAACTTAACAAATATTCAGAAAAGGCCAGTTATTTACAGCTCCATGCAGCTTTTAAGGGGTTTGAGAACCACTGGAGGTGTATTGAATGCTCCCCGTGATGATTTTTTAGTCTCATTAAAACAGAACTTAAGTTTATCACAGTTGTACGTTGCTCTTATTTTCTGCTGTAACATTTTGTTTTGCCCTGGCTTCTTCTGCTGTGTTTCTTGCAGGAGTTCAGCAGCTACAACTCTCTGGGACAGAGTCAGTTCTCTCAGTACTACAACCTACCCTCCAGCTATGTGCCCGCAGGGCTTCCCAGCAGCGAGGATCATGGTGCCAGTGTTGGAGTGGCAGGATATTCAGCTGTAAAGTCAGAGGAGGCCGCCCCAGCCGGACTGCCCCCAAGAGGTGTTTGCAGATCCTTCACTGAAGTATTTCTATGCATCATAAATGTCTTCTGTTACATGTTTGCAATTTCAAAATAATTTATGATGGACATATAATTAACGTTATGCACCTTCTTTAAAAACATTGTTAGATACATATCCAGTAAAGGAAAATAATTATTTGAATGTACATGTATTGACCAGTATCAGCCTTAATGAGAGACATCAACTATTAGTAAATAGGATGTCCAGTGGTCAGTGTTCAATCTTTAGTGTTATATTAAAGGATATTTCCTGAATTGTATGATTGTATTTAATTTGCTCACCTAATGTTGGTGTGAGCATTTGTTTCCTTGAATGTGAATGACAATTGATAACATTAAAATAAGCAAACAAATTAGCATCAGTATTTGCATCAATTAGAAAAAAGTGTAATGGTTTGTTGCATCCCGAAATTTATTGAGTTAGTCATCCCACCATCTAGTTCATTGTGAAAACTTCCAAGAAATATTCTTGTATACTCTCTTGGCCCTAACATCAATAATTTAATTTCTACAGCAGATGTACTGTACATCAGTTCCAAATATGAATTATTATTATCAGCCCTGAGTCCCTTCACTTTAGTCAATCCTGCCTCACAGACAACAGTCTTTTTGTACAGATTAATAACGCTTTTTCTTTGGATGTATGTCAGATACGTCTCCTCCAGAGAACCTCCCAGCAGGTGCTGCCCTCCCCACAGGCGTGGCGCTCCCTGCTGGACCCAGAGACCAGGACGAGGTTGCACGAAGGAACGCAGTTGGGAAATCTAAAGGGAAGGGCAAGAAGACCGATAACTGCCCACCCACCGACAGTGACTTGGAGGTATTGGTTTCTTCATTTGCTAATGTGCCATTATGAAAGAGTAAAAGCGAATGTGTTTTAATATTATTCTTTCCTGTTGTAGCGCATTTTTCTGTGGGATCTGGATGAGACCATTATTATATTCCACTCGCTGCTTACAGGTTCATACGCACAGAAGTTTGGCAAGGTTTGTTTCTATAAATAGGCTCTTTTTTAAGCATGTAATATAAAACTTTCTTGTGTTAACTTTTTCTCTTTCACCATCCATTGTGGGTGTACTGTTTCAGGACCCAGCATCAGTGTTGAATTTGGGTTTGCAGATGGAAGAGCTGATCTTTGAGCTAGCAGACACTCACCTTTTCTTCAATGACCTGGAGGTATAAACAAGTTTAACAATGAAAATTCCTCCTGAGAAATGTACAAACTATTCCTGATCAAAGACTTCTAGAGAAAATGGAGTTTTCCTAGTTGTGGGGCAAAACCAGTCAAACAACGTTACTTGATCATTTGTTCTGTTGAAAATCAACCTGCTCTGTGTGTATGTGTAATCAGTCAAACAATCTCCATGGTTGCTCCAGGCTCTACTGCAGTGTTTTCAAAGCTCTCTAAACTTCTGAGATTTACTGTCCAAGGTATTTTTACATAAACCCACTTTCACTGACCTTGAACAACATTATCTTTTACAACTTACCTTGAGTGAGTGGCCGAGTGGCCACCAAAGTATCTGCCTAAGCAGCATACCTTAAGACATTTCTTACCTCCTTAAATAACATTTGGCTCCAACTTCACAGGCATCTTCATAAGTTACATTTCTATGAGGATGATGGACAAACCTCACCTGACTACAGTAGATTTATGCACTCATTCAAGAGGTTTTATTGTCACATGCACAGGATGAAGCACAGCAGTTATATTATACAATGAAATACCGTTCTGTCCACTACATGTTCTATTCAGCTGCTACTTGTTAAAATGACACTCAACAACTGCTCTTATCGTGCAAGTAAAAGGTGTATGGTGTTTTCTTTTCTTTGCTGTCGGTTCATTAATGTACATCAAATCAACGCAGAAAGCCATTTTTACAACAGTAGTTATTATTAGGTTATGCATTTAATACTACTGCAGTACAAGAACGGGGCAGCCATGGCTCAGTAAGTAGAGCGGGTTGTCAATAACCGAAGGCGGTTCAAAGCCTGCTCTGTCCTGCTTGTGTCCTTGGGCAAGACACCTCACCCTTCAGCACATGTCACATATGAATATGCGTATGAATATTTGGTGGTGGGGCTATAGGCATGGCAGCCATGCTTCCATTAGCCGCCCACAGGGCAGCTGTGGCTACAAACATAGTTTACCACCCCCCAGAGGGGGAATGTGAGAGCGAATGAATAATGGATCACTTTGGAGCGCTATAAAAATCAGGCTATATTTTGAGAATAATAAATTTCAGTGCAGGTATAATGCACACTTGAATGGGGGAGGGGCGGCAGGTACCCATTAATGTGTGCATTATAGCCGTTGTGCTCTGTTTCTTTAAGGAGTGTGACCAGGTCCATGTTGAGGATGTGGCCTCTGATGACAATGGACAGGACCTGAGGTGTGTTGTAGAAAAATTCTATTTAAGACTTCACATTATACTAAACAATGGGCATTAATCCGTTTTCCATGTAATGCATTCAGTTGTTCACGAGTGTTTTTCTTCTGCTTCAGTAACTACAACTTCCTGGCGGATGGTTTCAACGGTCCAAATAGTGGAGGAGCCTCTGGAGCCGCTACAGGAGTCCAGGGGGGGGTCGAGTGGATGCGCAAACTGGCCTTTCGCTATCGTCGGCTAAAAGAGATCTACAACGGATACAAAGGAAACGTCGGAGGTGGGTTTGCATCAGTCTGTTAATTTACAGGTAGTAAAAATAAAGGGCATTTCCTTCATTTGTGTAAAATCCACCACCTTTAGACCTGTATTTAAAATGAACAACAATTTATGTTATCTTCCATTTGACCTTTTTTACTACTATGATCACCTACAAGAGAAAAGAGGAATGATTTGAATACTTCATGATCAAAATGAAAATGTGAAGATTAGCATTAGTTGTGTAACTAAAGGCGTGAATGCGTTGGTGTGTCTGATGTATTTGGCTCAAAGTGAAACGAACAAATGGACGACGTGTGGGTGTGGAAAAGCACAGGTGGACACTGACCAAGTGTTGTGGACTACAGTCACTCTTACTCACTGTCACCCTGAGGGAAATCCTGTAACACAAACAGCGCACACTATTGTCTTTTAAACAGGCCTAATTTTTGTTGAACAGTATTTACTTGTTTTTTGTTTTTGTTTTGTTTTTTAAATCCTTGGGACATGTGAAGCCATGTGAGTGCCCACATGTTAAACAACAGTAACATTATTGTCACTAAAAGCAAAAACGCACTGTGGTTCAAGCAACCTGTTAGTCAAGTTAACAGAGGATGTTTATCGAACACATGTTTTTCATTTACCACAAAATAAAGACAAAGCTTCTTTGTAAAAGCATGTGTTTGTCTTCCAGGCCTATTGAGTCCGATGAAGAGGGACCTGCTTTTACGGCTCCAGTCTGAGATTGAGAACGTTACCGATGCCTGGCTCAACACAGCACTCAAGTCTCTGCTGCTGATCCAGTCCAGGTCTGAGTTCCCTCCACATTAATGTGCATAAAGAGAACAAAACATTTCCGTCATAACTTCTGCTGTGACTGATCTCAATGGATTCATGAATATGTACTGTATGTGACATCCCACCAACAGAGGGAAGTGTATGAATGTCCTCGTCACCACAACTCAGCTGGTTCCAGCTCTGGCCAAAGTGCTGCTTTATGGCCTGGGAGATGTTTTCCCCATCGAGAACATCTACAGTGCCACGAAAATTGGTGATTATACATATATATTTTTGGGTTTTTTTGTAAACTTGTCTTGTCCAGCATTATAACAGTAGAATTGGAGACTATTGTGCTATTATATTATTCTACTGTTACACTGTTGAAGATGGAAATGTGAAGTCGAAGTAGTTTAACACTGTCATTATGTCTTTAATTTCCATTCTGGATTTTGTTATTCTCTTCGTGTAGGAAAAGAAAGCTGCTTTGAAAGGATTGTCTCTCGTTTTGGGAAGAAAGTGACGTATGTGGTGATCGGTGACGGTCGGGATGAGGAATTTGCTGCAAAACAAGTAAATCACTCTCACATCCATATATCGAAAACAATGGAACTTCCAGAATAAAAGTTTAAATTAGGAAAGAGGGAAAATGAACTGAGGAAACACTTTGCATGTCATGAGGTTTGAGAGGATTTTCATTAACATACACAGGGTACCGACAGATCCTTAAAAAGTATTACTACTACTACTACTGTCAGACAGCAGAGCTACCCCTAACCCCCCCCCCAACCCATTTAATTTTCTGGCACATCGTCTATCTGCATGTGCAAAAACTTTGGCATGGATTGAAGGCAGATGGTTTTCAGGTGCATGCACATTATGTTGTTTATACACAGCTGCATGATGCATTTAAATTCCTCTAATCTGTCTTTGTTTCTGTTGATTTTATTTTATTTTTTTACTATATTTAACCCTAGCACACCACTTCTTTATCTTAGATAAAAAAAAATTTGTCAATTTTCTTTCTCTTCCAGCCTGTTTTCTCATCTATTTTGTTGAGACTGTTCTACCAGGTGTTTGTTTACACCTCTCTCTCCCCCCCGCCCCCTCTGTTTATCTTTACACAGCACAACATGCCCTTCTGGCGGATCTCCACTCACGGTGACCTCGTGTCCCTGCACCAAGCCCTGGAACTGGACTTCTTGTAAAGCCGACGACGTCAAAAGTCGCACATCAAAGGGAAATGGCAGTAGCTGGCTCACGGAGTGACGTCGCGTGAGAATCCTCCCTCGGCCACTACACCCTCACATATTAGAAACCCCTCTCTGCTCCCACTGGCGACTCACTGTGTGACGGTTATGTTCTGAGGCGGACTTTGGGTCGGAGCCGACTGTGACAATCGGACTGGACAAACACACACACAGTCGGCTGAATTCACGTTCCTCTCGCCCGGCACTCCCTCCTCGACGGCAGCTAAACCTCACTACAGCTGGAACTGGCACTGATCGAACACAGAAGGGAAAACGACATCCATCTATTCCTCCTCTTTGGTCTATTTTATCCCATTTTCTTTGCCGTCTCATGCGGCGAACGGTGTCCCGAATATACACAAGCAAAACCGCCGCTGTCGATCCTTCAGACTCACAATATCAGACTGTAAATGCATCTTTTCGCTGCCTTGTAAGGAAATTAGACTCATTAAATAATCACCTTCACATTCTCCTTTTTAACTTGCCTCCTATGTAGCTGGTTTAATATTTAACGCGGTTCTAGGTTGTGAGAAAAGGTGGAACATGAAACCCCTCTCCTGACCCGACCAAACCACAGCATCCGTCAGCTGCTCTGACCTCGCCACTGTGTTGCAACAGCTAGCTGGTGGATTTTTGTAATGTATATGTGATCGGTAACCATACACAAGAGGCTCGGATGTTTTCGTAACACAACCACATGAAAGGAATCATGCACTAAACCAAACACTGACCAGTTTCAGCAGTGGAGTTTTGACGCTATAGTTGCACTTCATTTTGACTAGAATCAAAACTTCCTGCCCCAGATGTTTTAGTATTAGTGAAGTATAGATTGTTTCTTTCAGAGACTTTGTATTTCACCGCAGCCTGTTAGGGTTGGCAGTCCTCAGAGCACAGTCCTAAGTGTCCTTGAACTCCCATGAGAAGAAGACGTAACTTCTGTCAGGAAAACCTTTCGGAAAGGGTGTAGATGAACGTGGCACAACAAACATATTGTATTAAATACAATTGATTATGTTGGAGAGCAGTTTGCTTTTCGTGTAGTTTAACAATGTAAATAAGGACAATGTGATCCCGCTAACAAATATGCCGATTTATATTTTCTGTATGTTCAGTGTTTTTCGTGTCAAGGCAGTAAAAGTGTGAGCGTCTGCCTCCTCTAAAACCGATGATCTCAATAAGTTGTGTTGAGTTGGAGAAAAAAAAACAACAGATTTCTTTTAGGGAGATTTCATCGAACCTGAAAATAAGACCAGTAATGCTTCGTTAATGCAATTGAATGTCACAAGGTGTTAACCAAATAGAAAACGTCATTTGTTTCCAAAGAAATCACTCAACTATACTTATTTATGTGGTTTTCAGACCGAGTTGGAGTCTATGTAGCAGATAATTTAGTTTTCATTATCACCCCACGTCATGACTCGGCCACATGACAAGCCCAAACCCAAACCTGATAATGTCATATTGGGGAGGAAGAAAAGGGATGATGACTGTGCAATACATTTCTAGTCAGTGGTTAGGTCATTAACTGTATTTCAAGCTTTTTTTTTTTTTTTTGCTTTTTTTTTCCTTTATGTTGACGGTGAGAAAAGCAGAAAGGGTCAAATTTCCCTGGTTTGTATGAGATTACGACTGAACAATACTGAGCCTGAAGATTTCTACACATGCAGCTTGACCGTTAAGAATGTTTTTGTTTTTTTTTCTGTGGATTTGTTTGTGTGTCGTGCGTGATTCTGCATATTTATATTGTGCCTTTTAACCATCTGTATGCATAATCTCAAAAGGGAAATATAAGATTTTTTTTTCTTGGTTCAATACATGTATCATTGCTTTGTTATATTATCCAAAGTGTTATTTTCCTTTTCTTTTTTTTTTTTAAATCTCAATATGTTGTGTTTTTTAAGTGCTGTTGTAAAGCTCCAGTAGGTTATATTACCAGTTTTTCTTTGCGTGCACTGCATTAATGTTTCCATTTAGAGACTGCTTTAGTGAAGGGTTCTAGATAGCAGTACCCATTAGTGCAGTTTATACAATATTTTTCACAACTTGATATCCCAACTTGCAGTGATGGGTGTTTTTTCTTTGTTGCATTTCCTCTAAACAGTTACCTGCTTTGGCTGCCTTTCAGAAAGGAGAGCGATTTTTTTTTGTTGTTGTTGCTGTGAAATGCTCAGCATCACATGGAGACAATCACAAGCTATCATACAAGGTATTGAATGCACATCCCGTCACTAAGGTGAAAAGCACGCAAACGGTGTGTTTTTAAGTCGTACAGTGTTGTACTACCTAGATGAAGAGGAGAACCAGAACAGTGTATCTATTTGTCCTGACATATATTTGAGAAAAATGGGAAGACCTTATGCAATCTTTTCTTCGATACTAGTTTGTGTTTAGAATTTTCTCTTTTTCTGCATGTAATGTTTGAAGTATAACATACTTGTCAAAAATGTGGGGGTTTTTTGGGGGGAGGGGGGGTGTTTATGATGATGCGTCCTTTTTTTTTTTTTTTTCCGTTTTCAAT
>JAPSES010000058.1:13811364-13828632 GCA_029822895.1 Maxillicosta whitleyi
ATTATTATTATTATTATTATTAATAATAATAATAATAATAATAATAATAATAATAATAATAATAATAATAATAATGAGAAGAAGAAGGAAGACCAAAGAGGTCACATCTGATGCTTACGGAAGAGGATTAGGGTAACTGGAATGTTTTATGGTGACTAGTTATACAAAAACATATTTAAAAAGCTACTTCAATCTGCAGTTGGTTGTTTCCATGTTGTATTGTTGCCCACAACTGTCATTTAGTTAAGTAACACTAGATAACTATAGCAATAATACATGCAACAATATTTAGGACCACACCTAAAGCTCCATCTTTTCATCTATTTCCTCATCAGTCAACTTTACTTCCCTTAATTTGCTGCTGTGTTTCCTGTTCACAAATAATGCATATAGTGTTTCTCCACCCTTGGGTATATTCTTGGTTTTAGTAAATAAAAACAGGAGTAGAGTATTAGTTGCTGATGGTAGTCTACTTTCTCTAACTGTCATACTGCTACGTGAAAATTATTGGATTTATCACAAAGATTAGGAAATAAGGCTTTTTCTTGTGTAGAAGGTGGGGTGTTGGCAGTAGAAACTGTATTATAGTTTGTAATTCATTAATGTTGCAGAAGAGTGTATTAATGGCCTTAGAGATATCCTTGGAGTCAGGCTTTTTCTTTAAGTTGTCACCTATCTCCACACTTTCTTGGTTTTCCCATTCCAAAACACTGGTTTGATTTAATTTGGGTCAACACCTTTTTTCTTTTTTTTCTTTCTTTTTTTTTTTTTTTTGTAATAAGGGTTTTCTTATTGCTCTGTTTGTTTAACTGATGAGCAGAAAAAAGCCTGTCACTTTGTCTTATTTATAACATGTTCAGCATGGATATATGTTTTACATAATATGGATGAAAAGTTTTGATTTACTTATTCAAGAAGATACATTAACATGATGAAATGTTAATATGTTAAATACCAAGACAGTCAGAATGCAAACTGTCACAGTCACTACCTCAATGGGGACACTGATTTCAATTTTATGAGTAGTTTAGAAAATTTTAAAGATGTTATTATTTTTCGCTTTTTAGTCAGTTTATACACACGTACTCAATATATATACATAAATAATAGAAATAAATAGTAGATCTTCATAAACCATCACACCTAGTTAGACCGGTTCATAAAAACATAAAGGTAATTTATGGATTTATTTTGCCTGGGGTACCTGACAGACCAAATTCAGGACCTTTTAACCCGGCTTCAGTAAACCACGCCTACCGAGTATCGACCTATTGTATCAAAGAGGAGCCCGTGTGTCCGGCAGCCTCGCGCCCCCTCCTTCGTTTCAGGACGGTTCCTGCAGTTTGGGCGCACACGAGCTAGCATCATGTCGAGGGTATATATCGGCAGATTGAGCTACAGGGCCAGGGAGAAGGACGTGGAGAGGTTCTTCAAAGGTTACGGGAAGATACTTGAAGTTGACCTGAAAAACGGGTGAGGTTTAGTGTTTTTGTTGGTGCCCGTTGTTCTCCCGCGTAGGCCGCGCCGTGCAGATGTAGCATGTAGTCCGCGGGGCCTTGCCCAGACCTAGCTGCTAATGCTAGCTCACAAAGGCTAATGTCTACTAAACAACTACACAGAATTGGGAGTGAGTAATATAATTAGTGGGTTTTGGAAGTGTAAAGTGTCTTAGTCCAAATTAAATTTTATTTTCTGGTTGTGTGGCTGTTATTTATCAATACACAATGTTTATTGTCTATTGCGCTTAGTATGTTGGCTAACCTTAGACGTGGCAATGTCACAGTTAACTGCTGCTACAAGTCCCGATACATTGTTTGAGCTCTCGAGAACCACCGTGTTCACTTTTGATTTATGCCGAAATGTTCCCTATTGTAGAAAATGTTGATTATTTTACTCATTACACAGCAGCGTTACATCTTTTATTTTTGAATATTTCCAGGGAATTGTAAACGGTGTAACAAAATATGTCAGACCGAGTAATTCAACAAAATAAGCTCACATTCGTTCTTATTGAACATTGCATTTCTGCATGCACTGCCACTCCTTGCAGAGCAATTAAAAAAAGCCAGGGTTAATCTTTGGTTCACGTTGTTCCAGAACTGTTATTTTAACTTAACAATGCAATTGATGCGTAGGGTCTAAATGCAGTTAATCATTTTTTGCGACTTGTTTCTTTTGATAGGTATGGGTTTGTTGAATTTGATGACCCCCGTGATGCAGACGATGCTGTGTATGACTTGAATGGCAAGGAGTTGTGTGGTGAGAGGGTCATTGTGGAGCACACCAAGGGACCCCGTCGTGATGGAGGATATGGAGGAAGGAGTAAGTATCCAAATATCAGTTGAGGCTTTTGTTTTTAGATGAATGTCGTTAATGAGAGATTTCATTCATTCCAGCAAAGAATAAAATTATAAGGGACACAAAATTGTAAGTTAGTCCTTGGTGGCTGATGTGCATACAATTTTAAATCCTTGTACTTATATCAGACATCTATAGCCCATAACATTATCATTATTATTAGACATGCTTTAAAACTAACAATGTTGGATGCAGTAGATGAAGCGCAGAACTGGGTGATATTGGCCCCTGTCTGTTGTTGTAACAGTAGCATTTTATTATGCAGTGTATTTTAGTTTCTATAAATGCATTGGAGAGTTAGTTTTGATTTTCAGGATTGCAAATGTATCAAATCTGCTTTGTTACATGTCCACAATTAATGTTTTGTTTTCCATTCACTTTCACTACACGTTTTCTGAATTTGTTCAGTAGTGAGTGCACTGGATTTATTCACTGTTGGCCTTGAGAGCAGTTATACTGCTTTGGAAAAATTAAGCAAGATAATATTTCAGATTTCCAGACCTTAAATGTGTTCTAGTGTATACCTGTGAATGGTGAAAGCAGTGGTTTCTTAATGTTCTCCAAAGCTGTATTTGTTCCTAAACGTCATCAGTAGGTCGTCATCATCTCATTGGGATGTAAATTAGTGCTGATGAGCTGTACAATCATTTTCCATTCATCTAGTTGAAGTCCATTAGTAGTTATCATTGTTTTGGACCTGATGGCCTTCCTAGGTTTCTAACAGCCTATTTAACATGCATATGTGTGTTTCTTTCGCCAGAAGAGCCACTCCTGAGCTGCACTTTCAGTTTATGTTGTTCAAATTACATAAATGGCACTGAATAATAGCCACTCACCACAGCATTTAGATATATGTAGTTAATAAGATTAAATTTGTGTGCACCAAAGCCACCAACGACTTTAAAGTATCATGGATTTCCATAACATGGATTAAAAATTGAGAATGCTGAAGTTACTTATGTACTTGTGTGTGAAAATATAATGGGGAGATGGCTTACTGAAAGGATATAACTGTGATAATTTGCTAATTTTCATTGTCAAATATCATGTAATCTATTGATGTATTATTCAGTTTTTATTTTATTTAAAAATGATTGTCAATTTAAAGGTAAAGATTTAACAAAGAACCTCAATGTTTTAATTGAAAGAGTCCTTTGCTGACTGCCTGCCCCTATTGCTGGCCATGGTGTCCCCCTTTCCAAGAGTGTGGTTTGACCATTCTGGGCCCCTGGGCAGACCAAAAAAGGGAGCCATTGTGAATGAAGACCGCTTTTCCCATTAGGCCCAGGCCGGGTGGTGAGGATGCCATGGGGTTAGGAACAGATGTGGGTTCAGCTCTTATAGGTGCCTGAAAAAAGAACATGTTTTGTTACAGTGAAATGTTTTTAGTTAGGATAGTTTAAGACTTGCTTTAGTTCACCGTAAGTACTTCCTCAATTAGTTATGTTTGTGAATGTTTTTTCCTTTCTTAGGTAGAGAATAGGCCTGTAGAACTTAAGTCAGAGTCACTCTTGTGTTATTTTAACATACATTTTTTAAATGAAGATTGTCAGCTTGTAGGTAGAATTAGTTTTTTATAGGATTTATTAATAATATTTCTTTTTTGTAAGCCTTTTCATCTTTGTTTTTCCCCTTCTTTTTTCTTTTTCCAAAGTGAATATTTATATATATTTTTAGCGTGTAGCTTGGAGTTTAGTATGATTGAGCCAACTCAGTTCCTTTCCCGTCCTCACTATTTCTGTTGTTTCCTTGTTACCTTGAAAGGTGGATATGGCCGTTGGGGAAGAGACAGATACGGTCCTCCGATAAGGACAGATTATCGGCTTATTGTTGAGAATCTTTCCAGCCGCTGCAGCTGGCAGGACTTGAAGGTATGATGTGTTTTTATTCCCTTGCATAACAATGCTTTTAGGCTGAATAAAACTGTGTTATTCAGAAATACAGTGAGTGCATTATCAGACTTTTTTTTTTTTTTATCATGCTCTTAGGAATAGGAATATTTAGTTGGTCTTTGTATCCCAAATAGAATTTTCTTCAGCTGAGCTTGGAAAGTATCTGATCTGTTCTTTTCTCCAAAGGATTACATGAGGCAGGCAGGTGAGGTGACTTACGCTGACACCCATAAAGGCCGAAGGAACGAGGGGGTGATAGAGTTCAGGCTCTACGCTGACATGAAGAGAGCTCTGGAGAAGCTGGACGGCACCGAGGTGAACGGCAGAAAGATCCGACTCATTGAGGACCGCCCTGGTGCCAGGCGCCGCCGCTCGTATTCTCGCAGTCGCAGCCGTTCCAGGTCAGACTCATCGCTTTGCGTCATGGGATTTTATGTATATTCGTAGTTTTTCTTTTCTACTCACAATCTGTCAAATTGATTGCCATCATACTTAGTTTGAAACACTTGCAGCATAAAAGGAACAGTTTTTTTTACACACGGAATTGTACATGTGTAATGAATATAAGTACATATGTAAACAGATTCTAATTACGTTTTACACCTCTAGATGGATTTGAATGTATCGGAACTACAAAGTGCCTAACCCTTTCACTGTTAAGAGACAGATTGCGGCTGACTCTGAACTACTCACAGAAGTGATGTGACATTTTGTCTTCACTTTCTCAGTCACATGAAACGGTGTAAATTGGATTCATAGTCTGTCTAGAACAGATGAGGGAGCTTCAGCATCAGCGTGTCTTGAGTTTTCATTGTAACTTTAGAGAATGTATAAATATGAATATTCATTCTGTGCTGGGAAAAATAACTAAACATGATTTGAACACAAATCGGCGTATCCATACAAAGTTTATATTAGCTTTAAATTTGATAATTAATTCTTAACTCTGACACAAACTTCTTAAAATTACTGCTAAATGTGCTTTGGGAATTTTCGTAAAGAAACTTGCACTTGGTGTTTATCATAAAGAAGATGGGAATGAGTCCATCAGTCGTTCATGGGTGGAGGTGTTCAGCTTTGAGCTTTAGCAGCTTAAGCGTCTGTAGCAGAAACGTTAGTCACAGAAAAATCTAAATATAAACACATTATTAAAACATGGTTAAAGTGGGTTCACAGAAATAACTGAGGCTTGTTTTTCTGAAGATAAGGTCTTAAATTTGACCAATGATGCCTTGAAAAATTTCTTTAAAACGCCATAAATTTGGCTTCTTCAAACATAATGTCCTGCCCTTTTTGTTTCCACTCAGGTCTCGCTCCCGGAGCCGCAGATCCCGTAAAAGCCGAAGCCGCAGTGAAAGCAGTAGTCGCAGCCGTTCCCACTCCAGGTGAGAAAATGAGAACTGAAACATGATATGTTTGTCGCAATAGATGGAACTAATACTTATGTTGATTCAGCAGGATACTTTGGTCTTCTTAATTTTCTTGCGACACATGGTATGGACTGTTTTATGTAGAAATGCACGAATAATGAAATCAACATGAACCTGTGTAATTACATGATCATACACGACAGCAAATTAAACGGATAAACTTCCACTGTGTTGGTGTATATTTTTGATTTAATGCCACTCAGAAAAGTGTTACTGTGCAACTTTTTTTGGATGTTTGAGTTGAGGAAAGGCATAAGAAAAAAAAAATAGTATGTGCATTTTTCCACTAAATTTGCAGTCTTTTGCACATATGTTGGAGAGTTTTCATGGGTTAAATATAATCTATGCTTCAACATTAAGCACTTGTATCTGGTTTTTGTCCACAGGGCAGCCTCTCGCTCTCGCAGCCGATCTCGAAGCAAAAAAAATAAAGGCAAGAGCAAGGAAGAGGAACGCAGCAACGGTGCTCCGAAAAGCAAAGACCGCAGTCGGAGCAGCAGCAGCCGCAGCCCCAAGAGCAAAAAGAGCAAGAAAGAAGGAAAGAGGGTCAAGAAGGAGGACTCTCGCTCCCGGTCCAGATCCAGGTCTCGCTCCAGATCTCATTCCAAGGATCGCTCCAGGAAATCTGGCTCAAAGGGTCGGGAACAGCCGAAGAGCGACGATGAAGGTGGCGAACCAGAGAGGGCCTCCAGGTCTCGCTCCACCTCCCCCGTCGAATCCAAATCTAGAGCCAGGTCTAAATCAAAGTCCAAGTCAAAATCCCGTTCCCCCTCGCCCGCAAAAGCCCGCTCCCACTCACGGTCCGCCTCCCGGTCAGAGTCCCGCTCCAAATCTCGTTCCAAATCCCGTTCTCAGTCTCGTTCTCGCTCCCGTTCCCGCTCCTAGTTCAGATTTGGGACTGTTTGTGACAAGCCCTGATCCCTGTGTCTCCCCTGGTCCTCCATTTACATTCCCCACGCCCCCCTCACTGCCCCCGCCTCCCGTCTTTTGATAAATAGCTGTAGAAATCTGGGCACTCGTGCTCGGCGTCTTTTATGCACACGCTACTCCACTTCATTTGACTTTTACTCAACATACTTTTTCATTTTCAGTAGAGTTGTCTCTTATGGCGGTGTTTGTAAAATAACAGGGTGCAATCTCAGTTTTATAAGTTTAAATGATGATATGTGTCTTAGCCTTTTTTTAATCAGGTGTAGAAGCATTCTGTTTTGTTGATAATGCCGGGTGGGAATATGTTCCAACATCACCTCACCTCCATGGAATCCTTGTTATCATTTTATTTCAGATTAAAAATGCCTCTTCGGGATTTCTTACCGGATATGTGTTTTTATATTCATTTCAATTATTCCTTTCAAGTAGAGGCATGATTCACACAAAAGATTAACACGTTCCCTTTACTATTACTACTTTTATCATGTACTCGTTGAACTGTAACGAGAAGTCTCGAATCTTTCCTTTTTTAAATGGTGTCGCAAAGCCTAGAAAAGTCCTGGATTTAAAATAGATCTTTAGTTATTGTTTATAGGAACAATAAAAAATCTAACCCTTAAAACGGGAAAAAAAAACGTGTTTAAAAATTACACTGAGAAATATTAGCAATATACAAAACCTACAGAGATAAAGTGTTAAATATAAAAATAAGTCTTCTCACAGGGTCTTGCAAAGTCTTGAATTAACAAATATGCCTTTAATACATTTAGAAAAATCTTTAAAATGTATTAAATTTGATATGGCAGGTCTTAAGTCATTTTGCCATGAACTTGTTCCCTGTACTTTTTTAAAAAATGTGTCTGGGAAATGTTCAAACTGCAAAGAACTCAACGTTAGTCGACTTTTGCACCCTTTGAGAAATGCAAATGTAATAATGCCTGGTTGGAGAAAAGGTCATTTTTGTCTTGGTTGATGTGTGTGGAGGGGAATGACTGTGAAATGGGCATTCAATTCTATTTTACTAACTTAAAAATCTTAAATTTTTAGAAACCTGTAGTATCCCTGAAATACTAATATATATAAAATACTAATTACTGCTTGAATATACAACAACTAAACTACTGCAGAAAAATATGGACAAAATATAAGGCTATATACAGATACATGGTAAACATTAAATCTAATCTATATTTTTTTCTGGTACCATTAGTCACAACTACACATGATTTGTTTCACTTAAACCAACTTTCCACCGTTGAATTTAACTGGAGAACTATTTAAAGCAAGAAAAATCATTGAAAACTTACAGTGTTTCAGTTTTATGGATGCAAAATGTAGCCGTTCTAAGATCAAAATAGGACATTTAAGCTCAGTTTTTCTGAATGAAATGTCATCAGTTGCATAGTAAGTAGAAGACGGTAAATGTTTAACACAATACTGTGGGGGTTTTAAGTCTTAAATTTACAAAACTGCATTTAGTACTTAAAAAAAAAGTATTTAAAAGGTATTCAGTTTGATGTGGCAGGTCTGATGTTATGTTGCAATAAATTTGTGTTTAAAAGTGTCCAAGCTGCAAAGAAAATGTTAGTCTACACAGTTCCACCCGTTCCAAACTGAAAATTTAGATGGAAATTAGGAACAGATTATTGCAAATTTTGTAGCTGTTGTAGAGAAATGACTCAGAACGGTTGAGAGTAAATAAAAATATGTGGGGGGATTATATATTTTTGACAGCATGGCTGTGAAATGGGCATTAAATTCTGTCTTAAAAAGTCTTAAACCCTGTAAACAGCTGCTGGCAAACAAAAGCATCTCATCTAAACTTTCCTTGTTTGTAAAATCTAAAATATGTGTAAATAATTCAGGTAAAATGCAGTTTCTGAGCTTTTCATCAGATTTGACCCATTTGGACGTTCATACTCTAGTGAACATGGAAACAGTGGCTCAATATAGTGAGACCAGTGGAGTTTGATAAATGACTGGTTGTAGAAATGTTTTTTTTTTATGTTAATGATATGTTGTTGAAACTCTTATATATAAAAAAAAAAAACAACTTTGAATTTACTTTGAGCTTTAATGAACATCTTAAAAGTACATGATTTGTACTGAATATGTAGAGAATAAATTAATAGTGATGAATCGCTTTCTTGGAAATGTTAGATGTGAAGAAAAAAAACTCATCTGAAAATCACCACAAAAACGCATCAAAGTTAGTAAAACGTGATTTCAGACCAAGTGTGTTAAACATGTGAGTGAAATAAACTGCATTACTTTTAGTTTCAATATTACCTCCATGGCTGGGTTTAGGTTTTTTTCCAAATCCTGATGCAAGAATTGACTTAATATTTGCAAGAAGGCAACTTATTAAGACACATCGTGGTGTTGTGATACTGTTATTTATTGTTTTTAAGGCGTATATGGATGGTTTTAGGGTATTACTGCATTCCTTAAGTAGCCGAGTAGTCGCTACATACTGTATAAATGACAGATGATTATTAATTTCTGACACGTTAATGTACTTGAAGGTTTTGAGTGTTTACAGAAAACATTGAAAAAATCATGTTTGAATGTATGAAAAACCAGCACCGACTAGATCTGTTATCGATTCAGATGAATTTGTCCACGGTTGAACCTCTTAGTAGTTCCAACAGAACAAACAAAAGCTGCTATTGCTGCTCAGTCGCACCTGGAAAAGTCCCTAAAATGTATTATCACTGTGAGCTAGTGTTTACACTTTAGGTCACACTAGGATTTCCACAAAACTTTCCAGATGGAATTGACATTAATTACTGTGATCTCGAACCCAGAGGTAAGAAGGTAACCGCATTTCTAAAGAAAGAACATTACAGTCAACACATTTAGACATGTAGTTTATTTATTTATCAACCGTTTCTTATATGTCCAACAAGTAAACAGATTATTTGACAATTCTCATCCATCTGCCGGGAAGATGTTCATATCAGTCTTAAGTGCTTTGGCGGTGAACAAGGTAAAAAAAAAAAAAAACACACACACAAAAATATATAAAATAAAAATTTCCAAACCTGTAATAACATGAAGCAGGCTTTGGCATTGTCATAGTTTCTCCCATTTGTCCTATTTTGAGTCTTTGCAGCCTCTCACACTCCATTAACATCATTTAGGTCAGTGAGGGTTTATAGTGACGAGCCTCGCTTATATAATCAGTCGTGTTTATAAGTGGTCGTTTTAGCGCTTATGTTTTCTATGGTTTCATGGGACATTTGAGATCAGAGCCATTAACGTTTTAGTTTGTTTTAGCACTGATATGAGAAGTGTGTGCGCGCGCATGTCTGCATTCCTGCTCCGTGCAGTTTTACTGAATTCGAGCTCTGCGTTACCTGTGCCCAGCACAGACATGGAAGACGTACGTAACTGAGATAAATAGTTTGTGTAGAAAATTCATTTAATCACAGACCAACAGTCCCTTATGACATGTGTTTGGTCTGTACATTCTCCTACTATGTCCTTTACCCCTGAACACTACATTTACAGATCTAACATGTTCCTGCTCAGTTCTACCACTAATGTGCAGACTGAGGAAACATGGACCTGTCTGAGTCCAGAAGGCAGAGGCTGATTCCATTTATCCGTACGAGCGCATGCACACACATTCGCAGTAAACATCTGAATGGGTCAGTAACACTTCTGTCAAGGTCAAGCATTTGAGCGTCAGTCATCATCGTCGTCGTCTTCTTCTGAGGAAGAGCGCATCACGCCGCAGCTGTCGTCACGGTAACGGCGAGCCAGAAGGCGAAGCTGTTCCAGGGCCTCCAGGAAGTCGGCCATTTCTAGCCCCTGTGAGAGGAAGCTCGGGGCCGCGCGTCGGATATCGAAAGAGCTGGCCTCGCGGTGCAGCTCCGACAGCCAGGGGTCGAGGGCGGGGCCTGACTGGAGCGACGTCATGACGGGTACAGACGAAACCAACGGGGCTGGAGCTGCAGAGAGAAGCCGTTTTATTAAAACACATCCAAAAACGGGTTTTTTTTTTTTTTTTTTTAATGTGCAGAGTGAAGTGATGTGCTTACAGTCAGGTGGAGCGGGTTGATTCTGCAAAAAACCCTGAGCTCCAATAGAATGGCTGAAAACCTGAGGGAAGGGCGGAGTCAGTTTACTGGGCGTGGACACCAGCTGAAGAGCCCTGTTCAGGACGGAGGGAAATGAGCGTTACAAACAAGTACAAGTCCTCATGTTGTTAGTCTCATAGCATAATCATCTAAGTCAGAGGTCCCGGGGGGGGGGGACCGGCTCGCCAAAGGGTCCACTCTGGCCCGTGGTATGAAATTGCAAAATACAAAAATTATACTGAAGATATTAACAATCTAGACTCTAGTGTTAAACTAATTTTTAGTTCAGGTTCTACATTCAGATCCATACGATCTAAAGTAAAATAATAGAATTATAACTTACAAACAGTGAATTTTTTTTTTTTTTTTTAATCAATATTACACCTGTCACCAAATGTTTGTAACGTGTGTGTGATGCACTGGTACAGTGATGAGCTGTGTCATAATACTGTTTAAACTGCACTGATTTTTCTTACAAAATTTTTATTCTTTCAGGTAATTCACGTTTTTTGTGAAAGGATTGTTTGTAAATGTAAGTAGTTTTCATAATTTAATGTTTTTATGGCACTAAAACAAAGAGAAGAACTAAATTATAGGTTATGATGCTAGTACTTGACTGGTCCGACCCACTTTAGATCCACCACTTTGGTTGAATGCAGCCCCTGGCCTAAGTCACATTTTTTAGATCATGGCAAATGATCAAAAATGAAGCAGCAGTGATAAGAGAGGAACGTTATGCAGATAGCACCATCTGACCAGAAATATAACTTAGGCAAATTACGCTGTTAGTCTAATATGTTGGTGTGGCGACTCCCATATAGGGAAAGGGAACATGAACTGGTTTTAGAGAAGCGGTTCCCAGTGGCTCCATTCACTTCTATTTGTTTACTTAAATCTTCCACTTATTGATTTTGTGACACCATCATTACTGTATTTTGGTTCATTCACAGCAGGTGCAGAACTTCTAATATGATAAAAAAAAAAATACCACCAACATGTAGAAACATTTTAACACAACATCCAATTAAAATGCACCAATGTCACATCTTTGATCGGCTGCTTAGTGAAGGGCAGCGAGGCGCACTCTGTCGCTGCGGGTAACATTCCACTCCTCCAGGCTCTACCCATACTGTTAGCATGTCAACCTGCTAACCCACTATTATTTATCAGTCATCTCCACGTCTTATAATTACATTCAGATAATGATGATGATGTGGCTCTTTCATAACCCTTTGTGAGTTTTCAAATTGAATACAAAATGTTGTTATCAATTCCTATCCCTACTCACAGAGGAGCTGTAGGGTAAAAAGATCGGATGTAGGATCCCAGGACGTCTTCACCGCTGTGGAGGCTGTGCAGGGGAGTGGGCGGTTGTGTCCCTGGATCCAGGGAGCTGGTGGAGGTAAAAAAATAAATAAAAAAATCACAGAATATTAACCAAACAGAGTGATGGGAAGCATCTGTGCACATTAGATATACTTGAATATTTACATTTTCTACAGCTTCATAAGGGAATGTTGGTATCGATACATAAAAAAACACAATTTATAAAAAAAATACTTGGTGGTAAAGCTATGTAAAAGCAGCTTTTTGTTTGATTTGTTCAGAATTCTGATCGTTCTGATTCTACCTGATGAGTCTCTGCCCTTCGAAACCTTTCAACGTTGCCCACTGCCCGTAACATCGCCCGTCTCCGGGTTCCGAGCAAGCAGATAGAGGTTTCCATGGTAACGTATCTGCGCATATACTCAAGGCATCAGGAAGGGTGCTGCCGTGCATCATGGGAAAAGGGACGGCACCGTAAGCAGCCACCACCTGGAATTTATTGGACATGATATGATAAGATAAAAAAAAACAAAAAACAAAACTGAAGATGGCACATTTTCCATGACGTCTCTATAGATTTTTCAGGTATTGCTGTCATTGAAGTTCACATATGTGGATGTTTATTCTCTAAAAAGTATATTTGTCTGTATAGTTTCCTAACCAGACTTTAGATTTGGGACAGTGAATCTTACATAAGTGCACTTCAGTCCATGTTCTGGCCTGAGGTAAATATTTCAGATGCCTGCCTCAAACATGAAAAACACTACAAGTATGATGAGTTTATATTTAGATCAACTGAACTGTGCATTTTCTAAAACAGAAGAAGGGCAAACGTATGAGAATAGAACATTTTCCACACTGGTTTGTTTCTTTTCATCCTCAATCAAACTTGGAAGTTACAAAAATCCAATCATGGGTTAGTCATGTGAGCTGCTGTTAAACTCCAGTGAACTAGTTAACATTCTAAGTTATATCTACTAAAGAATGGATATTAAAATGAGTGGGACAGCTGGGTCAAGGAAGAAACACAGAAGTTACCATATTCTATACAGAACAGGAGGTTTATTATATGAATTCATGCAGTTTTGCCTTTTCTGTTTTATATATATAATGGTGGAAAACTGTTTTTGTTCATGCATTTGTCATATATTACACAAATAACTCCTAAGTCACTAAACTCTGCCAAGTATTGTTCCATTCTACAAACATACATGCTTTTTTCCTCCCCCATCGAAGTCAAAACTGTATGTTTCAGCAACATAATGAAACTCATCCAGGGTGTGATATGTTGAAACTGTCAAGAATTTTTTTTTCTTGTTCAAAAAAAAACTATAAATAAAACATTTGCATTCCTATCTGTCTGATGAAGCCACACTTTTTAAAACACATTTTAAAGAGTGTTTGGAAACTTTTTCCACTACTGTATATATAAATAATGACATTTTAAGGCATTTTTGGTGTGGATTGATCATTTTGACTTGGTTGTTTTAAAAGTAGCTCACGGGCTGATGAAGTGTGTGCACCGCTGCTGTAGAAGAACACAAACCAAACATGATGTACCTTTTTTCCAGATACAGCCAGTGCATCTGCCACCTGCCACATGGGGACGCTGTTGTTCCGCAGCCTGTACGGCACCGTGAGGGCATCGAGGGTCAGAGCCAAGACTGCGCTGGAGTGATACCACAGAGACGGCTGGAGAACAAACACACACACATAAAGAGAACGTAGTTAGAGTTCATTTATCTCCTTGAATGTTTCTGACGATAGATCTCAGAAACTCATCAGCTTAAATCTGAATTAAATACTCTAAAAGGTAGGGGTGTGTTCAGAATATCAATACGGGTCTCTTCACGATACGCGTATCAATACGGAGGCGTCAGTATCAATATTTCACATGCAACAAACAATTAGTTTATCAAGTTTCTGAAACGGCATCTGACTTTTTATTTGTGCACTACAGCCAAGTTCTTAATGCAGTGTTTTACATGCACTATAGGTATACATGTGGCTATTTTCTTTAAAATATTAAAAAAGTAAAAACTGTAAAAAAAAATAAATAAATAAATACATGTATATATAAAATATCGGGATGCATATCGCGTATCATACCATGACCTCGGTATCGGTATATGTATTATATCAAGAGGTTTTTGGCAACACCCACCCCTAGTAATTTTTCATATTGCAATACATATTGAAGGGTTTTTTAAAAAATTGCATTTTTTTCCAATATCATGCAGGCCTAATGTCTAGTGCCGACAGTATTAGCCTATGGAGGCAGTGGTAAATGCATGCATTAGTCAAAGCCAGAGGCAATGCAATGACATATTAAAGTGTACTTTTGACCTTATTTTGTACATTTTTCCCAATTGAATATTCATCTGAACCTACCTACACCAGTCAGATTACTACAGGGGATGTTGAATCTGCAGTGTAAAAGCACAAAATATAGATATCCTGGAAAAAGGTATCATTATTCAGTATCATTTCTAATGATGAGGTTGTGAGAGTAGTGATTAATTTCCAGTGTGAGGGCAGTTTTCTGTGATTTTTTGCATTTCTTCCAATTTGGGATTCGGGTTTACCTTCAGGGTTACACTCAGAATTAGAAACAGTGATCATTTCTGTTGTGTCATATAGCCTCTGGAGATGATCTAATGCTGTAACATCTATGTGTCTGTATTTAGGTACTGTATGTGTGTTGCCGCTGGGCAGAGTAAGAGCCTCATCAGACGTCTTCCTGTGCTTCTTTGACAGATGACAGAGATGACTCCTTCACATGCATGTTCAGGTCAATGGTATCACAGACGCACTCCCAGGGTTTATACGTGCAATGATCAAATCCAGCTGTGATGGGAACACAAACCGGACTGAAATTCTATTTAAAAATCTGTGCGTTTTAACCTACTTTTCCTGGACTCGAGAGGTTATTTTATTATTTAGAAAAAGAAAAAAAAATCCATGGGTGTATGTGGAAAAAACGGTGGTTTAAACACACTCAACTAAATGTGAATGAAAATGTAAATGTGACGATTGAAATCCTCGCACATCCATCAAAAGATTTTGCTCTTAACAGTGTTTTTACGGTCTCTAATGAGGCCTTGAGTCTGGAAACATTATTTATCTTGTGTGCACAAGATAATAATTTGTTCCCGTGAGATAAGTTCTGTAGAAATTTAGTTTGATTGGTTTTATTTTGTTTTCAGATTGGCATTTGTACAGACTTTAAGAGTGAGGAGATGAAGGATTTTATAAGAGAATGTTAAATTTAGAGCCTAATGAGTCTGGGAATCTCACCAAATCGAAGCGACTAAAAGACTGAAACAGTATCAGTGACGGAGGAGCATAAATGATCTGACCCTTTGAAGAATCGTCGTCTTTAAACTAAATATATTTTATATACAGGTAGTCCTCGGGTTACAAATGAGTTCCGTTCCTACGCTGTTAATGCAACCTGAATTTCCGCGTAATTCGGAATGAACCCTTTAGTACCCCTAAATACCCTCTAAATACATGTATTATACTTCATATTAGTAAAATAAAGTAAAAAATAAGATACTGTTTTTTTTTGTGTTTTTTTTGGCCCACCACCACCCCCCTTCTTTGGGGGACAACTTTGTTTTAATTACAGCTTTTTAATAATCTTTTAAATATTCTTATTGTTCATATATTTACAATCTCATATTCCTATTTCTTTCAGGAGGGTCATACATATAAAAAAATAAATAAAAATAAGATACTGTACTTACTGTACGTACAATATACAGTATGTATGTGCAGTAATGGTGGCGTCGTAAAGTCGAAATAACATAAATCGGGTACGTTATAACACGAGGACTACCTGTATTTGGTTAGGAAGCTGTATTTGTCTCACTTTCACAACAAATCTAATGAGAAACATTTAAGATATGCGATCCATTTTGAATGCATACACCATATAAAATGCATTCTCAGACGGCAGCCTTAGGAGAGGTTTTCACTGGAGATATTTTTCTGAAAGTTTGATAGTTAACTGATATATGGTTCAGTGATGAAAAGTCCCGTCTCCATCTGCTCGGTTGAGCTGCTAAGATCCTGCTGTAGATTTCACATCACGTACAATCAGCATGCTTTGAGCTACCGGCTCACATTCAGTCTTTGAAGTAGTCTTCTTTTCCTTTCCCTGGTCCCTTCTCCCATGCCAATACTCTGCCTCCCTCAAAGCTCTGTTCCTGTCAGTCCCCCGCTCAGAACTGGGGCATGGCTGCAATTGTGTGTCTTTTTTTTAATACTGAATAGTGCTGAGTTTTACGATAAATGCATACATGAGCGTTTCGTCTTATGTATGCCGTTCTGAATCTCACCATGATGCCTGGGTGTTCACGCAGAATCAAAAACAAACACGGAGATGCACACGGCTCACTGCTGTCAATTTGCATAACACGCCTGGGTTTTTTGACAGATTTTCAGTGGTGGTGGTGTACGTGTATGGTGCATAGTGATTTCTGTTTGGCTCTAGAGAACGGCTTCCACTGTGGGGTGCATTAATACAGAATTGATCTGTTTACTTCAGTCTCAGACGTACAGTAGTTGGTTCAGTCGGAGCTTGAGCTGCCGGGAGATCTGTAGATCAATTGGCCCAAAATGAAAATCACTAACCAGTTACATATTTCTTTAGATGATTGGATGACTTCAGTCAACAACTGTTTATAGTAAACAATCTTTTTTTTACCAGCCATTGAATATGTCACATCATATTTATCTGTTGGATCTGAAGGAAAGAAAGAAAAGGCGTCCAATAGTTTTTACTGGACAAAATTCAGCACATTTCTTTGTTCTGTCTTCTGACACATGATGAGTCTCTTTTATTTTTCTCTGTGAAGTAAAATACTTGTCAGTTAAAACTAGTATTTGGACGTTTCCTACATTTGGCATTCAGATCTGTGGAGGATGATGTTATTTCACTGATTTATCAAATTTAAAAAGATCACTTTAATGGAAGAAATATAGCAGTCTTCAGTGGGTGGACAGACTATCTCAGATCAGATGAGATGGAAAACACAGATTAAACAAAAAATATGAACTAAATTTAAGATCAGTGGGCTGGAAATAGTCATAAATTGTTGATTTTCACCAGTCAAACATTAGACCTGTCCTGTATTCATATTCTCATTCAGTATTTTAGTACTACACAAAACAATCTTTACTAAATGACATAAACATTAGAAAAGCACTTGGAGAGCGCAGACCTCCGCCAAGTGTACCCCC
>JAPSES010000058.1:13834845-13847181 GCA_029822895.1 Maxillicosta whitleyi
AAATGTTAAAAATCCCATTAATTTATAATGGAACACATTTCAAAGTGCAATAACTTGACAACAGTCGAAGATATTGATATAATTACTATTGGTAATAAATAGAAAGTTACATATGGGCTTTCATTTGGTGCCGTGACCTTTGACCCTGAGTGACTTTGAAAGGTCAAATGAATGCCAATTAATGTCTTAAATATGCCGTTGGACTACAGTAACCTGTTTTGAACCACGCGCCACTAACAGCACCCCACCACCACCACCACCAGTTGAGAACCACTGGACTACAGAACCTAATTTTCATCTATTGTTTTTGTCTTCTACATGTAATAAGACATACAATAAAACCAAATAACAGGGTTTGTTTTGTAAATGTAATATAAAACATACCACACTAGATTATAATAGCTAAGGATTAACTTAAACAATGAAAAAAAACTAAATAAACTGGTTAATTATTAATGAAAGAACACTTCATTATCACATAAATGGTTTTAACTGAAGTGAACTCACTGTGTACCACTGAGATGACATGAAAATAGGTTATTCACATGTAAATGTAAATAAGGTTGTGACACAAATGTCTACACTCAGAGTAAATGAGCAGATAAGATAATGGAGCCTCATGATACAGTTTCTATAGTTTCTACTGTTGAGTTACTTGAGACAGAGCAGGTAAACACATTCACACTGATGCACAAACCCTCAAACAGTCTTTCTTCTACAGCAGGGGGGTCAAATCTGGCCCCCCAAATGGTCCAGTCCGGCCCTTGTGATGACTTGAAATGTTAAAATTAAACTAATATATTAACAATCATTTTAGTTCATGGGCCATATACAGAACAAATTACTCAAATTGGTAAAATACCACCATAATATCTAATAAATACTGTAAATATTTTCATGTATTTACACCAAAACAAAGTATAATTTTGCAAAATGTGAATAATGTGAATAATGTGAGGAAATAAGTGCAGTTTTAACAATATTATTATCTGTTATTGAATGTTTTGTGTATTTGCAGATCCACTGTGATCTGTAAGTTATAAATTACATGTAAAAATGATAAACTGAGGCATAATATTGTTAAAATGCCACTTTCACTTTTCAAAGTTTGGAGTTGATATTACTTATATATTATTATGTTATTATTTTACTTCAGATCAAATTTGTCTGAATGTGGAACGGAACTAAAATGAGTTTGACGCCCCCTGTTCGACAGGTCACTGAAGTGTGAGCAGGACTTTGATCGCTTCGTTCCTGATGTGCAGACAATCTGAGCTGAACGTTGTTTCTCATTCACTGACTGTTGAGTCGATAATATCAGGAGCTAAAGTCTGCGTCTCAGGAGGGAAACGCTGATAAACCTGTTGTTTTCAAGTGACACACGCAAGGACCTTTAGACAAATTAGACGTAACACAAGAGGGAATTAATCCTCAAAGACCTGAGGAGCCACTGGTGACCAACAGCAAATACTGAGTTAAAACATTTAATAAGTGTTGAATTAATTATCCTATAAATAATTCAGGTCAAATCCAGTTTTTTCAGCTTTTCAACAGCATCAAATATGATCGTTTTGGATGTTGAGAGGCTCTGTAGTGGACGTGGAAACACTAGCACGTGCAACATTAAAGAAATCATGCGAATAGGTTTAAACAATAATAATAGAAAGGAAAAAAGTAAATCAAATCAAAAAGAAAAAGATAAGCGAATGACGAAGGAATGATATGTAAGGTGATGAAAAATGACAAGAAAAGTAGGGCCATAAAATGATGAACAAATTAAAGAACGAACAGTTAATATTGATTATATTAATATAAGATGAACAAAATACAACCAATGTTACAAAAACCAAATAAACTCACAAGATAAATTAAAAAAAGACTAAATGATGAAGTGAAATGTGCATAAATACAATAATAAATCCAGTTATAATTATGTGACCTACTGTTAAAAACAGGAACCGGAGTGATGCTCAAAGGCAGATGTTTACTTGTTTACTTAAATCAACGAGGATGATACGTCAGAAATCTATTTGAACTGAATAAAACTGCTAATAAGTGTAAAATCAAATAAGATTTGGAGTAAAGCAAAGAAAACATTTTTTTTAGCGTTATATATAATTGTTTTTAATTTTTTTTTTTTTATCCAAGACTAAAGTTGAGGTTATGAGGTAAGTCAAGTTTATCTGTCTATCAGCTCTGTTAATGTACTTTGGACAGAAAACTTGGCAGACTGCTGGAAATTACATGTAATTATATTCCTACTGGATGTAAAGGTGTCGTTATTGTTTTATTGTTTTTACTCAATCATTCATTTAAACATTCCACAAACTAAAGTCACTGAACACACACTTTGCGGTACCTCATCCAGAGGTTTGTGGTGTTTTTCATCATTTTCTGTCAGACTGAAGGAAAACCCTGCTGTTTAGTGTCTGTGATACCTCTGGTGGTGCGACATGGTTAGATGTGTGTGTGAACTCCAGCCTCTGACCTGGTCCTGGTCTAATGTGAGCTAAACTGATGATGCACCGTTGTATGTTCACCATGGTCCAGATCAAAACCGACAGGAGATTCTAGACTCATGCATGACACCGTGCTGTGACTCATTATCAGTGGTGGAATGTAACGAAGTATTTACTTAAGTAAAAATAATAACGCATACTTTTACTTTTACTTCAGTACATTCTGTGGCAGTTATCTGTACTTTCTACTCTTTACATTTCAGAAATTGATGCCGTTACTTGTTAATTATATTTTTTAAAAAATCGTCAAAATCTTTTTTTTTTTTTTTTTTTTTAACTTTTTGTCTAAATCTGACATGAAAAATCACACACAATATTGACACCAATCTTTTAATCCACATAATATTGTGCAGTGACATTGGCAGAGGCATAAATAAGTATGTCTACAGTCTTTATCATTGTGTGAGTACTTGGACTTTTATACTTTAAAGTACATTTTAAAGGAAGTACCTAGTATTTTTACTTAAGTAAGATTCTTGATGTAGTACTTCTACTTTTACTTGAGTAAATATTTTGCAGGGTATTGGTACTTTTACTTAAGTACTAAACTTTAGTACTTCCTCCACCCCTGTTCATAATTAATGTTAACAAACTGAAAACAATGAGTCACATTAATGCAGAACCTTTAATACTAACTGATTGTTCCAGTCGGTTTATAAGGACGTGGTGTCGGACAGTGTCTAAAGCCGCACTGAGGTTTAATAAAACCAGTATAGAAACCAGACCCTTATCTGAAGCACTTAGAACAGTGGTTTTCAACCTTGGGGTCGGGACCCCACATGGGGTTGCCTGGAATTCAACCACTAGTTTTGGTGCTACAGACGTTTGAAATTCCACTCAGTATAAGTGAATGGGGGTTAAAAAAAAAAAAAAAAGATGCAAAAACTTTATTTAAAATCTAACATTTAACATTTAAAACCTTTACTTTGACTTATTTTTCCCAAACTGTTATGAGGTCTATTCTGGGTCACTGGAAATCTATAGACTCAGTTTCGTATGAGTTCAACCTATAGTTTTGCTGCTAAATTTATAATAAACAAAGAAACAAACAAACTACACTAAAAACAATACCCCTTGCTTCCCCTTTGGGGGTAATAATTTCCCATCCTAAACTTTTGGTCTTTTCATTAGAAATTTTCCAAAGTACCTCTCTCTATTTCTATTCAATTACTGCACATAAACTTGTGCAACAGGTTACAAAGCAATCAGAAAGTAAAACGGAGACGTACACAGTGTCTTACATTATGACGTGGAGTGACAGCAGTGACAAGAATGTGTCCAGCAAGGCAACAGTGGAGGGACTTTGTCCTTCATTACCACTATAAAAGTTAGTGAGGCGCCTTCTGGACGACACACGGTCAGACGAGGAGGTGAGAAGAGTCGAGCTGCCACTGCACACGGTAAAAGCTTTTATTCAGTCTATCGGCAGATTCATTCAGGCTATGAAATGTGAATTTGTTTTTGTAAAACTGGACTCTCTTTCTACCCTCCAGAGTCAGATTCCATCATGAAGGTCTTTGCGGTTCTTGCACTTTGTGTTTTCACTGGTGAGTCAAGTTTAAAGTCTCTTGGTTAAACTCTTGTGTAGCAGCAGCAGGTTCTAAATCTGAGGTTTGATCCACAGTTTGCAACGCCAACGTCCTGTGGCACGAGCAGCCCAAGACCCAGCTGGACGTGGTGAAAGATGCTTTTTGGGACTACGTTGCCAAGGCGACGCTCACTGCTGAGGACTCCCTGAGGCAGATCAGAGAGTCTGAGATGGGACAGGACCTGAAGTGAGTCTTAATGTGTCACAGAGTTTGGACGGAGGAAGAAATATTATGTTTAAGCAGAAGTATTCAGACCCTACTGCAATGGAAAATGTAGCACTCAAGTCTATGTGACTGATATGTAAATGAATTTAACAAAGATTATTAATAGTGAAGCATCAACATGTAAAGTAATATAAACTCATTTATGGCCAGTTTTTCTACCAGGCAAATCTGAATTTATAGAAGTTTGAATACACACATTTGTCTTGGTTTTTGTGGATAATTTGAAAGACAAACAGAGACATTTAGATGAAAAACATTATTTGGTGGAACTTTTGACAAATCGTAAATGTTAGACACACGAGCTTGGCTATATACTGTTTTTTTTACAAGAGGAATTAATACTAAAAGGTTGGAAAAAGCTGCTTTAACCTTCAACAATGTGTGTAACACTTAAAGCCAGGCATATTAGATGTTGTGAAAAATCTTATCATAAAACTAACCAAAGCTGTCACGACGAGCGACAAGTACAATATTTACCTGTAATGTACAAAAATGTGGAATTTAAATGTTTTTTTTTTCACTTTGATACTCAGACTCATTGAACTTACTGTTAAACAAATATTTATGTAAAACAAAAGCAGGTCAGTGACAGCTCCTCTGAGATGATTTAAGACTTTGAACTGTTTTTTTGTCTTTTGTTTAGTTGATATAATTCTGTACAATCACTGTTGCTTATAATTTTGCAACCAAATCTTCCATTTCAGTGCTTTTCTCTTGTTATTTGCTCGTTTCAAATTGTCAGTTGGTTAATTCACTTAACATCAAACCCATCTTTGTGACATAATAAAAAGATATTTGCGCAGTTTTACTATAAATATGAAGCTGCATAAAGAGGAAATACTCAAGTCAAGCTCCTTAGATGTCAGGATCACCATGTTAATCATTGATCATTTTTGTCCGACAGCACCAGGATTTCCCAGAGCGCCGACACCGTGAACCAGTACATCGTGGCTCTGAAGGCCCAGGTGGCTCCTCTGTCTCAGAACCTCATGGATCAGCTCAATCAAGATTCTGAGCAGATGAAGATGCGTCTGCAGAACGACCTGACCAGTCTGAGCACCAGCGTGCAGCCCTACGCCGAGGAACTCATGACCAAGATCCAGCAGCAGATGGAGGAGATGAAGAAAGAAGTGAGACCTTACGCTGAGTCCATGGACCCCGAGGCCCTGAAGACCATCCTGATGCAGAAGAGCCAGGATCTGAAGACGCAGATGGATCAGAAAATGAGCGAGCTGCAGGCCCAGATGGTGCCCTACACCGAGGAGATGAAGCAGAAGATGGACCAGAGTCTGGATGAGTTTCAGAGGAGCATGATCCCCCTGGCCATGAATTTTGAGACCCAGTTCAACCAGAAGAGCCAGGAGATCCAGCAGAGTCTGGCTCCTTATGGAGAGGAGCTGAAGGCCAAGCTGGACTCCAGCGCTCAGGACCTCCAGGCTCAGCTGACCGCCCTCTGGGAGTCTTTCACCAGGAAGACCCAGTAAATGGACTTCAACAACAACCTCATCACCTGCAATTATTTATTTCATCTCCACTAAATGTATTTTTATGTAATAAAAATGCATGAATGAAGTATGTGTTCCATCATCTTATTTTATCTACTGTGAAAGATTTCTCCTGACATTTGTTTTCATAATAACTCAGGTTGTACCAACAGTTATTTAACTTAACTAAATCAGTTAACATGTTGAATTAGATCAGAGGTGTTAGTTCAGGTTCCACATGTAACAAATGTACCAGACCAGTAAAATAATGACATAATAATAAAACCCAAAAATGTTTACCTGTTTCAGTGAAAACTAAACTAAACCAACAGTATGAAAATATGTAGCCAAAACGAAAATGTGAATAACCTGAACATCCATGAAGCAGAAATTTCAGTGCAATTTTAACAATATTTTTGCTTCATCATATTTACACATGTGTAATACAACAGATCACAGAGGATCTACAAAGGCGCAGAACATTTAGTAACAGGCATCTGAAACTGAAAATACAGAATTTAACTTTAGGTCACAGGTGTCAAACTCCAGTCCTCCAGGGTTTAGTATCCTGCATGTTTTAAGTATTTCCTTCTTCCATCACACCTGGTTCAATTAATGGTCAGCTCGTCATCCAGCTCTGCAGAAGCCGATGATGATGCAATGGCTTTCAGGTGTGATGGAAGAGGGAAATACCTAAAACATGCAGGATACTGGCCCTCGAGGACCAGGTTTGGACACCCCTGCTTTAGATCAAAGCAACTTGTCAAGACCCAGTACCGCTCTTGACTGTCGCTTTGTTCTGTGTAATTTTTTATGGTAGGTGCTAGGTGAAGGGTGTCAAAAATTCACCCCTTCAGAGGTCATTAATCCTGGTCCTCTGGGGCTACTATCCTGCATGTTTTAGGCGTTTCCCTCTTCAAACAGACAAAAAAACAGTTTCTTTCCAAAAGCCATCACCTGCCTGAACAGCACTGAATGAAAATCACTGTGAAACATCATCATTCTACCTCATTCCACCTGTGCAACATATCTCTAACACAACATGTGCAATATGTTCAATTATTTATTATTAATGTCCTTCATGCCCACATCCATATTTACTTATAATCCTGCACTGTACATACCGTTAAATTACTCACTTATTTTCAGATTTTATATATTTATTACTCTGGTGTGAAATCCTGTACATATTGTATCTTATATCTTACTTGTTTTACTTTTTTTTAGTAATATTTTACATATTTTGCACTGATAGGAGAAGCTCCAATTTCATTTTACAATGTGAAATGACAGTAAAGGGCATTCTGATTCTGATTCTTCCAACACACCTGATTCAAATGACAACCTCATCATCAAGCTCTGGAGAAGCCTGGTAATGACTGTCAGGTGTGTTGGAAGAGGGAAACACCTATAACATGCAGGATAGTTAAGCCCTCGAGGACCAGGGTGGGTCACCCCCAACCAAGGTGCTGCAACTGTGATTGGGGGTTAGTAGCACCTCGGAGTCTAAGAATACACAACTGTTTGACTAAAAGACACAGGTACAGATAATTGTAATCTACAATATTTACTTTTAAAAGACTCAAGTTATAGATTTCATGGGACCTTTAGTTCAAATGTTTGTGACTGAATGACATACATACCATAAAATTGTTTTTTGTGACATTTTAACTATTGAGCTTTTATAGTAAAGGATAGAAAAGTTACTAATGTAACACTGGCAACTCATTTAAACAAACAGAAAAATGTTTAATATTATTTCTACTGTGAGCGTTGGCTTGTGTTGAAGGACATTAATCAGTGTTTGTATTTTCGCGTTATTTGACTGGATTGCAATAAAGAAATGGGTCCATTTTTTAGTAAGAAATGGTATTTATCAGTTTCCAAGAGGTATATACAGGTAATACATTTACTGTTCCACATGTATGTAACATAAAAAGGCAACAAAATAAGTTGATGGATTGTGAACATTGCACACATTACAGTATCCCCTTCTGTTAACTGGTAAACTTTTCTGTAAAAAACAAAGCAAAACTAAAACAGGAAAATGACAACTTCATTCACGTCATGCCAACACAGACTTAACAGTTTAAAAAAAAATAACGTCAAACAGGCACTGAAACAAACAGCTCTGTATTTCTGTACTGCTTTACAACAGATGAGTTCAATCTTTCTACTATTGGGTTGAATGCGTTTTTTTGAAGTTTGGATTGATCACGCATTTTTTTTTTTTACACTTGTGATCGTTCATATAATTAAATTCTTTTGATTTACATAGTTACGTTCCAGTGATTCAATAAACCCTGTGGTCAATCCAGTAATAACATGATAATCAGTCTGCTACAGAGGTCAGATGGTCAAGTCTATTCATCCATGAGTCTATTTTATGAAGTCCATCTGCGGGATGTTAACCCGCCGCTCACCAAGTTTAACCGATAGTGACACCAAAACCGCACTGAAACTTGTTCTTGCGGTGGTTGAGGAAGGAAGAGAGGACGAGGGAGAGGGGCAGTGGGAGTAACTTCTTTTCTAATGTTGCACCGACGATCCAGTTACTGTCTACTGAACCTGAGACGCAGAAAGACAGAATGTTAGATGATATTATATAAAAAAATTTTTTTTTTTTTAAAAATCACAAAAAGAAACAAAAAACACCTACAGGCACTTGATATTTACTACACAACATAAAAAAACACACTACTTTAAAGTAAACAGGTAAACAAAAAGTTATTTTATTTCTGCTCTTTTGAATCTTAAAAATAAATGTGGAATGGAAAAACATTCTAATGATAGTAGTAACAATGTGGTTTGTAAGTTGTTTATGGTTCAAAGAGTGGGGGGGGACCCCAAAGGAACTCAGGTTTTCTTTTAGTGTTAAAATACAAGTATTTTTCTAGTTTTGCTTCATGTTTTGTTGTTTAAGACACATTTCCACTCATTTTATTCATCCACCTTCATATCATATCTTCGGGGTGAATCAGGTTGTTGCAAGCAAACAGAACTGTTTTCCAAAAATGTATTTATATTTGGTTTTGCACTGACGTGTCTTATCTACTAGTTATTGACCTAAAGGATAAGTAACAAACAACCAACCCTGAACAAACAGAGTAGAGTTCTCAATACATCGTCTAGTAGAGATCCATATAACAACAGACTTGAAGAAAGAGTAGTAGAGGTGGAGTGAGAGAATCTCTGTATGCACCATTCTTTACTCTTTTTTTCATTTTATTTTAACTTTTTTTCACTTGTTTCTTTCATAATATATTAAATGTGTTTCTTTTTTCTCCTGTCGTATTCCAATGTCCTGTGTAAAGCACCTTGAATTGCCTTGTGGCTGAAATGTGCTATACAAATAAACTTGCTTTGCCTTCATGCAGGCTCAAGCTTTTTCTCTATAAAACTGCCACAATCCACTTTCCAGAGTCACAATTAATTATTCTCCATTACAATAAACACACTGTACCTTTGAACTGTAAATTGGCTTTCGGAACATCTAACTGGTAGCCAAATGACACGCTGGTGTCCTGCATGCGGCTGCTCGCTTCAAACTCCACACCGACTTGTAGCTGTGAAAGGAGTCAAAACAAACCTGAGTCAGAAAGTCCTGTCTAAACCACTTCCTACTCTCTGTGGCCGAAGTGTATAAAAATAATTTTTTATTTCATTTGAAAAAAGTACAAATACATGGTCTTTTACCTACATAAATAATGCAAATCATACCTTGGTTGGCACATAACTGTCAGAAAGGAAAGGATAAAAATGATTACCTGTTCATTAGCTTTGTGGTAATATGAGGCATGAGCCCCTGCTGAGCCGAGGGTCAGTGTTGCGATGTAGTTGTTACCTGTGAACAGGGAGGTGAAGTCAGGAGGACAACAAAACTCTAACCAAATCTAACCAAAGTCCAAAGAAATATTCAGACGAACCTGTGTATCTGCCAACTAAAGACATCACTGATCCCTCCTCTCCTGGTCTGCGGTGATAAACCAGCTCCCCTCCCAGAGCCAGAGAAGGTGTTATGGACTGGAGATAATGTGCTACAACAAGACCTGACAACAAGAGGCTCACATCAAATACTGGTTACAGACGAGTATAAAATATTGCACGTAGTTGAAACCAGTTCACAACATATGCTCACCAGAACCGACAAGAACATCTGGGTTTCCAAGTGTAACTGTTGCAGTAAAATCTTCTCCTCTGATCTCAGCATCACCTTGCCAGTTCACAAATTTATGCTGTTGTGTCTGAGGAGGATAACGTCACATACACGGAAAAACATCAGATTGCAGCAGCTTTACAATCCAGCACATATTAGCACTGACTTCATATTATGTTCATACAATTTACAGAGCAATATACACTAGTACTGATTTGAGAGCAATATGGAATCAATAAAATTAGTAAGACTTTTAAAATAATGTTGAGGCTCTAAACAGATTCACAAATGAACATATTCGGGTTTACCTGGAAGGCCAGTTTGGATCGTATTCTGTGGCTGATTTGGTGGATGACCTGGGCATTTAAGCTGCCACTGTTGTCCATGTCTCCCACCATGACTGGAAAAAACTGAACACAGAGAAAATCTCATAAGAAACAAAAGCAATATAAATATGCTGAAGGTAAGAATGACAGTGACTTGACTGGAACATACCTCTGCTGGACCTGTCTGCTTGGAACCGACATATGTAGCACCAAACCTGTAGCTTGAATCTCCTAATGTACTCAGCATCACAGTGTGATTCACCTTGAGAGAAAGTTAATGAACAGTTTTCAAATGTATCCATTCAAATGAAGTACCTTATAAAATTGTTTTAGAAACTTTTATAATTATAAAAGTGTTATTCGTAATCTGAGCTTTGAAGTCTTATGTCTGTGCCTATAACCATTAGTCAAAAAAGTGATGCCAAAATATACAGATTTGTGGTAAAATTTCCTCGTGTTGATGTAAACTAACCTGAAAGTGGTTGCTTAGGCCCTTGTTGACAACTAGCCTTACTCCTTCCATCTGCATAGGGAAAACCTCTGCAAAAACAGTCACACAGAATGAAATCAGTATTTGTTTACTATAAGATACTGAAGAGCAGACTGGGGTCTGAAAGGAACAATCTCAATTTGTCATTTACCTTTGCATTTACGATGACATTCTTCAAATCCACCTGGATTGGGTAAAGGGGGTTCAACCTCCTGTTGCTGCACTGAATCTGACCCAGACGAAGGTATAATGGAGGAAACTGGAGGCATCCCAAAGCCTGGTGGCACCGTCAACCCAGGGGCAGCAGCACCGCCAGAGGCAGGTGGTGGAGGGTTGGGGGAGCTGGCAGCCAAAACACTCCCCATTCTGAATATACAGGAAAATTTAAAAGAATCAAAACTGTGAACATTTAAGTGTGGAAAAATACCATGGGAAAACAATATTGTCAAAATAAATAAATAAATAAATACATAAATTGAATAGCATTCACAGTGACTATACACAAGGTCAGCATAAATATAATTTTGCCTGCATGACATGAGACCCCCTCCCCCCTTTGTAAGCAATTGTCTGAGTCTGTACAAGGTTCGCCAGCTGCTTCTTAACAGGCAAATGATCATAGTAAATAATCAAACAGATGGGTGTGTTTCTTATTTAACCTTTCACACAGATCACATCTCATTCAAATGAGGTTCAAACTGTTAGCAGAGGGTAATTAAGTCCGGCTTATTTTGATAAGTTGAAATATGACAGGATTAAGAATAAAAAGACACCAAATTATACTTTGAACTGTGTGCGATAAGAATGATGTTTTGAATGGAACTGTTAATTAGATAAAAGTGAGTATGCCGCTAGCTAAGTTAGCAGCTAGGCTAAAGTAGAGGTAGAGTAGCCTCATTGTTAGCTCTCAACGAGAGTCATAAACAAACGGCAAACCCGAGGCGAACCACACATCAGTATGCGGCCGCAATCAGTCTCTAAAATAATTATTCAGTCAGCTGAAACATTATGTTATATAAAACACAGAGCTAATGACTGCTACTCACGTTGTAGTTCCAGAGGACGACCCAACCGGAAGTTGAAATTGGTAGCACCGACGAAGAAGACGAACGACTTTAAACCCGCCTACTTCTTGCAGCGCAAAGTGATTGGGCAATAGTCGGCACCTCTTACAAATGCTTGGCAACAACACCTGTCAATCAAAATAGTTTCCTACCTTCTAAAAGGCGTGGCTTCAGTCCTGGCGTCGCACTAACATTTAAGCCTGATTGGTTGACGGAAACATCATTAATTGTTGAGGGGTGGAATTTAGCATTTGGAACTCACTGATTGGTGGGGAACGCCGTCAGTTGAAATACAGGTTGGCGAGAAGAAACACCTTCAAGGTCAAACGGCAAAGGCCACATGTCACAACTTAGAACACATGTCACAACTTAGAACATAAGCACAACAGAGCTTAGAGACGAAACGAATTAATGTATCGAACGCAGTAGAAAGAACTGTGAATAGAGATGTGCCATGTGTCCTTTTATCATTGTACGTGTTTT
>JAPSES010000058.1:13847281-13868446 GCA_029822895.1 Maxillicosta whitleyi
AATTAATGTATCGAACGCAGTAGAAAGAACTGTGAATAGAGATGTGCCATGTGTCCTTTTATCATTGTACGTGTTTTTGACGCATTATTGCTGCAATAATGTGTTTTTACACTCAGCTCCAGATGTTTAAGGCTGATGTCATTTCAGCTATTGTAAATTTCATTTCATTGTAAATTTAGTAATCTAATCTACAATACATTCTGTATAAGATCCTTTTGCATGTTTGTCCTTTGATAACAGCTTAAAGTGTCAAAGAGTATTTGGGAAGTAAATGGTGCAATACTTATCTCTACCGTACACATAGTGGGGTAACACTATAAAAATCTGTAAAAAGTGTTAAATTTAGATACCTCAAATTTGTACTCTGGTAAAAAACAAAAACAAAAAAAACCTAGTCCCATTCAAGCATTAAACATATGAGGCCTGTTGTATACATGTCCCATTATGTTTCTATATAACATTTATTTTATAGTTAAAAGAATTAGAAAGAGAAATTGATAATCCTTGTGACTTCAATATCCATGACAGTTCTCGTGTTTTATATTTGTAAAACTGCATTCAAAACCTGACAACATAAGAGTAGACAGCTCAAGATTAAAACAAACATTACATGAAAACATGCTTGCCAGAAGGACAAGTTCTAACAAACATGATTAACCTTGTAGGGGGCCTGTTACATGAACCAAAAAATATGCTCTTACACCCAAAGAAAGTATAAAACACAAAAGGCCATGTATGTTTCAGTTCAATTTATTCATTTTCAAAACCCAGCATGTATTTCACCTTGACAACAGTAGGACAGACAGTGATTAACACAAGTTGTTGAATATCTCGACCTTCAGTTCACTGCATTTTTTGGGACAAAAAAACAAAAAAAAAAAGAGAGGGGCATCGTAAATGACAGTTTTGAAATAAAACTCAATCAAAATCAGATCAGGAAAGAAAGGAAATGGGACAATAACAGAAGATAAAGTTACCGTCTAGCAAATGGCATCTGCTTTTTGTTTTTTAAAACTTTGTGTCTGACTTGTTTTAGGAGAAATGAGGTATACAAACTGAATGACTCAAATCCACAGGACGCTGAAGCTCCTTGGGGATGACACAATTAGAACCACATCCTTTCCAAATTGTAGAGAAAACACTTGTATTATTCTCTGCTATGCCAAAAAATAGTTTAGTTTTTTTTTTTAAAAGCTGATTAAGAGTCTACAACACTGTTTTCTATCCATGCTGAAGGGGAAATACTGCAACAAGTTTATTCTCTGCTCTTTTTTCTTCTTTTTTTACATCAATTGTGCCAATTTTAACATTTAACCTGGCTGAAATGGTCTGAAGCGTGGGTGAGTCTACATTAGTGCAGCAAATTAAAGAGATCCAATTCAAATTCAGCTTCGCACGTTAATATTAACATCAGCCATTATTGTTTCAGTTGAGGCTCTTATATTTTTAATTCCAATTGAGAATTGACCGAGCCTTGAGTTATTTCTACCCACATCCTCACCCTCTTCGTAAACTTTTCCTTTTTTTTTTTTTTTTTTAATTTTTTTTTTTTAACAGATACTTTGAGACAAGTTTCTGACAAAAATCCCTCCCCCCTATTTGCACTCCTGACTTGTGCGGTCAGAGCGCAAACACACAAAAGACGTCTTGACAACCACCAGATGACAAAAATAAACTCAACATTCATGACTGCATTCGTCAAAACCTCCTTTGTGACTGTTTGAGTTCTACCAGATCATTACTTTTGCGTAGTTGAGTTTCAACCCTACCTCGTGATGCTATTTTTTCCGAGTAATCCCTCCGCAAAATAACAAAAACAAAGTCGGATTGAACTGCTGCTTTCAAGATGATGTCTAAAACATTTGATTACCCTATGAATTCACTTCCGTGTGTTTATTTTTAGGTGCATCGCTGCCCTTTTTTTTTTTGGACTTTTGGGTCACAAAGGAGATCAGGGAATGATTGTCAGGGATGTGCTTGAGAACACAAAACATCAAGAAGAACAGTAAAGTGGTCATTTGACATTAGAAATTAAATGTCTAGAAAATGCAACAGGAGAAGAATGGAAATTAGGAAAAAAACAAACAAAAAAAACAAACAGAAGTCACATCCCTGACAACTGTAAACACCCATACGGATATTTAAGACGTTGCATATTGCCAACAAAAACGCACAAGACGAACCTGCAAATGAAAGCACATGAAAAAAACAAAACAACTTGAACCACGTTTACATGCAGCAACAGTTGAATTTGCACCGAGAAGGAAATAGAGCTGGTTCCAATTGAATGAAAATGATTTTCTAAAACACAAATTGAAGCTGCATGTAAACGTAGTATTTCTTAAAACTCAAACATACATCCCTCATTCGTAAAACACACACATATACACACACACACACCATCTCTTTCACACTCATGCACACATTCCACTTTTTGGTTTTGCTTCAATGTAAATCCTGAAAACCTATTTCAAGGAAAAAAAAAAAAAAAAAAAAAATCTCCACCACCCATGAAGCAAAGTATTTTCTTTTTTTGTGTAATTGTAAACGACTAGTGTAAACAATGAATCATTTACAATTTAGTTTCCTCAAAATGATTCACAACACCTCGTATAAAGATTGCCCTAGTGGAAATGGACTGAGTTGCTGAAAGTAAATCACAGCACTTTGATCATCCGTCACGTCGACATGGAACAGGTTCAAGAAGATCACAGTGCTTCAACGCTTTCCAGAAACTCCCTCCTGTGTAGTACTTAGCGCTCTCCCTCTCTCTCTCGCACTTAAAACACAAAGGTTTTTTTTATTTTTCGATTTCACTGTTCTGCTGGAAGCTTTAAGTACCAGAGAGAGTGAAAGGTTCTAGATGCTCCACAGAACATCTGATAAACACTTGGCTTCTGCAAACCCACCCGAAAAACCTCCCGTATTTCACCCTCACAGAGCCCCGCCCCCTCCAAACTGCTTTAAGCAACATCAAAAATAAGTCTTAAAAGCAAAAATACTCTCTTTTTTATGTCTTTTTTTTTATCGTTAGTAACGCTCTGTAAGGGGAGGACAAAAAAGAGTCACAGCTGCCTTTTCAAAGATGCTACAATTTCGCTTTCAAAAACACAGAGCCCGCCCCTCGTAAAGATCATCCTCACATTTTTAGAATTAGAAAACAAAAGCTGTGCCAGAGGGAAAAAAAACAAAAAACAAACAAAAAATCCACAAAAAGGAAAATGTTTATGGCTGCTGCTGCAGAAAGAAACTGACAATTTGTTCTGTTTTTTTTTTTTGTTGTTGTCATAACTCAATTACAAGTTGAAGTGGTCCTTTAAAGACTGAGCAGGTTTCATCACCCTGCGGTCCACGAGAGCTTTTACTATTCCATGAAATTAAAACTAGTCATCTGAAGAGGATTATTATTGAATAGATCATCGAGCAGCAGCAACACAAATGACAACAATGCTTAAGAGCTTGGCATTCAACCACTGGGCTGCAAAATATACATTTACTTGGCAACAGATACATTCACCAACTTCAATTTGTCATGATGGGGCCCGAGTTTTAGCTCAGGATCCAAAAAAAAAAATAAAAAAAAATTGATGTAATTCATCTTTAAACGGGGGGAAAAGAGAAAAATCAGGGAAAGTTACACCACAGTGTTTCGCGCCAATAACTCTGGACACGTGATAACTATCAATTCATCTCCTTTGCATCAGGTTAAAAATGCAAATTTTTTTCTCAAAGCTGCTCTGAACCAGCCGCTGATGCACCAAATCAAGACAATAAAAAGACAGTTTCCATCCACCAGCTGCAGTGGCTAATGGGTTTTACAGTATTCACCAACCAAATGTGAAGTTTTTCTCTATGTAAAAGAGCCCCCAGATAGGAGCGGTCTGTGGTTAGATCACCTTTGACGGCTTTAATGCAACAACATGTGGCTGCCGTTTGTTTCCCATGCTGTTTGTGCAGCCAAACGTCTATGAACCAGTGTGGGGGCTTTTGTGTTTAGGTAGTCCTCCCATTTTTGTTAAAACTCTGCACATGTATCATTCATAGTGAAAGGGAAAACAGTCAGTATTTAAATAAAGCTGCCCTTATTTTTTATTGCAACGTTCACATTAAAAATAAACGTTCACATTCAGGATGTTTTCAAGGAGTCGTGTTGCGACACCTCCCAGCAGGAGTACCTTTTTTCCCTTGCATAATGGATGTTAAAAAAAAAAAAAAAAAAAAAAATTCAGGTTATGTTTTATTCGTCTTGTTTGTGCTCGTACTCTGCTGCATGACAGGAAACAGCAGGCTATGAATGGATGAGTGCACATGGGAGTAAGTAAGGCACTTAAGTGACAACAGCAGTGTAAGTGGACGTAACAAGGGCTGGTGTTCAGCGCATCACTGTAACATTAAAGAGGAAGCTAACCCTGCTGCTGCGGATGAAAACTGTCAATGACTCAAAACAGCTCTGATATTTGCCTGATGTATATTTTAGGAAGAGTGGGAGAAGGTCAGATATTCTAAGCTCATACACAAGATGCTCTTTTCAGTTTGAGTTTGGTGCAAAACAAGATGGTTTAACTTTCACATCTAATTTAGGAAAAATAATGAGGCAGCTTACTTTAAAAAAAAAAAAAAAAAAAAAAGGTAAAAATAAGAGGTGCTTCAAAATGAAAAGAGCTTTAACATCCGCTTGACAGGCGGTAAATAAAAAGGAGAAGAAATGTAAAATTGAAGAGTTGCCTGAAGCCTGGTGCAAGCGCTGATGTCTGTGCAAAAGCCTGGTGCATCCAACTGTCCTAGAAGAAACAAAACCACAGGTAAGATGACAGTGCTGACATGATACTGTGGCCTGGAGATGGGGCCAACAAAGATCATACCAATATGCACTTGTGTTGGATACTTCATAAACAGCAATAACAAAAACAGTTTCATTTTTCAGTATTTTATACATTTTCAGTTATATTTAAATTCTTAGTGATACATGAACGTGTATTCTAGTACAGTAGAGGGTATGCACATACGTCCCCCCCCCCCCCCCACCCCGAGGCCACACCTCTCCAAGTCAGACTGACTGGCAGTATTCAAGCCAAAGCCACTACTCATCTCCCTCTTTTCGTCGCTCAGTAGGCATAACCGCAGTGACCTCCCCTAGCTGTGACGTGACATGCATACCCTCTATAATATGTTTAATTTTAACCTCTGTGTCTTGTGGCCATTTTAATGCAATTGCATGATCTACAAAGAAAACAAACATGATGTGACCAAGTAAAACATTTTACAGAGTAACCTGAGTGAAATGCTCTGTATTTTTAGGGTCTTAATGATAATAACAGACATGATGCATGTAAAATGTGCAAAAGTAGATAAAGTAGAAAAATTCCATCTGTATGTCCTTAAAATAAACCCATCACTATCAACAGACATTAAATACTGTAAGTACATAAGTATTTATTTAGTTACACTGTCCAGCCCTAGTGCTGATTTTCTTTCAACGTCTCACCTGTTTTAGGTGCTGTCTTGTTGGTGTCCTGACTTCTCTTCAACCTCCTCCACATCACAGTCTGCGTTGGAGCAGTGGTATTCAGCCACGTACAGGCTCTTGTCGATGCTGCTGGGGATGGGCTTGATGTCTGTCACCAGCTGGTCTTCGATGGCCTTCAGATTGAAACGGTCCTCTGATGTGATCAGGTTGATGGCCAGGCCCAGGTGACCGAACCTCCCTAAAAAGAAAGAGCGCATTCTTTACACTCAATGTTCATAAATCACATTTGTTTCAATGGTGAGAACAGGATTCTCTCTACAGTAGAATACAAGATCCTCATTCTGGAACACGTTCAACTGTGGCAGATGGATACCACAGAAAAATCTCACATCAACAGACTGCTCAGTTCATGTGTATATCAACAAACAATAAAATCCCACTGAGCTAAAGTGAAAAGAGTCAGTGTTTATGTTCTAATTTAACACGACTATGTTCCACATTTTCACTCTACAAACAACCCCCCCCCCCCAAAAAAAAAAAACATGTACCTGATCTTCCAATACGATGAAGGTAAGTCTCAGCATTCTTGGGGAAGTCGAAGTTGATGACGACGTTGACGGCCTGGATGTCAATACCTCTGGTGAACAGATCTATTAGATGATGACAGAGGATTAGATTGTCATCACTACTGTGTAAAATTAGAAGGCCTCTTCTGAAATGTCTCACTATGCAAAAGAGACTCACCAGTGCAGACCAGGTTTCTGCACAGACCATTTCTGAAGTCATGGAACACACGGTTTCTATATTCCTGAAAACAACAAACATAAAATTCTTTAAGGAAGACATGTGGTAACAAGAACCCTTGATATAGACAACTGTAGAGACAAACATTTTTATATTAATGAAAGTAGTAATGTGATGAGGCAGAGCTGGGCTGGTGTTTTAATACTAAAATTTCTTGCCAAATGGCAAGATTCCTCTCCGTCTCATGCCTTTCTTCAGATGTTTCTTGTTCTGTTTAATCCTTGACTCCAACCCTCCCAATGTTTGCGTGTGTCATTTGTTATCATTTCTCCGTCCACTAACCCCATAATCATACATTAGAATTAACTGCTCCCAAAATAAATCTAAATTGATTTGAGTCTGTTTTAAATCATCACAAAACAAATGTCAAACCATTCGAATCAATTCACTTTCATACTTATCCAATACCTACTTTGTAAAAACAAATACATTTTCTCACTTTGCTTAACATATGGCATTTACTTAAATATCAATGACAAAAATAACCATTTTATGTGAATTTTGTGAAATATTCATTAGAAAACCAAAGAGGCAGTAGAAAACAAGTAAGGAGTAATGTTAACATAATGCACCTCTGTTGTGACCTGTGTTTCTCACCTGCATCATCTTGGCGTGGATATAGAAGCAGGAGTAACCCAGCTGAGTGATCTTCTTGGCTAAAAGCTCAACCCTTTGAGTTGAGTTGCAGAAGATGATTGACTGGTTGATCTGAAGCTGTGAATGAATACAACAATGGTTTATGTCACTATGTGAACAATGTTTATTACCCAAACCTATGTTAAATATACTACTGAAAATATAAATATGGTACAGGTATTTATTAGTGACTAAATAAAAGAGAGAGCGATTGCCTTTTCTGCTCATGCCACTGTTTAAAGGAAGTGGGAGGTCACAATCTGTGCACTTATAGCTAAACATTTACATGTTGCACTGGTTTAAAAAGTCATACATCAATGGTTTAGACAACGATATGTATGGATGAGTCAGTTACCCTGGAAAACAGCGTGTTGAGGCAGTGGACTTTCTGCCTCTCTGTGACGTAGGCGTAGTACTGAGTAATGCCCTTCAGAGTCAGCTCCTCCATCAGGTTTATCTCATAGGGTTTCTGAAGGTGCTTAGCCTGAAGCAAGGACACAAGAGGAAAAAAATATAATAGGTTTATTTAAAACCAAGTGTAACAGCAGGAAATGTGCTCTTTGGTTGAGTGACACAGTTTTTATACAATACAGGAGAACAGTGTTACTGTACTATCATCCATACATTTCATTAGTTCAGCATTTCTACACTTTTTACGAGTTCAATTCACGACCTTTAGACGTATAGCTTAAGTCCTATTTCACATACATAAAATGCCTGTTACATGAAGTAGAGCAGGCATCAAAATGCAGAGCTACATCTCATTGAACTTGCAAATACACATATTAAGATGACTAGACATAGTTTTTAACTAATTGCTTATGGAAGTGGCTATCTTTTTTAAGTAGGAGACACCATGTTAGCCCATATTCCAAAATAATGTGCTCTGATCCAATTCAGACTTGGCTGCATAACTTGCATTATTGAGTACAGATTCTGTGTTGGTTTGGTACCTTTACTAAAAATCTTGATCTCAAGCCAAGGTTTCTCAAAAACACCAACACTTTGTTGAAAATCCAATGATCCAATTAAAATGTATAAAAATGCATTATAGACATAACCTTGACATTAAAAATCTCCTGCAAGTTCTTAAAAATTCTAGTCAACATTGTTGTCACTGAATCAGCCTGCATGTTTCTCCACAAAGAGATAGAACCACAGCCTATTTAAACAATTAAAGTGTGACTATCTGCCACAGACAGTGTCAGCCTTGGTGAAATATACAACATAAAAACAAAGAGCTGGGTGCAATGTCACAACAGCTTGTTCTGCAGCATGAGCCAAATGGCGCCAAGTGGCCAAGAGCCACCGGGTTGGCAGAGTACTGCAGCAATTAGCTGGCTACTCACCATGAACTTCTGCACACTGATTGGGAAGGTTGCAGAGTAGAGCAGAATCTGCCTGTTCTTGGCCAGGAAGCTAATGATATCCTCAATGAGCACCACAAAATCCTGAGACAGCAGCTTATCCGCCTGAAAGGAAACAGACAATTTAACACAAAGCAGGCTGCACTCCAAACTGTAAAAAAAGCTGCTGGACTGGAAATGAAACACATTTTATATACTGTATAGGAGACAGATTAGAGCTACATTTTTGCACTTTTATATGGTTTCATTCAACTTTACCTCATCCATGATCATCATTTGGACTCTATCCACCTTTGCCACACCCTTCTTTATCAAGTCGAGGATCCTTCCAGGGGTGGCAATGACCACATGTACTAATGGAGAACAGAATTACAATTAGATCAGCACAGAAAAGTATAGATATTTTACCACACAGCACATAATCAAATGCAATTAATCTATATACTTTTCTTATATTTTTCAATGTAGAATAAATAGACTTTAAAGTGTCCATGTATTTAATGTGAGTTTAGATGTGCATGGAAAACTTGCTTGTTGACAAAATTCATCAAATAAAATCGGATGTGAATTTTTACCAGTTTCATCCAGGCGCATGATATCATCTCGTAAATTAGTGCCTCCAGTTGTGGCCATAACTTTCACTCCTCCCAGGTGTTTGCTGATCTGGATGCAGATCTGGCTCACTTGCAGAGCCAGTTCACGGGTGGGCACCATTACAATTGCTAGAATAAAATGCAAAAGATAAATTAGATTAAGGTAAAAAAAAAAAAAGGATTTCAGTGGAGGTGATTACAAACTAATGTATTTACAGACTAAGAAGAAGACAATATAATAGAGGAAGAAAAATGATTTAAAAATTTTAAAAAAACAACAACTGTGGAAGTAGTGTAAAATGAAAGTTTCTCACCCTGTATGTGGTCCTTTTTCAGGTCTATTCTCTCCAGCATTGGGATGAGATAGGCTCCACTTTTTCCTGTTCCATTCTTAGCACGGGCCAAAATATCCCGTCCAGACAGGGCAATGGGAATGCTCTCCTCCTGATTCAAACATGTGTGTCTTTAGTCTCATTGCGTCATCTTAACAGTATCTAATTAAACAATGCTGGTCACTACATAACCATGTCTACAAACATTGGAGCTTCACCAAGAGCTGCTGATATCTTTAAGAACTGTTTTATTATTTGCATTTGCCAATACAGCGCTGAAATTATGCAATAGCTGACTGGTGGTTGATATAGCAACATAATGTCTGCTCAACAAACAAACAATGACAGCAGGACCCTGTGATGAGAACTATGTTTTTGCCATGTACTGTGGGTTTCATGTGAACAGAGATGGAAAGGAGATCTACAAAATCAAAGAATGCAGTTCACCAGTTTATATAGGTATTTAAAATGGCAGTTTCCAATGCCACATTCAATGATAATTAAGATAATTTAACACCACTATGAGTCAACCAAAATCTATTTCATTTTTCCCTTGCACTTGGTCAACCCTTGGTGAGGCTCCCCATGTGACTTTAGGTGTTCGCCAGTGCATTTGTCATTTTTCTCACTTATTATAAACGTCTACATTGAATTGTGGATAGAAATACTCCATACCTGAATAGGTGATGGCTTTTCCCAACCCATTTCAAAGATGCCCATCAGGAGCTCTCGTTTGAGACAGTAATCTTCAAATTCATTCCCCTTTGTGGATGTGACATCCTGCAGTAAACACAGAGGAGGGTTAGGATAACAGTACGTAACAAGGTAGAAAACTGAAGTGACTTTAGACACCTATGGAATTCAACTCACAGAGGTTTTGACCCTGTTGTCTTTGGGAGGAAGCTTTAAGCTCTTCTTCCAGTCATCTCCAAACTTGATGCCTCCTCCTTCTTGAGGAGCACTGCCTGCTTTCTGAGGTGGAGCCAAACTCTTGCCTTGACTTGTGGGAGCTGGCTGGACTGAAGCTGGTTTGGTCTGTCCTCTGAGTTGCCCGTTCTGCTTGTTCAGTCCCATGACAACTGGGCCAACATTTTCCGTTTTGGCAGTTGCCATTTTCCTATTTTCCTTACTTTTGTTGAATTTTCTTGAAAGTATTAGATTTTTGCCTCTTAGGTTTTTCTTTTTAAAAATTCTCTTCAAAAGTAAAAAAATTTAATAAAGCATTAACAAACAATATTCTCTAATCTTTTAAGTCCAAAGCTTTTACAACAGAAGTAAATTCAAAGTATTTACATATACACATGTACGTGCAGTTCGGTCCCCTTCAACAAGAGTGACTGACGTACAAGCACAACAAAAAAAAAAAACAAGTTTTTACACAAGGGCTCTTCAAAATGAAGAGAAATTTGCATTCATATGCATGAATATACTTGCCCACAATATAGAAAAATTATATGTGAACAAGTATCAAAGCGGTTCAAGTCCTGAAATAGAACAACTAAGGCAATCTGAACTTGGGAAATAGCTTCTTCAATATAATCTTAGTTCAATATTTAAACTTCTGTTTCTAAAATGAACAATATTTCCTGGATCCACTTTGAGTCCATAAGAGTTGCTCAATATCCCTGTCCTTGAAAATAGGATGTCCAACTTTGTACAAGTATTCCCCAAAAAATCATAAATTGTTATGTTCTTAGTTTATTTCCACTGTGCGGGTATGTGTTGCTCCACATGCGTAGGGGAAAAAAAATAATCCTGAAATCACAAAACATACGAGGGGTTATGTAGTCCGAAGCAAAATAGCTTTCCACCCCCTTGGAGTCCGCACTGTACGTTTCCTTTCCAATCCAGGTGTTAAACCTTCTCTTCCTGAAAACCGCAGGTATTCAAGTCTGTGTGTGAAGTGTGAGTGTGGCCTTGATCAACCTGCTGCCTCCTCAAAGTCAGCCAACAACTCAACCTTGTCACCTGAAAGGAATTCAACCAAAAGGATTTATACATTTAATATACAGGGGTTAACTACTCACTCACGCAGCAACAAGAAAGATTCCAGTGTTAAATATTGCTTAAACATCCCTCCAGTTATGTTATTAATAAACAGAAAAGTACTCTGTTGAATAATATCTAATTCTGTTAAGGTCATTTTGGAACATACAAAAATTCTAACCCTTGTTGCTTGATAATTTTTTTGTTATAAATAAATAAAAATAAAAAGGAAGTCTCCATTTTTACTGAAGCTCTAATTTCAGTGGAGGGGAACAACACATTTGCCATCACATTATTAATAATTATGGACTTTACTAAAGCAGCTGCTCAGTCAACTTATTTTTTAGTCTATTAAAAAAACAAGAGAAGCAATGAGCAGGTAGGACGTTGTCACGAAATATCTTCCAACTATCCACAAATAGAAAAAAGAATTATTGTTAAAAAATATATATTATGCAAATGTTTGTTTGTTGTCACATCTTGAACACCTTATAGTGTGTTGTACAACCCCTACCGGAGAAGATTTGTTTTGTTTTTAGTAACCGGCGGTAAGATTTATATCTCTATTCACACGCTTATGGGAACAATGGCTTACACAGGTAAACTAGAACTTAGGTGCACCGAAAATGAAAACATTATTTTAGAGCAGTGATCATCGGACAGTTAATTCACTTAATGATGTGGTTTGAGGTTGCACAGGAGAACATGCCAGGTGGCAGCCTTTCCCTTGATGCAGATTAGCGAAGGAAACAGGTTTTAAGTCTAACCTACAGTTCAGGCTTTGATTCTTTCCCTGTCAAATCTCGGCGGTCCATTGCTGTATAAAATTAAAGTAGATTAACTATTGCCTTTACCATCAAGGTTGCTTTTTAGTTGACCAACATTCATAATTATGTCAACTAAGTTTTACTTAAATGTTTTGGTTTCTCACATTTTAATCACAAACGGGTTCTCTATAATCATTCACGTAGTGATGTTAGTTTTAACCTTTCTTGACAAACGACAAAGTTATTGTTGACAGGAATCTGCGTTTCAACAAATACATTAGCTAGCGTTAGCTAGCCGAGATAACATTAAGCTGTTAGCTCTGACAGCTAAATCGCTGCAATTTCCAAGTTTTAAACTTTTCACCTGATTTACATGTAGAAAAAGAAACAACATTCGCGTATAATCGTGCCAAAATAACATTTGACATTGTTAACGTTATGTTAGTTCAATTTCAATGTTAGCCATTCACGGAGCGATTAGCAAGCCCATACTAGCCTCAAGGCTAATTTAGCCAAAATGACTACAGTCGCCGCTAACGGTAGATAGCCTGCTCACATCAACCGGGATGTTTTTTTAACATCTCAACTTTTGAAAGATACCGCAAACGTACCTTAACTTCTCCGTTATTTTACAAGGAATGCCAAGTTTGCGGGTGATCAATTCTATCTTTATAATTAACTTAAACAACTGAATTTTGCTTGAAATGAATCGTCTCTATTGTGTTTCTTCTTCCTTTAAATCAACATGGTCGCCTTCTTCTTCGTCTACTCTTCCTCGGTGTTTCTCTCCTGTTTATCACGTGAGGTTGAAACACTCTGACACCACCTGCTGTCTCATCCAGTCACTGCAGCATCAAGAGCCAAAACTGTGCTCAATGAAACAAACGAGTAAAACTGGCATATTAATTAAACATTAAATGCACTTTATGGGCCTGTAGTAAATTAGTGTATTTATAAATGTGAGCCTTTACTACAAATAAAATAAAAACGTGAGTGTTTATTTTGGAGGTGGTTGAGTCAAATTTGATCCACAAGCAGTCAGCAGAGGCATAAAGAAGTTTAAACGCATTTGAAAAGCATTTGAGTAAACAAACCTTACATCGCATACATCATTTATCACCACCATTTCAAAACCTCTAAAATTCAGCACAAAATATTAAGTTTCTAAAATTCTGTCTAAATAATGATGTTTTCTATTTATATATTTTATATATAATATGTATTTTCCTGCATTTTCATATCACTACCATAGACTGCGATTAATTTTAGTCACACATCTGTATTTTTCTCTTTTGGTCAGATTGTTATATATAAGCAAATGTGTTAACAAATCAGTGTGTTAACCCTAAAATATCACTACCAAACACAGTGTTGAGGGCATAAAATTGCATTTTTATGAGTACAGCTGTTTATATTTATGTTAACTATTCATGTGCTGAGTAGCTTCATGGAGAACAGGTCAAGAAATTGTTCAACTACTCACTATGTGACTATGAGAAAGAGGGATGCAGGTCTCAGAAGTGAAAATGGTAAATGATTATGGTAATGAAATGTGAAGTTTATTATGTTACATTTCAATAGACAATGGACCAATTTTCATACATGAGTGATTCTTAAAACTGTCTTTTTATTGAAGGATGACATGTTGCACCAGTTCACTAGAATGTTTCATATACAGAGTCCTCATATAATGTAACACATTTTAAAAGTGTCCTCTTGATGCAGCAGGGTCAGTCAGAATCAACCTCTCTTCCACGGAATGACTTCAATGAGCGGCCATAGTGGAGTGGATCCAGTCAGTAAACTGGCAGACCTGTGGACGACAAATCAAAGGTCATTTAAAGTGGCACAGGTAGTCAACATAAAAAAAACAAAAAAAACTGAAATGTATTGTTGTCTGATTAACATCTTTAACTGTTAGAAGTCAGGAGGTACCTTGGCATAAACACCAGGACGGTTTTGCTCGGCACAGCCCCATCCCCAGGATACAACGCCCTGCAGCTGCCCGTTACACACCAGAGGACCACCAGAATCTCCCTGATGGAAAACGTGAAAACATAGACTTTAACACAAAAACATTTTGTAGATAGAAAGAGAAAACTATGCTTTAAATCACTGATGTAAAAATGCATTAACTAAAACATATGCTGAAGACAAATAAAATTAAATATGAAACTTATTTTACAACCAAAGGAAGGAATAAGTGGTGCAGAAATGGGCAACAAAAAGTAAAAAGTAAATGAGATGTTTCACGTGAATGAGAAGAAGTAAACTGTGAAAACTGGTAGAAGAATACAATCATCCATCCATTTTCTGAACTGTTTAGCCCTTGTGTTGGTCTCAGGGGTAAAAATACCACCATCCACAATGAAAATGAAGACTCATAAATTGTAATTCATTGTTTTAATTAACTGTCATAATTCTGTGCTTTTATACCACTGTGTACAATGTTATGGAATGTAGTATTTTTTTTTACTAAAATTCAAGTTAGTACTATGAGGTTGGACTTGCTTTATGTAGTATTTCAAGCAACATTAGACTTCTCAGAGGCCAAAATGCACACTTTACAATTTGTCTGACTGTTTTATTTACATTTCAGATTACAGTTTTTCAACTTTTTCCTGTCCGTTACAAGCTCTGTGTCTCTAAATGTGTTTGCTTTTCAGTCGTTTACACTCAATAGCTCTTTTAAACCCTCTTGGATAAACTGCAAAAACAGGTCTGTACATAGAATATGATGCATTTCAGTAGATTCATCCATCTAACAGTGTGTGAATTATCCAAACATATGCAGCAGTCAACTGCAAATTATTTGGTTCTTACTAAGATAAAAAAAAAAACAAAAAAACAATTTAGAGTTAGAAGTGCTAGATAATGTATCTTGTTTTAAAAGTTAATTTCTTATTTTAAGTGTCCATTCATCTGTAGACGTGCTTATTTCTAGATTCAATTATCTTAATTCAACAAATGTTGTCAAGTGAAATTATCGTGGAAACATATTGAAGTTGTTTTGAGTACCTTTTCCCTCAGATTTAGTATTTTTATCTTTAAAAAAAAACATAAATTTTTTGCAGTGTAAAATGTAACATACACTTTAATGTTTTAGTAAAATTACACCTTCTACTGTAAAGGATCGGATATTTCTCCCACTACTGTATGTACCTGACAGGAGTCCTTTCCTCCCTCCAGGAAGCCGGCGCAGAACATTGAGGAGGTGATTCTGTTGGGGTAGGAGCGCTCACAGTCGTCTTGGGGCAGAATGGGCAGATTCAGGCAGTTCAGGCATTTCAGACACCCGACTAAATAAAAGAAACAGAAACAGAAAATATTGGGATTTACACACCAGACTCTGTCATATCCACTGTATGAAATCACACCATAGTCTTTAGTTATTAACAGTATGTTGTAATGATCAATAGGCAAAGATGGAAGAAATCAGATCATTTAACTAGTAAGTAAAAGAGGAAACAACACGTTAGATCTGAACTAAACTACTATGGATAAATGGGTAGAGACATGACAATTTGTTCATTTACAGCATAAATTGATAGTATGTATTTTATGACAGTGTGGTATATGTATTTAACATTTTAAGACCCAGTAATGCATTTTTTTCTCCACAGTTTTCACAGCTTTATTGAAAATGTGTGATGCAAAAAAATGTTCCATTAAAATAAATAATAATAATAGTGTTTATATATCCATTTACTGTGTTTTTTTTATTTATAAATGTGCAAATAAAGACTTAAAAAGTACAAAATCTAAGTTTCAGTATCACACTGCATAAAATAGAAACACTCAATTAAAGTAAATTTTGCTCTTGTGTAAATGTGGTGGGGTCTTACAGGGGCTCTGGGTGGCCCCCCATCCAGAGACCAGACACTGGGTCCCTGCAGGAGCACAGCTCGTGGGCAGAGCGATGGGCTGGACGTACTCATCGAACTTGGCTGGTTCGGCAAGTTTGATGAGCATGATGTCGTTGTTGATGGTGTAGCGGTCGTACTCTGGGTGGCGGATGATCACAGCTGGAGCGATGAACTGCTCAGGGCCGTCCTTATAACGGAGGTGGTGCTCACCCAGACGCAGCTCGATCTCCTCATCTCTGCCGGGCAACGAAGAGAAACATGGACATACATTAAAATGGTTTGTTTGTTTTTAATGGTTACAATACAGGTGTAGAAGGACAACAGAATAGTTCATCATGAAGCAGATCAGGTGAAAACAGAATAAAAAGGATTTTAGTTTAGATTCAGTATCAACATTTATGAGTCCTTTAAAGTCACAAAGGTTCTTCTGATCTGTGATCATGCAAGGTTGCACTGCAAAAAAAAATCCCCTTGAAAATTTAAGAAAAAAAAAAATCAAAATAAGAAAAAATAAAACTTAAAATAAGCAAAATTATCTGCCAACAGAACAAGAAAATTTCACTTGGCAAGATTTTGAAAAATAAGAAAATAATACCTGCACAGCATTCTTAAAAATAGTATTTTTAGACTAAAAATAAGTAATATTATCATCAAATATTACACGTGTGACTTTTTTTTTTTAGGCCGTGCAGTGTAAATAAAAAGAATAACTAAATGAGATAACAATGCAGAAATGTCACATACAACAGTCAACCCTTTTGTTTTTAATGCTACATTTATTTCCTCTACATTCCAGTTTTATCTTAACAGAGACAGAATTGTCTGTGTGATGATTAGAACTTTGTCAGCCTAAGACTTTACACAGTCCTGTATGACATCTTAATAATGCCACAAAAACATGCTGTTGTCCGTCTAAAGTGACCCTTACTTGAAGCAGTGTGCAGCACTGACCACCCAGCGTTCATTGATCAGGGTTCCTCCACAGTAATGCCAACCATTATTGAGCGACACCTGCCAGGGCACGGAGTGAGGTTTGCACTCGTATCCCCCGACGATCTTATCATCGAAGCCGAGGGCGGCTGTGTAGACATGACAGACAATAGTGTAGAAATAAAAAAGTAAACCAACTAGAAAACAGTGTATTTCTTCAAACTATACATTAATTGCCACTAATGCCAAAAAAAAAAGAACAAACAAAGTAATCAGAACATAAAGAGGTAAAGTTTATTTTGGTCATTTTAGTTGTTTTTTTATATAAGGTTCAAGAAAGTTAAGTTTCAGACTCACCATTTGCAGCCACTGACACAAGCAAAACAAGCAACAACATTGTGACTTTGGTGCAGAGATGTACAGACAGGGACGTGCAGCATTATCTCCTTATATGTAAAGTGCATGTTTACCCTCCTATACGTCACTGACAGCCCATATTAAAGAAACACCAATAGAAAACGCTGAGGAAAAGGTGCCAACACATCTGGGAATTCTGATAAGTGCTGCCAACGAGCACACAGAGAAATTATAGTTATCGATAAAGATGGGAAAAGTCAAGCTGTGCCAAAAGGCTTTTTACCTTTGAAACATACTGCTTTTATGTGTGATAACATGTACGACCATAATAATCTATATGGAAAACTTGATTCAACAATAAGACTTTATAAATATTGCAGTACTTCAGAAATATTTACATTCATTTTATATTTGTAGTTATGGTACAGAATTCTTATTTCACATGTTTACATTGAAACGCACCAAACAATCATTCAATCAATCAGTCAGTCAATTTCCTTTATATCACATACTGCTGGTAAACACTTAATAAGGCATCCCGATCAAATAAACACATATCAAAGTAAACATGTGACCTGTTGAAAAAGCCAAGTTATTTGTTTAATCTAAACACAGTGTTATTCGTTTAATCCAAATATAGTGTACAATACTATTATTTGGGCAACTGTAGGTGAAGTAATATATGTGGGTAAAATTCAGATCTTCCCAGAGTTTAGTCATCAAGAAAAAAAAAATGGTTAAAAATGTATAAGAGAAAATGCTGATATTCTCTGAGATCATAAAGTCACTGACTGTGCTGGTGTTGATTTTAAAAAGCTGAAAAAAAAAAAAAAAAAAAGCAATAGAAACACAACCTTATGTGGTTAAATTACAGCTGAACACATGAGTTAATATATGTTACAATACTGTCTGAAAGTTCCTGTGTGGTCATGGCACAGATGGTATTCTGGTATAAAATGTACAGACACTGATATTCTGTGACATCTGCGTGGCTGAAGATAAGGTCTGTGTTTACACATTGAACATGGAAGTTACTTATGTTGAAAAATTCAACTTCACCTTATCAATGTGAAAAGTGTTGAATAGTAGAGTTGGAGTTGATTCTATTTAAAACCATACACAAAAATATTTATTTATAGCGTCTGCAAGAATTAACATGGTTTTTAAAAAAAAAATAAAGAAAAGTTGAAGCAAAGACACTATGTTCTTAGTAAAGTTTTTTTTTTGCGTCACTAACCATCAGAGCAGCAAAGTGTTTTCTTGCAAGTTTATGACTTCATAATCTTAGACAACATTCATGTTTTTCTCTCATTAATGAAGGACCTCAGTCTTGGAGAATATTCATCTTATTTTCTTGCAAAATCTTCTGAGTTTAATCTTGTTCCCTAGTTCTATAGTTTAAAAAATACATCTCTCTTAAAATGTATAATACAGTGCATCTGGAGTGTGTAAACGTTTATATGTAAACCTTTAATGTACTGCAGCCAAAGCTTTTTTAAGAAACAAAGACTATGCAAACAAAGCATAGCTTCAAACACAAGGCACGCCAGCTCCGTTAACTGAAATTATGGAAATTGCTATAAAGGCTGGTTGTTTTAGTGCCAAGTTTCTTTTAAAGAATACTCTTCTTCATGTGCATTTCATGTGGATGTTAACTGTGTAAGTCTAAGTACAAAAATACTTTCTAATTTTAGCCATTATTTAAATGTGAATTGCAGAAAGGTGCATTATAAATGTTTCTATCATCAATACCTGGAGAAAATGCCATGTAGTATTGCTTAAAAGTGCAATATCCCTCTGATCCAACTTAACCGCTCTTGTTTTTTCCTCATAATCTTCATTTTTTGAATGTGCTGCATTTCTCTAAATGCATTTACAGATCTGTTTTTATTTCAGGAAAAAAAAAGAGTCAAGAGGAACAAACATCAGTCCACAGGACTGGTGCTTTGTTGACTTCTTTCCATTTTTGGACGTTGCCGTAGAGCAGGTGATGTGTCATTTCCCTGGAAAATCTCCCTTATCCGTGCCACACAGATTTCAGTGGCAACGTCAGTCTCTTTGGAAAGCTGCGAGAGGCTGAGGAAGCCGTGAGGAAGGTCCTCAACCACCGCCAGAGTCACAGGCTGACCCATGTCTCGCAGCTTCTTGGCAAACATTACCGAGTCATCCAGTAAGGCATCCAGAGCAGAGGCCTGTGTGAAAACATGGAAGAATCAGCAAATACATACAGAAAAATAAACAATACTGGGAAAGCATTGGCTATTGTTTTTGTAAAAGATAAATTTTTTTTTTAAGTTATTATAAAACAAATGCATTAGAACAAACTAACATATACATTATGTTAAATCAAATTAAAACCTTTCCCTAAATCTGACATATGTTAAAATCGGTTCTTTGATCATTATTCTGCCACTACTGGATCGATTTAGCTCAAATTTAGTTCACATTGATTGTCTAACAATTATCATGGATAGTTTTATAGGAGTGGGGGAATTTCTTTGATACCCTCGCTGTCGGCCACCGACAGTGTGAGCCTCATTTGTTTTTGCCCACTTGGGGTCAGCAAGATGGTGTGAAAACTATATTACGATTATTATATATCGATATTATTATTATTATTATAAGAATTTTGACTGAATAATATTATGAACACAAATAGGAAATTCACTAGATGTCCCCAAAAGTGGAGGAAACAGCAGTGCCTACAGAACGCTGAAATACAGTAAGATAATGAAGTGTCTCTCACCACTAAGTGTACAGGGGGGAGGCCTCTCAGCAGCTGATCAGGAGCCAGGAGAGGTGACACAAATGGGTTTCTGATGATGGGGCAGGAGGTTGGGTGAACAAAAGCCAGACTCTCTGAGCGCAGGGGCTCAAAGTTATCTGGGTAATCCATGTGACTTTCAGTTTTTGTGGTGCAAGTGTTGTTCACAAGCTTCGTTCTCTGAGCCGTGGACGGTGAGCTGCCTGAAGTCCGCCTCGGGTCCAGGAACGACTGGATCCAGTTGGAGGCTCCCTGTGTGAGGTCACTGAGCAGCAGGGCGGTGTCTCTGCCCAGAGTGCTCAGACTGCCGTTTCCCACCATGGGCTGCACCGTCTGACAGTCTGTACCTGAGGAACACAGCGTCAACTTAAAGGATCAAATACAAAACACTGGAACAGAAAAATGAGCTTAAGACCATATCCACAAGTCATCATCAATGGGTACAAAATGGCAAAAAGTAAAAGACAAAAATATTATAAAAAATAAAATTTCTATGTAACACAAATTAAGTCATCTAGTTTGTGTCAATGGGTTTATGTGAGATATGTTCACTATACCACCACAAATAAACTGATAAATTCCATGCATATCACGTGCAAGCACATGCCTTAGTCTGAATTAGCTCATATTTGGCTCAAAGTTCAGAGTAAAGACCTATTAGCAGAAGCTTCCTGTGATCAGAGTGGTAAAATTAATTCAACAAAGTAAATTAGTAGTGAGAACTTAAGACTCCATGTCAATGGGTGACACAGGTGTTATAGAAGGAAGCAGAAGTGATTGTTGGATTGACAGTGTAAGTGGCAGGAGATAGGTAATTATTTTCATCTTTCTGTCCTCCCACATCATCCCGTTACACAAAAATCCCTCTGATGTTTTGTTTTTTGTTTCCGTGGCGCCGGACACTGGTGTTAAATGAGGCATGAATCAGCACATACTAATACTGTGAACACACGAACACCCATATACCTGCATAGGCATTGAGGCACTTCGCAAGAACGCCCAGAGGTAACAGTGGGTCAATGAGTGTGAGCAGACGAGAGGGTGAGGCGTCGGTGGTGAGTAAGGTTGCCGGGTAGGCGGCCATGATGCCATCAGGGATCCTGATGCCACTGTTCATGGCCTTCATAGACACAGTGATGCAGAGGTTTCCTCCAGCGCTGTCTCCTGCCAGACAAACCCGCTCTGCTGTGGAGCCTGATGCACAGACACAAGTCATATGGATTTAATAAGTCCTTTTACATTTCTGCTCACAATTTTGTGCATGTGAATGGCCATATTGTGTGCTCTGACTCGGTC
>JAPSES010000058.1:13870800-13898260 GCA_029822895.1 Maxillicosta whitleyi
AACTGTGAGGGTGAACAAAGAACAGGACCTGGAGTGATTAGTCAAATGATAACAGCAATTTATAGTTTCAGAAATGAGCATGTAGGTTAGAAAGTGTGAAGTCTGCAGTTTAAAGGAGCACATTTCTATCCCTATACATGTTTAGGAAATGTCTGATATATTCATTGTAGAAACAGAACATTTGTTTTAAATTCTGCCTTTAATTCTCTTCCAGACATAAATATACTCTTGCAATCTTGGACATTGGCTCCTCTTTTATTTATGAGAAAAAATAAAGAACAAATTCTGAGTACAATCCACAAAAGGCATTTTGTAACGTAAAATGCTGCAAAACCAGGAGTTTACCTGATCTTGACTGATGAGCATCAGTTTTGTGATTAAAACCTTATACCAATAGTCTTCAAATACAATGAAGAGTCTCTTCTAGAAGTATTAACCAATAATTATCAAAAATGGGTTTCTTTCAATGTACAACACTAAAAGGGTTCTCCAATATTTATTTAATTTGTGCAATAATTCTAACAAAAACATCTTTATCACAGTTCTCACAAGTTAACCAACATTTGTACTCACCAATATACAGTCAGTTCTAATGTCATACTGTATGGGGTCATCCGTAAACACATCTGTTTTGTCATCACTGCATTTATGATGTTTTTAGACGTGTTACAAGACTAAGACATTAATTGAAAAATGTCTGAATAAATGGCAGATTAACTGAACAATAGCAGTTAGATGAAGAACTTTAAACTGTTGTTCTCATAATTGACTACATATTGTGTAACTGAATAACACACATTTTCTGTCTCACTCTAGTGGTCCTGTAACACCCATTCTCCTAGAAAATCAATGTTGTCGTCTGACCTGAAAGCCCAGACAGCGGCCGTAGAAACAGGCCTTGTGCATGGAGCTGTACTCCTGCACAAACCTGTGGCTCAGGTCCTCGTCCTGCAGAGAGTAGAGTTGGCCACATTTATTGTCGTTCATGAGCCTCTGGGCGAGATAGAGCAGGGCACGCAGCTGACACAGGGCAGTGCAGTACGCCTCCATCTCAGAGGCATTGTGGTCTGCTCTGAAGAAGGCACTGTTGTAATTGGAGGCAATGTAGCGGCCCTTGTGAATGATGTGCAAAATGCAAGACTGCAAGACCTGAAGCAGAGAGAGCAGAAAAACACTACGTGAATTTTATGAAAATGCAAAACAGGATAAGGAATACAAATCTTCTTCAGGAAAAAACAAAAATCTTTATCACATTTCTCATAAATATGGGACTATTCATATCTCCAAAATCCAGTTGACCATACATAGTCTTCAAATCTAACAAGGATATTTTATTTTGGTTATTGCCACAAAAATGTCTATTCAGCAAAGAAAATATCATTTCTATTATAAAGAAATATTCATATCCTGCAATATAACTACTAATATTACACTGTGAAAATAGCATAAGGTTATATTTTCTTAAATTCTGTTAGTCACTAAGTAAGAGTATTATTAAATATTGTTATTGAATTGGTATGAGAAGTAAAAGCAGTCACTGAGCAGTAAAACAGAGGAGGACTGAGTCTATACTGAGTCTATACTCATCCTTCAGTTTATCCCAAACATTAAAAATCAACATAATTGGAGATATGTGATTTTTCACTCGACTGGAGGAGGATTGATAATCTAAAGCTGTCATACTAATGTAGTGGAGTAAAAAGTGCAGTATTTTACTCTGAGATTTAGCAAATGAAAATCTAAAATCTGCATGAAAAACAGAAATACTCCAATAAACAACAAACATCTAAAATTCATATTTGAGAAACAGTGCTTGGATATGTTGTTGGTAGCAGCAGTCATACCTTGACCATTGTGCGATAGCCATTCCCAGGCGTTTGTGCGTCAAAGTCATAATGGTGGTAGACGGTGGTGAAGTTGGCAACTACAGGCTCTAGGGCTCGTCCATGTTCCTGAATTTGTCTCATACATGTGATTAAGCGCTCGGCAACAGTGCCATAAGGCAAATCAGTGGGCCCACACAGAGCAGAAATGTTGTCTTCACACACCGTCTCCAAGGCTGCAAACACAGCTTTGCAGTCCATATCTGAAGCTGGGAGAAAAAGAAAGATGACAGCAGGGGTTTCCATAAACATCCTTTATATCAGCTGCTGTACTTATCAGTAAAAAACATGTGATGTGTCATGTAAACACACAGACCTTAACGACCTCATCCACCACAATACAAAACTCATTGGTGTACTGATTTCCTTGTTGTCTGTTGGGTCAGAGGTTGAAGTTCCAGTGCAGCATGAGGTTAGTGTTATCTGAAACTGGGCAATCATAGGTGGAACTGAAAAAGACTCACTGACAGTGACCATACTGTATGCATAATGAACATTTACCAGGCGTTTCAGTTCCATTATACAACTGCAGCACTTTAGAAAGTGACCCAGCAACTGAGGGAAAGGGTGATGCTATAAGTATGACTCCAGTACATTATCAAGCCGTGAAATTCTGAACAGTACTACAGTGTTTTCATGTCTCCAACAGCTATTTTATACTGTGTTCAGAAACAAGCAAATGCATGTAAATTCACATTAACAGGCTAAATTAAAAACATCATATAGTCAATTGTGACTGTGTCTTTAAATAGAACAGTAGAAAATCTCTTTAGTGTCAACAGCAGCTGTTGGAGTTAAACTGTAGCCTGGAACAGAGTGAAATCAGGACAAATTATGCTAGTTCTATCACTGTTCATAAATACTGGAAGCTCTATCATAGTGTGCATTTTGTCATTTTGGGTGAAAAGGTTTTTTAAGCAGTTTTAAGCATAAGGAATTATTTATACGGCAGTCTCAAAACTAAATATTCTGTGTGTTACTTGCATTTACACAATCATATAGCCAAGTTCAACAGCATCATATCTTATATTATTAATGTTGCTGTTGAATTGTATCTGTAACCTGAGTATATTTGCTCAGTAAAATCACTGAATATGTTTTGGTGTATATTTGTTGTAATACCAGGCTGTGATTGCATTGGTAAAAGTCAACAAAATGAAGCTTTATATTCTCTCAGTGAATTTCTCTTTCTCTTTCTGTCTGGATTCATTCCAGAGGATTCCTTAACTAAATGCACTTCATGCAGAATCATCTTCCACTTCACAGCATCTAATCAATTAGTGGTGGAAGAAACATTGCTAAACAGCACAGCTAAACGAACAAGAAAACAATCCTCAGATTACTACAGAGTAGAAATGCATAGTGTATTAACTTCCACAAAATTCTGTCCTGAAAACTCCTGCAGACTGCGATTTCAGCAGTCTTGTAAATTTGTCAGCAGCCTCACTTTGCGACATGGATCTAATAAACTTGGGTACAGCATGCAGGCAGTGCAATAATACAATCTGCTGAAGCTCAGACTACAATACAAGTCAAAGTACATCAAACACTTTCTGCTGTGCTGTTCTAAACAATTAAACTAAGCCAATGATCCTGCAGTTACAATAATGACAAATATCTATATGGAAAATAAGTCAAAGATCACAGGTAGGAGCAGAAGGTGGACCTGATTTTGACTCTAGAAAAGAAGGAAATCTGGAATGTATATTTCATGGTACATCCCTATTGGGTATTGAATAGATATAGGTGGTAGCAGTAGTCACGCTGTTAGATGACATTGTCAGAATTTAGCTCCAGACTGTCTTTTGTTAGTAGATTGAGACAATGGTTTCTTTCACTGTTCCATCACTGTGCAACATGGGACCAATTTTTTTTAAACGGCAACCAAATATATCACTAGTTGTTTTCTTCTTAGAACTAGGAACCCAAGTCCAAGCCCAAAATATCAGAGGCAAGTTCTACCAGTCATGAAATTATTATAACAGAATATACAGATTACATCAAACATCAGTAATGAAATTTGCCACATAATGCACATGAACGAATGCCATTTGACTAGCAATACATACAGGACAAAATGTCACTTTAAAATAAGCTTTTACATCAGTTCTGCCCCCTTTTACTCACTCAGTGGGTTTCTATTCTGACTTTGACTTCTGACTTGTATTGCGCTGTGGTTCAGTCCTTTTGTTCGATGCTGAATGTCCTTTTTTCCTAAAATAAAGAGTGCTGGCCTTTTAACTCAAACAGCTGATAAGTGACGTAAACCTAACAACAGGCTCGCCTCTGTCTCTGTGTAACATATCGGTTTTCGGCAGAGATATCAGCTTCTCACACTGTTAAAATACCCCTCTTCGGTTTACAGCACTTTGAGGTTCCCCACTGCTAGCTTGTCTTTAAATATAGACACACAGAGAAACATAATTCAGAGTCTTGCTCTCGACCGGACACCGTTTTCCACTGGTGACAACTTCGCCCACAGTTCGTCGACTTTAACCACCGGTTCACGCTGTTGCTTTTAGTTTAAACCCGTTTAAAACGGCGGAAACACGGTGTCATTCTTTAATATTCGACACTGACACTCCGAGTCCGCTTAGCATTGTATGGACACAAACTGTGATGTGGCAGATATGACCCGTTCCTGTCTAAATATGTGTCCCCGCAGTGTGTTACATCGACTTTACTCACCTACCCGCATCTCTTCCTTGACGTGTCTGTCGATCGCTTCTTCCAGAACGCCCGCAGAATGCTGGGTAACGTGAGAGAGGCACGAGGCACTGCCGCGCGCTGGCCAGTTAGGCTAATGAAGCAACAGGTAATCGCTAAGCTAACACTGACAGTTAGCATAAAGCCACATACAGCCCAATATGATCTATTGTGTTCTAGTAAAAATGATAGTAACCTAAGTAATGTCAACCACAAACTTTTCTTTGTTTTAGACAGAAAAAAGGAAAATGATCTTTTGTTGTAATGTTCATATCTACAAACTAACTCCTAAAAGAAATATTACCAACCTGTAATTTCTGAAGAAAAATAAGTGTAATTTTAATATTATGACAGCATATCATCTGCACATCTGCATTACAATTAACACTTTGCAGTAAATCTTCAAAGGCACAAAACATTTAGCAACAGACATAATATTGTGAAAATGGCACTACACACTATACATTAACATATTTCAGGTTCACATTTTCTAGTGAAAGGATAATTTGTAAATGTAAAGATATTTTTTTTTACACTAAAACAAAGAGAAAATTGTGGAGTTAGCATTATTCACAAGTTATAATGGTAGTATTTTACTGGTCCAACACACTTGAATTTGAATTGGGCTCTATGTGGCCCCTGAACTAAAATAATTTTGACAGCCTTGTTAATAAACTTCAGTGTCATTTTGTATTTCACAAATTAATCCTACTGACCAGATGCTTTTTTTTTTTCTTTTTTTTTTTTTTTATAAAGAAACCAGTGTTTTATATTAAGACCCCATCATAGTTTAGTTAAAAGTTGAATGTGGCACATAGGCTAATTGATTGCAGGTGACCACATTTTCTGTACAGAAAAAATGTTGCTATATACCAGTTGTATTAAACAAAACTTTGGGGTAATATTGTTAATTTTATTTGATGTAAATGCATGCCAGTTTCTTTTTCTAAGTTGATATTCTAAGTTGATGTTCTATTATTCCAAAGAAGGATGGTTTGTGTAATTGGAGTAGGAATTTAACCATCATGAGTTACATTACACAGCTTCTCATCATTCTTAGAAATAACAGGCATCTATATTGTATACAGTGCCAAGTTATTATAATTAAAACATTAGATTTAAAAAGGTTAAGAAGATTTTAATAACATGAAAGCATTTAAACACATAAAGTAGGCAACATGAAATTTTGTAACTTCATAATATCTTGCAAATTAAGAGGTGTTGAAATGTGTTTATGAAAGTGTTAAAAAGCTGTCTATTTTTTAAATAAAGTGAATACATTTAATGTCAAATGCAGTTTGTACTGCATGTTTCCTGTTTGTCAAAGCCAAGTCTATGAAATAAAGTTCAAAAGGTCACTTCAGGTGTATCATTTGGCTGCCAGTCCTGTGTATGAGGAAAGTATTGTGTATAAACTCCTCTTGTTCTTTTGTTTCTTGTAAAAGCATCAAAAGGACGCCTGAAGTTTTTCTCACAACAATAAAGAAGAAGAGACATGGATGGAGTAATCTGAATGCAGTTGAAATTCTGGTGGTAAGTTACTTATCCTATAATATAATTTATTTTCCAGTGGTACCTTTTTACAGACCTGGAATGATATTAAATGGTTTAATGGATATGATAAAAAAAAAAAAACAACATGCATTAACCAGAGAGCATGTAATACATACTGGTGTACCAAAATAATTCAACAAAATGACTTAGAGATGAGCACAGTTTATCTGAGATTGTATGGTAAGTAGATACATAGTAAATTGCATGAAAAAGGGATTTCACGTAATCATTAAATTAAAAAAAAAAAATGCAGATGATTGCCGCTACTGTAGAGCTTGATCTGCACTACAAACCAAACAATATATGGAATATTGTCACATATTTTGATATGCCCTATATGTACATAGAACTATAGCAGGTCTTACATGACCCAAAAAATACTACATATACAGAAATGTGCAAATATCATAGCCCATTGTTAGGTTTGTTTTAGTAATAACCATCTCAGTCTCCGCATTAAGATACAACCAGGATATATAGGAAACATTTGTAGCATTAAAAACAGAAATTCCAAAGTGTTAAGTACTTCGTGTGACCTTCGTTTGAACTTAACATGTCTTCAATTCTTTTGTCCAGATTGCATACATTTTATTTTGTGTTTTACACCAGGCTTTATTGAACACAGACATTTCTTATTGTCTGATTTACATTTTGTTATATTACACGTAATATCAGTTACAGCCTATAGGAGCTGTTAATTTCCATTTTTTTTCGTGCATTTTTAATAGTGTGCACATATTTATTTTATTTTCTTCTTGAATCTACAGACTTTTGCAGAGCAGTGTAACATTTTATGTGTTATTGTGTTGCCTGAAAAACACTAAAACAAATTTAATTTTAGTCGTTTAAGAAAATCTTATTAGCTTACTTTGTAATTATTTCTCCTGTATATCCCCAATAAATCGATTTGTCCATGTACCAAAAGTCACCACAGTGAACCTAAATGATTCAGCATTTTCTGTTGGTAATGTCCTTCATCTGACTCTGAAGGTGCTGCTTGTCTAACCTGGTCTCCTCTGTGATGCCACTATAAACACTGTGTGGCAAATGAATGTGAAGTTTTTTCCGGAACAGCTACATCAAGCCTAGAGGAAATACAGCTGTTTTTGTTGTACCAGGTTTACACATTCTAAAAATATAAATCCCCTTAAATCAATGAGTAACTGCAGTTTGTTTGATTGATGGATGTAAATCATGTAAATTATGCTCTTATCTTTTTTATTACCAGACTTTTAGAACAATCAGATAATGTTATGGGTTTCATGTTCACAGAGTTTTATTTGATAAAAGATGGAAAGCTGAGTCACTGAGGTTTTCATTGTATTTAACAACAGACGTCAGGTCAATATTGATAGAAGTCAAATGTAAACTTCTGAACAGTCACAAGAATGAGGAAATTTAATGAGGGTTTATTTTTCTTTGTGCTAAAGTTGGGGATCTGATGTCACTTCCTCTCTTTGACTCTATAACATCTTTAACTTTCTCGTAGCATAATGCACCAGGCAGTACTTAACATTTTGTTGAACAGTTGTTACTATATTTTGGACGTGTTTTAAACATGTACAGACTGTCAAAATCACTGTACCTTTAAACACTATACATTACATTATCTGTCACCTCATGGATCTATTATTGCATTATTCCTATTTTTGGGCATATTTGGAAACTTAAAAAACCCCAACACAGATTAAGGTTGAAATAACACAGAAGGAAGACAGAAGAAGATGGCATTTGTAGTCCAGAAACAACAAAAAAACTTGAAGAAAATGGAGACTTTATTGTACATTGTAAACAATTTCCTACTCAAGTAAAAGTCCAGTTTCCTCTGATGACATTTACTGTTTAAGTGAAATTACCTGTGTAAAAACCCACTCAAATAAACTTAATATCTAACTTTTTTTTTTTTAGAGTAAAACCTACATTCAGTAAGTTATTTCTATCATGTATTCTATTATAATAACATATTGATTCTCATCACATGAAGTGCCAATAGTCATTCTATAATCCATACAAGTTAACATAGCTTCATATAGCTTTTTGGACAGATTCAGTTAACGTATAATTACTGTGTTTGTGACTTAGGTTAAAGTAATTCAGATGATATTACATAGAGGTCAGGCTTTTATTTATACTAAAACTACCATGGTGGCTCTGTGCAAGTATGTTCCGGTTTCTTCTGTTGATATGTATCCTTAGAGGTCAAAACACAACCTCCGGCTTTTCTTTGTTGGTTGCTGACCTGTCAGAGACCCTCTGATTGTCTGTTGTAATCCAGACTAATCAATGAGTTTACTCATAAACTGTCCACAAAGCTGCCGTGTTAATAGTGTTTATAAAGTCTGCACTGGTGTGAAGTGTGCACTATGAGTGTGCAGGTTTTTTGTGTTGGTAATTGTGTTAATTCAAAGAAGCAGTTTGAAGAGAAAAGTGACTGAGAGCTCTTATCTAAAAAATGTAATCCCTGCTTAAGTCATTTTGTTTTGTTTGTCACTAGAATATGTTCATGTTTATTAATGGAGGCATTGAGCTAAAAAAAAAAAAAAAAAAGTAATAACATTGCATTGTGGTTTATTTTTCCGGACATTTCTATATATTTTTAAGCTTTTTCTTGTCTGACTTCTGCAGTTTAATCATTAAGCACACTTAGTTAAATATAAAAATCTACAGTTTTTAGATTCATTAAATAAAAAAATAGAACAATTGTTTAATAATAACTCAGTTTTAGTCTTTCTGAAGGCTGTAAATATGCCCCACTCTGTTTTTAATGACTGAACATAAAGACCAAGACAGAAGCTTAAAAAAAAAGATTTATTTGAAACCTCCATGTCATTTATGATTTTTGTAAAACAGTGGGTTTCTGGGAACACTCTTATCACACATTTCCTGTGGATGCCATATTTGGGATGTGATTTATTGCATAGTGATATAGTGAGACTCTACAAAGAATAGACACTGATATAGCTGTTTAAATTGTAACTAAAGGGATTGTATCTGGGAGGAAAAACATTATCAGCTCATGGAAAATAAACCCATGTCCAAACTGGATCATTTAGTTTCTGTCACCTAAACACACATGTATCGTGGCAGTGGAGGCTCAACATTGTGTGATAGGATGTAGAATGTGTAGGCGGTGCCTTTTAAATGAGGGAGACAAATGGGTCAAGACAAAAGTAGTGCGCATAACACATAAAACTTCTCTTTAGTCTGTGTTTTTTTTTTTCAGTTAACAAGGAAATGCTGTGTATTTATTACTCCTTCTTTCTTAATGCCAAGAGGAAACAAAAAAAAACAAACTTGCATTTGTTTGTGTCAGATGGGAATTAGAAGTTCATACATTCAGAAATTATATTTTATTTTTGCATTTGTTTTAACGTTCTGTAAGTACGCAATTTTTTATTCTGTTTTTATATGATGCTCTTTTAGAACATGGTGCTCTTATTTCCTGCACTGTAGCTGTCATATTGTCCTATTTATTCTTTAAGTATTAGGTATTATTGTTAGTATTTTTTTTTTTTTTTTGTTTATGTGATCACTGTTTTTAGAGTTTTTATACTGCTGGTCCTGAATGACAAATAAACCTGAATCTGAATCTGAAGGTGTGCAGGAAGAGTTCAGATTTACCAGGAAAGTAGGCTCTGCAAAATGAAACCTATATGTGCAACACAGAGTTTTGGTGATACATTTTTTTTTTGGCTTTACTGTCACTTATCCACCTCCTTAAACTGATCAGTCTGCAAAGTCTCACATGTATAGTGTGTTCTACTTGTTTTCCTGTTTAACCTGAATCACATTCAGAGTCTTCCCCATATAAATAACTCTCCATCAGTAATTTGTGAGTGAAAAGTTGTGGAAAAACCTGCAACAATGTTCTAAATAATAAGGTTACAGTTTATAAGATATTGGAATTATCCCAAAGATAAGTTGTCTTATGATTGACATGCAAGAAAGCAGGAAATTAAACAAGTATGAGTGCAATTTTCCATTAAATGAAGAAACAAACTGTACTTTAGTCATATAATACAATTCATGCAAATATTGAGCTTGAAGTTTCTTGTAAAGAAATTAGAACATCAGAAAAAACTAAAATAACCCAAAAATAAATTAGACAATAATTAAACGATAATAATTATATGATGTTGTAATGGATAGATATTCAATAAATAGCTAAAATAAACACCAGGAATGAAAATAATGGATGAGACAATGTTTCAAATGTAAAAGCTAAGACTTTAAAAGCTCCATGAAAAAGGTATTTAATTTGCTTTTAAACATATCATTAACTAACTTAAATTAGGTTCTAAAATGGCTCGGATGAAGCCATTTCCCATTTAATTTCCTCAGAATAAAAACTTTGGATTATCATCATTGGGATCCGTTTCACATCAGTGACAAATTAAAGCCAATAAAGAAAGAATTGAAGGACTAAGTGGCCTGACCGGCTGGTCTGGGTACAAAGTGGGAGGAGACATGAGCATCATTATGGGCTGAGCTTCACCTGCTCTGAAAAGCTGTGTCTTGGGCAGTGAGGTGAGTAGACAGAGGGCACCATGCTCAGGTCAGACAAAGACATGGGCACAAGTAAGAGTCAAGTAAGAGATACATGAGAGGACAGGAGACAGGAATGAGAAAGGTAGAGGTTCATCTGAGCACTTATAATAACAGCTGCGTTGGAGTTTGAGAAGTAGTCTTAAACATGGCAGCGATGAGGCGATTTGCACTTTTTGTCTGTGTTTTGTTATTGGGGTCATTAAACCCAAATCTGGCCAGTGACACTAGTGACCCGGGACATGGCTCAACGTCAAGCGGTGATCATGGAACCGGCTCGGACTCCACTCACAATACAACTGGAGACACTGGACACGGAGACAGCGGCCATGGAGACAGCGGCCATGGAGACAGCGGTCATGGAGACAGCGGTCATGGGGATGGACATGGAGGAGGTCCCATCACCACGCTGCCCATCGTGAGCTGGAAGTGGCACCATGTTACCACCCCATACCTGGTGGCCATTTGGATCCTGGTTGCCTGGATGTGCAAACTTGGTGAGTTCATTAAAGAAATGGATTCACTCCTCATTAAGAACGTAGTTATTACCAAACATATTATAGTTTCTCACCTTCTTATCTAATGTTACCAGGACATTTAACCAACATTTAACCAAGAGTTTGGGTGTGATGCTGGCTGATAGCTAATATTAGACTTTTCCTTTTGAGACACAGTGGGACATTTTTGTCCTATATAGGGAACACAAGTTTTACAGCTTTAGTTAAAAAGATGGTAGTCCACTGCAAAGGACATCCCATAAAAAAATTTATCTAAAAAAATGGTTGCATTATGCTGTCTCCACTCATTTAATGTAAAAAAAAAAAAAAAAAACTTTTACTTTCCTTGGTCTCTCAAGTTAATATAAATCAGTGCTGTAAAAAATTTTTTACACCTATGCATTGGACAAAAATAAATGCATGTTCACAGTTAAAGATGAGCCATGGAATAGCATTATACAGATGTTAGTGAGTAGCTGTGAAGATGGTTTCTGAGTGACTGGACAGTACCAGACTTTTTGATTGGTTCTTTGAGTTTGTGTCCAGTTCAACACTTCTCCAGTTTCTGTTGCAAATCAGAAGATACGTTTCTCGCCTTTGTCCTCACCCAAACTATTATTATTATTATATCGGCCTTTAAAAGATGTTATTGGTGGCTTTGTACTTTCTAAAGCTTCTGCATCTTTAAGGTTAAATGTTTTGATAAAATGATAAAATGCATCCTAATAAGAAGAAACAGGACACCATTATCTGGACATGGAATCCCAATGAGAGCCTGACCTCTGTTAAATATCAGTCTCAATGAAGCCTGACTGTCTGCCCTGTCCTGTTGACCACCAAACACGGTCATTAGAATTTCATGTGTACAAAACACATGTAAATGGATCACAGCTTTGTGGACAATGTAAATTAATGAGCGTGCATAAGGTTTACGTCTGAGTATGGTTGTTTGTGTTCACCTCCACACACATAAATAAGGGACTGTGTATGTACAGTATATGGAGGAAGTGACTTCGTGGACACAGAACGATGAAACTGGACACACCTGGACTGAGTTTAAGTATTTAAGTAGTTACAGTGAACTTAATCTGTACTGACTAAGGCTAGAAACGTTACATCAGTGTTTGTACTGACAGAGACATTATTACCAATAACAGTGTAAATGTTCAGTCGTTTTTCAGGGAGAAGGTTTCAGAAGTGTTGCTGCAAACCTTTAAATCACAGTTTCAGTTTATTTCAGACCCAAACATAATACAAAACATAGGGGAAAATAATAATAATAATAACAACAACAATAATAATAATAATAATAATAATGAAATAAGATTAAAAAAAAGAATAATAAGAGAAAGAACAATTGTGCCTGAAAGGGAGTAGGAAGAATCCAACACTTATTCAGTCCCCCCCCCCCCCCATTCCAGGCCTCAGACAGTTAGTGCTTAATCACCTACTATACAATTTAAGATTATGATTATCTATAAACACACCCCTACAAACATGTACACCCATGTACATGCATGCCATTTTATATCTGTACACCAACCCACATCCACACCCCCCATGTATATACACACATATCCTATAATAGAACAACCTGACAATCCAATGATGTTCACACCCTTCCTTGAGCCAGATATCGTGAAAAACCCATTTCTTTGTACATTTAAGAAAAAAAAAAAAGAATGTTTGGGCACCACCTGTAGTCTACCTCCAGCCCTTTCCAAAGCTGGACCCCACACACTCATACACAAACTTTTCCTGACTGTTCTGACTGCTGGGACTTTGAAATTCCCACATCCCCTTAGGTTTATGATTTGTAAAGTGTTGTAGAGGCTGTAGGTATAAAAAAAAAATTCCAGAATAAACAATATATATATAAAATAATATAATAAAAATATAATTTCCTCACGTTACTGAGATGCATCATATAAAAAGAGGCAAGACTCACACAAAGAACATGCCTATACTAATCTTTATAGGGATTATTATAGACACAGGGCCCTTTATGTAGGTGGATGTAAAAAGATTTGTAAATATTTAATGTTTTTTTGCAATTCAGTGACACATTTGTTCTTCGGCGTTGTTCAGATGTAGAAATTACATTTATATCCTTTAAAGGTAAAGGCTGATATGTAAGAGTGATAAATGGATTCAATAAAGCATTACGTTACATAAACTTAAATACAAATAATAGAGCACACTGCAAATATTGGTTTTATTCACTCTTATCACACTGCACATGAAGTTCAAACAATGGCATCACTCTTCTTCAGATTTTATTTCCTTATAGCAGATTTACAAGACTGGTTTTCTCTCATTTCAAGTCCCTCTGATGTCCTATTTGAGGAACAATGGACAATAAATGTAGTTTCGCTCATCTGTGATGGGACAGTAGTCATGCACTTCTCTGCTGTAAGGAAGCAAGTGTGATTGTGTTTATGTAGCACCTTTTGAAAAATGGGTTATGAAGTGTTTTACATCAATGACAGTGCAAGATTAAATATAGTAAAAACTACAAACATCCAGCTCAGAAAAAAAAATAGACAATAAAATATAAATAGCACAGAGTAACTGTTAAAACTACACATATATCTGCTCTATCAGATTTAGAGGGGTTTTTTTTGGTTTTTTTTACAGTTTCTCTTTGATTATTGTGTGTTTATTATTATTTCTCTGCCAGTATTTAGTTAGCAGTTTAACCATAAAATATAGACAAATCTAATGACTGAAACAGGAAATCACTGATACAGGTGCTATATTACATTCATAGTCATTTCACTTTGTTATTGACTCATTCATTCCTTACAGCTTTTTAATAGAAGTGTTGCAATTTAGGATTATTTAGTTTTATGTTTGTCACACTTAAAAGAGTTACCTAATTTTTTTTTTTTTTTTTTGTTTCACTCATAGTAAAGCATTTGTTCAGTGAGGTCACAAACTACACATTAATTTGAATAATCATAACTTTCCACTTGACATAATGTGCCGGTTTTTAACCGTCCCTGTGAACCCTCCAGTCTGAAAATGACCTTTAGCTCATATCTCCTTTAGAGCATGAAGTTGACCTCTGTTGGTTTCTGTTAATATTATACATTGAGCTGTGGCCATTTCAAAACTAACGGCAGCTTTAAGGCAAGCGACAGCTACTGTTTAGCAGGATTTATTAGGTCATTAGTTTATAAGGCTGAACAGGAGCTTTATGCGTGACGGTACGTTCATGTGAAGATGATTTACAGCATTTACTGCACGTCACAAACCAACAATATCACATACATGGCTGATTTTATCTTTTAAAGTATTTATTTATTAATAGGGGCCAGTTAGCTAAATGTGTTTTTTATTGCTTCATAGAGAGGTGATGCCCTGCCACTTATGATTGTACTCAATGGCTTCTATTTTGGAAGAAAAAACCCCCCAAAAAAACAAACTATATTGCAGTGAATGGTGAGAAGTAACTTTTTTTTTATCCTGTCTGAATCGGGCATCGTTTAATTTAAAGGATAAGTTCACAAGTCAAGAAAATTACAGCACATTGTAAAACTGACAGTACAGTGAAACTGAAAATACGTAAGTGGAAAGACTACACTCCTGGACATTGCGGGGATAACATTATTGTAACTGTCTGTATCCATAGTCTGAATTTATTACAATCACTGAAGATGTCTGTGCAGCATCAACATGACCAGACTGTTGTGATTTTCAATCCTTTAGTACTTTTTCACCAGTCATTTTGGTATTGGTTACATTTATCTTATGTAAAAAGAGATGCAGTTCACTGAGCTGTTCCAGACTAATCTACATGTTACTTTACGATCTTTTGACACAAACTGTGAATTACTTGGTTTGTAGATTTATCTTGTAACTCACTCTCAGTTATTCTGGAAAAAAAAGAGTTTAATATGAGGAGGTACAGGATGTGCCTTAAAAATACTGTGACTATTTATTGTACAGTTTAATGGAAATTTATCAAAGGTGTCATATTTTGTTTAATGTCACTGGAGTGCCATCATTTAAAAAAAAAAAAAAAAAAGCAATTTGGATAGAAGCAAGTAAAAACTGGTAGATTTCAACAGACCTGGAAAGTGGAAAAAACCTTTAATACTGATAAAACCTTACCTATTGAAGAGGATATCTGTCCTTATTTTTTGTTTGTTTTTGTAGTTGTAGGCATCTTGTCATCAGTTTTACAGGTGTCTCCATAGTTATTTTACTGTATATTGAAGAAGCTTGTTTATGGACGTCAATACAGTACCGTAAATGACCACTGGGGGAATTTTTTGACACGCTTGAGTGACCAATCCAGAACTGAGACCTTTTTCGCGTTGGTCAGTTAACACTTTAATGATATTGTGGAAAAAGAACTAAGAAGGTCCTAAGAACAGTGTAAATTGCTGAAAGTATACAAAGATGAAGAGACTGAGTCTTATTTACTTTAACAGTAACTTATTGAAAGGTTTTTATAGGTACCAAAACCTGGATTTTGCCAGTGAAATTTCCCATAACTGTCATAATTCCTCCTGAAGTTTTCTGCTGGAGTGATCTGAAGTGAGTGTCAGGAAGTTATAGCGCATTTTGCCACGTTCTAAAAGTCCACCGTTGTGAAACACATTGAATTAATTAATTTATTGCACTGAAAATACATCACACAAGGCAATTTCACATGACAAACATCCAGTATTTTGACGCTTACATTACACTCATGGTTGTGACAAACCAGTTTAGTGCACCTGTGAGAACTTGTGTCACAAATAATCAAACCTGTTCATACCAATGGGCCTATTGTGCCTTGTCCTCAAACAAAGTGGGACAGTAGGTTAAAGAAAACATCCAGGCAACAACTACAGTCCATTCATACTTATGGGAATACATAATCAAGATGTGGAGAGTCCACTTCATGAAGAAGAGATATTGTAAGACCGACCTGTTGTGAGATCATCAGCGTTCATTTCCTTTAAATAGGACTGCAGGCATATAAAGTCTGATAAAAATGATTACAAATGATGGATCATTTCATAGTTCAGCAGAGGTTACAATAACCTCTACTCACCTCTTATGATATTTAATCATACAGACAAGGTTTTTTTTTTTTTTTTTACTATCCTGCTACAATAGGTTCAGTAAATACCATGTGTAGTACTCGAAGCAGTGACATCGGCATCCCTGGTAGTCTGAATAAGTCCTCAAAATGTCAAAATAAAGAAAAAATGTACAAAGTTTTACGGGTCACAACAGGTGTCAGTATCTTTAACATTAAGCCTTATGTAGGTTCCTTCCATGGGTGAAATATTGTTAAATTTAAACCCAAAATACTGCTGAGTTAAAGAACAAATATCCTCCTAGTTAGAAGAAACAAATATTGGGTTATCCTGGTGTCCTTGGAGTTTAAGATATGATCTAACGAGCTCCACACATCCCATGTCTGGACTTTGTATTTCAGCACTTCAAAGCAATTCAGAGAAAGGCAGTAACGGAGGCAAATAAACTAAAAAAAAGAACATTAATTCTTGTATGTATTTTGCTATTATCCCCATTGTGACATCTGCAGATCTTCTAAAGGCAGTGAGTTTACAGCAGTTAGTTTGTCTGATGTATGAACTGGACGGATGCTCTGCTGTGATCAGTTTGTAGCTTTGTCTGATTTCCAAATATAAATGCTTTTGATTCTTATTTATGTATTTTTTTTTTTTGTACAAAAATATCAACCATTCACAGCCCCAGCTTGTTAAATGTGAGAATTTGTTGCTTTTCTTTGATAAGAGAACTGGACTTTTATAAACATTTTTAATAAAACAAAAGTCTAGCAATTAGTATCGTATGTAGGAGTGAAATAATTATGAATCTTGTCACAAATGCCCTTAAATAGGCCTTTACAGCAAGTGATTGAAATATATATCCAATTTTAATGTTGTAAAATATCTCAAACAGTAGCAGCAACAAACTAGAATGACAACCGGATAAAAGATGTGTTAGATTGAAGGACATTTACATTAATGTAAAATTAAATCAAACCACAGCTTGAAATTGAAGCCACTGTGGAAATATGTGAAGCTTCTTTCTCCAAAATATAATAATAAATGACATCCACTGAAGCTCTTACCGGAACTATTAGTCCAACACATGTCCATTTTCAATTTCCAGGATTTTTTTTTTTTTTTTGCTCCAATTATTGCTTCACAAACAACATTTTTGTGCAAAAAGAAGCTTTAATGTTTACTTTGTTTGGTGACAGGTGTGATTGACAGTTCACTTCCTGATGAATGTTTCACAGCCTCTGTTTATTGAATAAAACACACAGTTTATTTTTCTTAACAGACTGATGTACTGTCATTGTAGTTAATAAATCACACAAAACTGATTTACAATTAATCAGATTATCAAAATGGTTTTTACTTCACCACCGTTTGATGAAGCTACCATCTCACCATGTCAGTAACCTAGTGTTAAGTGCTTCCAAACTCCTCCCTTTTATCCAAATATGGTCACCTCTGTCTTAAAAAAGCCAACGTGATATTATAGGCCGAGGTTTCGTAACGGATGTCACAGTCACTGCACCTGCTTCTATGTAAAATCTATGATTGTATTCAACAGATATTATACAAGTGACTTAACCAAGTTCTCTGCTGACCTATATGTTTACGCAGTATTTGATGTCATGCATTTTTTTTTTGAGGCGTCATCAGAATCGTAGCCAATCGCAGTGAAGTAGAGCGTCCCAATGATTGATAAAAGTCAGCGTCAGACATTGTTGATGAGCGGAAATGTCCAAAAAAAAAAAAAACTTCTGCTACTCACCCTCAATGGACAAGGGTTTAACCAGGATTGAGTAAGGTCAGCGTCAATCATTACTTACCACAAACCTGTGAGACAAACACACACACATACACACACTCACACACACACACACACACACACACACACATAAAGACAACATTAGTGAAACTGGAAAACTCACAACATAGTAAATGTTGAGTGTTTTAAATGTGACTGAATAACTCACCTTAGACATCCTTTACTCCCCCGTTCTTTAACCTGAATACACACACACACACACACACACACACACACAGTGTTGGTCATAGCATAGGTACTGTATATAAAAGGCTGAGCCACGGACCCGCACACTTCCGAATCCACTGACCACAGACTGTAGGAGGAATGAGACGACAAAGTCACACTCACCGACAGAAAAATGGAAAATTAGAAAAAAAAGATAAAGTGATGAGAAGGTAGTGATAGTAAAAGAAAGATACACAAACACGCAATAAAACGAGGGATAACAAGTGTGACAAACTGTCCGGCTGGCTCATACCGTCCTTGATTTCTGAAGTCAGAGGACGTTTGGCTTCTGGTATTGTCTCTTATTTGTGTAAATGAAGCGCTGTGGAAGTGTTCACCTCTGGCTGTGGGGGTCAGTGGTGCTGATCTGCCTGGTTCCTGGGGTCTCAGCGGTGAACGGGGAGTCAAAATCAGACACACACCAACATGGAAATGGCTCCAGCATCACAGGAATACCCATCGTCACCTTTAAGTGGCACCATGTGGAGACTCCTTATCTCATTGTTTTATGGATATTGGTGGCTGGCGTGGCTAAGATGGGTATGTAACTGAAATTAGTAGTAAATTAAAACAAGGCAAGTGGAGTTCTTACAGGAGTGAACTTCTGTCTTCTTTTTATCGTTTGGTTTGATTGTTGTTTTAATTATAGTGTTTAGTCTTGATTTATTGAAGCTGGTAAAAGTCAGCATTAAGCTAATTTGACCTACAATTTTGTTTCTTTTTAGTGTATGTTGTGTTTCTCATCATAGTTTTAACCTTTTAGATAAGTTTACACCATCAAAATAATGAATTTACCAAAGCAGGTGTGTGTTCACAGTGTAACAGTTATTTTTATACGTAGTAGTTGCAGTCATTACATTATATTATTGATTGAATTATACTTATCAGAGCATATACATGAGTGTTTTTCATATCTCACATTAAAAGTATTTCCTAATTTTTTGTCAAAGATGTGATTTTGTTGGTATGTTGTTTTGTTTGATGTATAAATAATTCAAACTCTACTTTTTATGAAACAAACAGTGCCCCTAACTATTATTATTATTATTATTATTATTATTATCCATGTGGGCTTGTTCTGAACAGAAGACGTCCTTCTGTTTTTGTGCTAAGCAAATTCCTCTAATTGTCATAAACCAATACTCAGGTTTTCAAATACTTCCCAGCATCAGTAAATTATTACTTTTAGTTTGTAGCTTATTGGTGTTATTAGTGAAAATTACTCACACAGATCAAAAATATTAGTGCAATTTACTGCAGCCTGACAATATTTAATGTTAATGCTCAGAAAATGTGTTTCTTTTAGTTCTTTACTTAAGTACAAATTGAAATCTTTGTTGGAATACAAGCTCATCTTCATCCAAGTTTCTTAATGTTTCACTGTGTTTGAACGTCATCCCTGCACAGCTATAGTAGACCGAAGGCCTAAATGGAATAACGATGCAGTCTAACTTCATTAGTAAAATTTCTTCTTTTTTTTTTTTCTCTCTCTTTAACTTGTCTTGTCCTGCATCATAACAGCAGAATGGTAGTCTGCCTCCTTTAGGTGCTAAACAAATTTGCTTTGCCAAGAGAAACTTCATAGAGTATATGAGGTTCCCCTTGATAATTAAACATTAGTGTAATTTCTAAATAATGTTAAATATTGTTAGAGATATTTAGTAAGGGGCATAAGAAATAAAAATCCTAAAATGAGTCTGTGCAGTTATGCAGAAAGGTTTTTGATACATCGTACTGGTTAATTATACACTCAAAAGTCATTCTTACCTACAACAGTTGATGATTTGCAAACTTTGCAACCTCACAACACTTTCACAATTTTTCCTCAGTCTAATTCATTGGACAAAAAAGTAACCTACATACTGCACGGTGAATCTTTTTCACGAATTTTAATCTAATAATATATGCACAGTTACTTTTCTGTTCCAGTTTTTATTACTTGTACTTTTACCTTCTTGCTTGTTTTGTACTAAATTGTGTACAGTTATGAATTCAACCCACACCACTTGCAGTTGTTCCGCACTAACAGTCTAATTCCATTATCATTACAACACGTACAGTTATATTTGTACTGATGTTGCATAATGGAGTTCGTCATGTACCAGTGTTTGTGCGTTCTTGTTTTAATTTAATAGAAGTCTCTAATCTGGAACTAATGCTGTCCAAGTGCTGATTAGTACCGTCCTACAGTTTCTCAGAATAAAATGTTATGTGTATAAAAACTATTAAAGTTTTCTTGACCTGCATCTAAATACAATAAAGAGCAATGGTTTATGTTGTCAGCCCTATATTTCTGCAGTTTAACACTCCTGGTAGTAGTCCCATAGGGCAAACAAGTCAATGTTAGTCCTTGGCGATATATTAAAGATACTAAAACATATCACTGTTTGCTTTGGGTGGAAGCAACGACTGTATTGTAAGTGCGTACATGTTAATTGTTAAGGCAAGATGTGGCAACAGACTTGATTCTGCATTTTTCTTTGGCTTTCTTCCTCTCGCAGACACTGCTTTGAAATGAGTTGAATACCAAACGAAGGGCATTTTAACCTGTAGGAGTTTGTACGGAATATTTTCTAGCTGTTGTAAAATCTGTGTTAAATGTGACATGGGCTTACAGCTGAAAATCTAAACAATTTCTGAATAAATACTGTGTAATTGTTCAGGCAAAATATATAAAGCTATGATTTTTTTGTCCATATCACCCAGCTCGAGTTAACAGGAAAGCAGTTTGCAAAATAATGATCATATAACTTGGCCAAATCCACTGCTCATCACTATGTTGTTTGGACATTTATTTGTTTTTCTCAGTTGCACTAAAATAACCAGGGGAAAACAACTTTTTACCCCCAAAAAATCCACAGAACAGGAGTCAGAACCAGCCAATGACATTGTCAAAGGAAAATAAACCTTCCCCATAAAAATAACTAAAAACATCGAACCTTAGGCAGCATGTTTATGTTAGGAGTTTACTCGGGTTAAGACTAAACTATAAAGACACATTTGTACATTACATTACCACATGTACCATATAACTACTGAAATAAGCCCCACTTTATAAGATAAAATCAAATTCTGAGTTTGAATACATACATTTCCATAGAATAAAAGTAACTTTCTTTTGGCTTTTCCCTCCAGGGGTCGCCACAGTGAATCACATTCGCATGTTGATTTGGCAGGTTTTTAAGTTGGATGCCCTTCCTGACACAACCTTCTGTATTTATCTGGGCTTGGGAACGGCACAATTAGACACTGCCCCCTTGTGGCTACAGGTATAGGGACCTATAGCATAAAGAGCCTTACCCAGGGGCCCACCTAAGGATCGAACCAGCCACCAGCCACTAAGCTACCCAGTCAGTATTAGCATAGAATAGAATGTAAAATACAATAAAACAAAGAACATATTAGTCAGTAGAAGCCTCTGTTTATTCTGTTAACATCTGTGTTTTGTTCCATACGATCACGTCATCATCATACATTTTTTCGCCAACTATGTTAACTATTCTAAAAAAGTTCAGAAAAACCCCTGAATCTGTCTTCTAACTGGGGGACTATTTTTACGTAACAGTCTATATCCAATAATCTGCAGTGACTGATAACTACAAGATTTTTTGCACTAGTCCACAAATCAAAACAAGCCTTTATCTGTTCATTTACAGCATTTATTGTAATGCTTCATCAGTGAGCCGCAATGAAGCATATCAGACAATTTAGAAGATGTAAACTGATTTAAAGGCTCATTTGCATTTAAGTGGAATGTTTTATATGAAAAATCTTCACATTTTCTAACAGAATATTGTTTTTTAACGACATCCCAGACTTTCAGATGTTTTTTTTCTAAAGGGTTTTGACTTAATTCATAATGTTTAATGTAATTCAGTGTTTCATTTATTAAGTTAGCTTTCCAAGGTTTGCGTAGTTGCTTAATTCACCAATGTCACTGTAGTCCTCTGAAACAAATAATGTTTCCTATTCTGATCCAATCCAACTTCACACTTTTCTACAAAGCTTGAAACAAGATTCAGTAACATCAGCATCAATTATTACCAAACACAAACCTGTGAGACAGAGTTAACGTTCCTAAACTGAATCCAGATCCAAGCAAATAATCCAGAAAATCTCACAGATAAGGGTTAAAAAGGCAGAATCCCCTGGAACCAGTAGAGTAGGACCTGTTTACGATCATCTGAGGTGGGTTCAGAGGTCCAGTCCAGGAGAAGCTGTAGGAAGTTGTTACTGTTTCTACTCCCTCCATTCCTACTAAATGAATGAAGGATTATGTGATATTTCATTTTCACATCTAAAACGTTTGTTCATTTTGTGTGTCTGCAGTTATCGAGGCCAACCACCATGTGACCAGTGTGATCCCAGAGAGCGCTCTGCTCATCTGCGTTGGCTTCCTCTTTGGGGGGATTATTTGGGGCGCGGACCAACAGCAGACATTCAGTCTCACCCCGACGGTTTTCTTTTTCTACCTGCTGCCCCAAATCATCCTGGACGCTGGTTACTTTATGCCAAACAAGCTCTTCTTCAGCAACCTGGGCGGAATCCTCATCCACGCTGTCATCGGGACCTGCTGGAATGCTGCGAGCGTGGGGCTCTCGCTGTGGGGGTGTCACCAAGGAGGGGCCATGGGTAAGATACATTTTAACAGCCTGGGTTTATCAGGAAAAATGTCTGGTTTTAAAAGCATCCTGTCAATTTTGGGCAGCTGTGGCTCAGTTGATAGAGTGAGTTGTCTAATGACCAAATGGTTGGTGGTTCAAATCCTGGCTCCCACTGTCCACATGGCGAAGTGTCCTTGAGCAAGATACTGAACCCTAAATTGCTCCCAGTAGGGTCTGGCATAGCAGCCACCTACTGGTGAATGTGAGGCTTTGTAAAGCGCTTTGAGTACCAAGGTGTAAAAAAGAACTATATAAATGCAGAACATTTAACTTTGTAATTTATTTTGTAGATATCCAAAGAGGTTGGATGTACATCCACCAGACACTTTAACAACTCTTGTATCTTTCTCCCAACCTCAATAAGGGCTGAATTGTGTGCAATAATTATTTTATTTTGCTTAATTTTAAGGTCTTTTATTTACTTATACCTATCTTATACATAAGTAAGAGTTTTGCCTTTTTTTTTTTTTTTACATTAAATAATTGTCTTTTATTGTCAGTTTTGTCATTTTTGTTTTTCATTTTCTTTACAGAATGTCCTTTACAGTCAACAGCGTGTTTGTCTTTTAAGTAAAGCTGTGAAACTTCTTTTCTTTACAGAGGACAAAAATGCATAATTGCTTATACATAGTTTTGTATTTTTGTGATTGTGGATCTTATGTGAGCTGCTGGACACCTGGCATTTCCCCCAAAAGGATGAATAAAGTATTTTCTTTTTTTTAATTGTATTATATTCTAGTGTTTTGGATTCTTTTCTAAAATGTTGTGCTCTGTTTGTCATCGTCTTACAGGTACAGTATACACAGTCGTGGAAAAAATTATTAGACCATCAAAAGTCATCAAAAACAATGGTTACGCAATCAACTACTAACTCCTGTGTGTGTCATGTGACTAAAACAGACAGAAAAGAAAACATGGAATGAATAAAAGTGCTGTTTTTGTCAGTAATGACATAAATATTGATGTAAGAACTGAAGTGATTTTGGTTTTTATCAAGAAAACATGTTAAATGGATAGAAATCAGCTCTGAAATGAAACTATTATGAGCTATTTTTGCTGTTATCATTATATTTGTCCAAACAAATGTACCTTTAGTTGGACCACGGATTAAAATGAACAAGAAACTGAAGAAAAAAAGGGTGGTCTAATAATTTTTTCCACAACTATATGGTATGTACAGAAAGTTTTTCTTACATTTCTACCTTTCTGCTGTTTTGGATTAAAAAAAAACAACCTTATTTAATGAATAATAACTTATCAAAATCAGTAAATTGTCAATATTTATCTAAAACGTTTTTTTATTTTGTTTTAAGATAATATCTGAGCCTTTTTCATTTGTTTTGTTTTGTGTACCGAAGGTGACATCGACATCGGCCTCCTTCAGTATCTCCTCTTCGGGAGTCTCATTGCTGCCGTCGACCCCGTGGCCGTCATCGCCGTGTTTGAAGAGGTCCACGTCAACGAGGTCCTCTTCATCATGGTGTTTGGAGAGTCGCTCCTTAACGATGGCGTGACAGTGGTTTGTATGCTATGACGTAATCTGCCGTTAAATGTCTGTTTGATGTGAGAAGCAGAACAGTTTGTGAGTTGCTCCAAACATTCATCACTGCAAAATAAACATTTGAGACGTGAAGTGGAAATAATACAAACATGACTGAAAAAGAAAAACCTTTTCTTAAGGTCAGTTTTCCAAAACTTTATCCCTGGATAATTAAATCAAAGCAGTGATTGAAGTGGTTTAGTTGCAATATTCAACATTTATTTGCTTGGATTATATAATATTAATACTATTTATAACAGAATTTACAATTAGGCATGAAAAGCAATAAAGGTTGTTACTTTTCACACCTTTGTTACATCAGTGAAAACTGACCTTGAACTCCTTGTGAAAAAATATTTATTCAAGTACAGGCTAAGTATACATTTTTTAAAATATTATATTTAATAATTATTATATATTTAGTTTATATATATATTATACTTTTTTCACACTTGATCCTCCACTACGTCTCAGAGGCAAATATTGTACTTTTAACACCAACACATTTGACACTTTTAGGTAGATTTATAATTAATAAAAATCAGATAATAAATTAATAAATCTTATTACACGTTAAGCTACCCAATAGTATATATAGTAATAAAATGTAGGTAAAAATTCCATCATTATCAGCATAAACATTAAAGATCAGAGCATTGACACATAGATAATTATTACCGTAATATATTAGTAAAATATGGGCCATGCTTCCCCTTTACCTTTGATATTTGATCACATTTTTATTTAATACAATTTTGACTGTACATTTTCTGTTATGTTTCTATTATCAAAAGCCAAATATACCCATTAAATACTTTTACATGTCAAACTTATCAACACACCATCCACACACAGATTCATATTCATTAGGACCTGCTAGGTTAGGGAGTTTAAAGATACCAGAGAATAAATTGTATTGTTTTTTTTGGGGGGGGGTTGGGGTCATTTTTAGGTGCTGTTCAATGTATTTGATGCCTTTGTGTCACTGGGAGGAGAAAAAATTAACGCAGTGGAGATCATCAAAGGAATAAGTAATAGTCTTTATTTACTATTTTCTTACTTTTGTGGGTTTGACTCCACAGAAACTTATCAACAGGCTGACGTCGGATTAGACGTAACTCATCTCCATCTCTTCCATCTTCTTCCCTCCAGTTTCCTTCTTTGTGGTGGCATTTGGTGGCTCCCTTGTTGGCTTTGTGTTTGGATTACTGATCTCTTTACTGACAAGATGTACCAAAAACATCCAAATCATTGAGGCTGGCTTCATCTTTGTCCTGGGATACCTGTCCTACCTGACTGCCGAGATGCTCTCCCTGTCTGCCATCCTCTCGTGAGTTCTCTATGATGAACGCGGTGTTAATTCTCACCATTTGGAAGAGTTAAGATGTGACTGAAGAACATCTATTGACCTTCGTTGATACATTTTTAGCACCGGAATACTTTGGTCTGGATGTGTGCACTTTGGTTTCTATTTTGAATTATGTAAATTACAGCATTTCTGCTTATCATTAAAAAAGCATTAAGTCATTAAATTGATTTTGCTAAAATTAAGGCCTTAAATTACAATAAAAAGCACTAAATTCAATGTCCAGAGGTCCAAAATTAAATACACTCGATGGAAAAAAAACATTATTATTTACGATTTATTTTGATTATATAAACAGTATAGTGTGATGATCGACATATGGAACCCTTTAATTAGCTTTTATTTACAGTCAGTGCATGAAGTCTCAACATTGGATGCTTGGAATGTAATGTGGTGTGAATGTGCTCACGCTGTGGCAAAAGAGTGAAAGGAACATTAGCAAATGTCGGAAAAATGGGAAAATGGAAGTTTCAGTAGAAGTGATTGGAGGAGGAACTATTCAAAACCCAGTTAATATATATCTATATCTATTTATATGTATATATACCTGCAGAAACCTTGATTTAGTAATGTAAGCTTAAGTAACTTTTAGTAATAAATACAGAATTAATATGAAAACAGCAATAAAAAAAAATGCATCATTAACATATTGTATAAGAGTGAAAATAAAACCACTTTCTTTGTTTGAATACATAGAATACATAGGAAATAAAATGCAATAAAACAAAGAATAGATTAGTTTGTAGATTCTTTTGTTACAAATATGTTTGTAGTGAACGTCTGTGTTTTATTTCATAGGATCGCCTTCTGTGGAATTTGTTGCCAGAAGTACATAAATGCAAACATGGATGAGAAGTCGGTCATCACTGTCAGATACGTCATGAAGGTGTTTGCTAACGGATCAGAAACTATCATCTTCTTATTCCTTGGCATCTCAGCCATCGATAAAACCATCTGGGTGTGGAACACAGGCTTCATCCTCCTCACTGTGCTCTTCGTCTTCGTCTACAGATTGATCGGTGAGATTCAGTTTCCTTCTCACTTCTGCGTTTTACTCCCCAAACAGAGACGAACGTGGCCTGAAAACAGTTTGTGTTTATGTGCGTGTGTGTACTACAGGTGTGTTTTTCCTCACTTGGATCCAGAACAAGTTCAGGCTGGTTCCCTTGGAGCTTATGGATCGGATAATCATGAGCTACGGTGGCCTGCGTGGGGCTGTGGCATACGGCCTGGCAATGATGCTGGACGAGAACAAGATAAAGGAGAAGAATCTGATGATCGGAACAACCCTGATTGTAGTTTATTTCACTGTTATTCTTCAGGTAGGATGATAAGTAAACTAGAAAAGCACTTAGAGAGCGCAAACCTCCGCCAAGCAGCACAGTTCCCCCACATATTGTAACTGACAGCCCGCAATATTACGCCCACATTTGTTTTTTATCTATTTTATTAGATTCTTGTCACTGGAAACATACCCACAGAAATGTGAATTACATGCTGCTAACAAAGAAATTAACAAATTGAAATTTCCGTAATGGTGGTTTTCTTCAGGATCTAGCTCCATAACTATTGAAGAAAACATGAGTCGCCATCTGGTGGACATTTGTTATTATTACCACAGCAACGCCAATGATAACTAATAGAGAATC
>JAPSES010000058.1:13922271-13937467 GCA_029822895.1 Maxillicosta whitleyi
TCCCAAACCTGATGATCCTGATCAGTCCTGGCATTGTCCATTCTGTTAGACGTTAAAGACATGAGAGGACACTTACTACAGTTCGACTGAAATAACCTGTTCCAGCTCAAACATTGTGAACCACTGCAGTACTGACCCATGGAAGGATCAGAACTATTTGTGCAGTTAAATCCGGTGCAGTCACATATTGTACGTGCAACTTTATGTCTCTACTCTATTCTGTTTTACTCCAAGCCTTACTATATCTTCTATTTTTCGTTCCTTCTACTTCATTAATTTCATCTTCCTTGTTACAGTTGATGTTGAAGTTGTACCTACCATTCTGAGTTGATTTTACAGATAAATATTCAAATAACCATATTTCTTTGTACTAATTATCCATCATGCCCCGTATGTACAAAAATTGAGTAATGCATTGTTAGTTTGCAGGTGAGTCTTGTTACCAGTCTACCTCTACATTTGAGATCATTGTTTTCATTCTGATATGTCACCTAATGTTAGGTAATTTGTCTTAAGTGCATCTTGTGCAGAATCTTAGTCCTGGACTGTGGTTATTGGTGTAAAATCAGCAGTAATCACAGTTTTTCCTCAGCAAAGAATTTCAAGACCTCAGTTGTTTGAGTGAATTGTATTGACTCAGGCGAATCAGCTTTCAGACGATGAAGAATGAAAGCTAAACATACTTCACTGTCACATCAAAGGTGTAGATTTTAGTATAATTAATCTGTGTTGGAAAATTCTGGTGTAGCCGCATGTGGAAAAACACTAATATTAATGAATTAAGGTTGTGTGTGTCATAGGGGTGAGATTTTCTGTCTCTGATAAATGGTCTAAATGAACTCCCATTCTCCTCCTTAGGTGGACCTGGACGTCACCCTGCCCGGCGAAGGAGGCAAGGACCGCCCATTTAAAGTCACCATGCGGTTTGTTTCGTTGGTCAGCTGGCACATGCTTCATGAAGTCTTAACTGGCCGTGCTGTAGCCGAACCACTGGACCTGGAGAAACCTCTCAGTACTAATCCTGTTCACGCAGTGGACGTGGTCCTTCGCCATCTGCCCTCCATGAAGTGAGTTCATTCCCTTAGAACTTTACAGAAGCTTGTTTATTATGCACCATGAATCATATACATTAATCAACAGCGTAAAATATAAGAGTGACTGTCAGTTATAAATGTTTATGACTGACAAAAACAGGATTCTCTTTTCTTTTTTATGAAAACGTGATGATATAACCCTTTTAAAATTCTGAATGTAATATATTCACTCACTCCATTAACAATAAATAAAATAATGCACATATAGTTAAAACATTGGAGACAAACATTAAAAAATGCCCATCATGGTTAGATATTCCTAGCCTACTATCGTTTATAGGGTTCAGAGTTCATACATTTTACAGTTTTCAGTCTCAATGGCAGGTTGATTCCTAGAAGAGTTACAATCTAAGTGGTTCTGAATTAAGCATGAGCAGAGTATTTCCTGTTGATGAGTTCTCTTGGCCAAGAAATCTGATCCAAGAATGAACAGGAAAAGATACTTGCACTCTGGAGCTACTGTACAGCTTGCTTAATTTACTATGCAGCATTTCAACCACACGTCTAGATATTGTATCAGGGCCAGTTTTGTGGAAACACAAATGTACCATCATGTGCAATATTCATATGATGTATTAGAATATGTCATTTGTTGACTCCATTAATCAAAATAACTCAAATGAAAACAAAGCCTGACCTCTATCTCAGGCTTCTCTCTTGCTGCGTTCAGTGACCTGCAGAGGGAATGTAATGCGTAGTTATTTTTGTTTGTCGCTGATTCACCTGTTCACCTTTTGTACCGTCTGTCCTCTTCAGGTACACACCTGTCGGACGGTCCTTTTTTTCCTCCCCAGAAGGCTATGACCACCCACTCGGAGGAGGAAGAGAGGTGTGGTTCGGTTTCCATCAGTCAGTACGGCCAGCTATGTGGAAGATGATGCTCAACATTGACGGTGAGAAGGTTTTACTAAAAACGCTTATGATGTGTGTGATTGGAAAAAAAATCTACTGAATAGCTGCTTATGTGTGTGTATGAAAATAGAGGTAATAAAACAATCCAGGATCTGTCTTATTCACCAGTACTATTAAATACTGAAAAATAAAATTAACTGTTCATTTTCTATAAATTTACGATGATTTGAAGTTGCATATTTTACATTTTGTTGCTATTATATAATGCTAATTCCTGTCGTGTATATAGTACAACACCCACTATCAGGTCTGAATCAAATACTTTAAACAAAGCATTGTTTGGTGATGGTGAGAGCGTCTCTTGGGAAGACGAGTTATGCAGACTATCTAAATCTGTCTTTCCTTTGGACATTGATCTAAGATATGTCATGAACATGTTCAAAATCCTAGTTACATGTATGATCCCTGTTTTTAAGATTTATTCTTCTAAATCCATAGGAACCAAAACTAAAGGGTTAAAAAAAATCCCATAAAATACCCACATTCCATTTGTAGCCCTGACCTCTCAGTCCAAATCAAAAAAGTATGTGGAAGACATAACATCATTTCTTGCCGTTATCGAAAAGTGAAGCCATTTTTCCAGCTTTCTATGTCGAGACACAAAGTAAAGACGTATCATTATGCCCGTCACATCTGACAGAATCTGATCAGCAGATGCTAGTTATAGCTGTTTATCACCCACGGTATGCAAGTGTCCTGCCTGTCTGAAAACACCTGGTATTAGAGAAAATCAAGCCAACACAGATGCTGAAATCTCATGTTCTCTCTGACTACTTGAGTTACAATATGCTTAAAGGTGAATATAAGTTTTTGTCCGGTAACACTAAAAGACGGTCAATGACAGCAGCTGTAACAGCACTGGAAAGAATAAAGCTGAAATTGTAAGCACTTGAGTCGCACAAAAACCCCCACAGCATTAATGAGTCTCTACCATTCTAGTCGCAGTTACATTTGTTTCCTCTGATTGGAAGCAAATTTTTGACAAGCTGCCACATTTTTGTTCGAACAAAGCTTACACTATATAATAAAACCGCAGCCTGCCTTGGACTTGAAGTTGAATTGGCTGATTACAGATTTGTCATATGTTCGAGTTTATGTGAATGTGATTTATATGTATTTAGTTCTTCATTTAGGTCTTTTTTTTTTCCCCCCTCCCATTCCTGAGTCAGTTCATCTTGAATGGTCTGAATGACTTGCAGTTTCAGCTTAAATCACCTCTTTGTCAGTCTATGGTTCATTTAGACTGTTTTGTCATACTCTAAATTTACATTACAGCAAAGTACAAATACACAGTCTTGACCTTAAGGGAATTAAAGTGTGTGTCGCGCTGTGTGTTCAAGGAGTGATCTGAATGTTGGATTCCACAAGTGTATGGTTTTACAAATGACCTTGTCCTGTGTCTTTTCAGTGTCAGCCACAGCTTTTTATAAAGCCCAGCCTGTGATCCAGTTCATGTGTGAAGTCCTGGACATTCACAACATTGACGAGCAGCCCCGCCCCCTCACAGACTCCCACAGGGTCAAGTTCACCAAAGAGATCAAAGGTATCTCGCCAACCAGCAGCGGCCTCTGCTTGTTTTCAGGCCTCATTGTACTGGTCTGTTTGCTTTTCAGTAGGAAGCTCCTGTAGTTTCAGATGTTTTTCGTGCTTGGATGTCTACGACAGGAACATAGATTTTGCTGATTTGAGAATTCCGGCTTGTTCAGTTGTTCTACTCTGTAAAGACAACAGACAGCCTACGTCCCTTAAGTTTTGCTGATGCTTATTCACACCGACACAACAACTTCTACAGGTCTTAAAGTGGAGGTGACACACTGTGGAACCATGCGTAGGAAGTACCGAGTCTGCAATGTAACACGACGCCCCGCCAGCCTCCAGACGTACGTTTATGCACTGCAGCTGTTAACCCACAATCAAAGATGCTACTGGCCTGAATTAAGAAACGCTGAAACCTAATGAAAATTCAATACCTTATGTTCACGCTGCGTTGCAATCCACAGATTTCCGTTGCAGCTGGAGAACGGGCAGACGGTGGAGCGCACAGTTGCACAGTATTTCAGAGAGAAGTACAGTCTGCAGCTCAAGTACCCACACCTGCCATGTTTGCAGGTGGGACAGGAACAGAAACACACCTACCTGCCCCTGGAGGTAAAGTGAATCATTAGAGATCACCTTACAAACTGCTTGGTAATTGACACTACACACAAACTTTACTGTTAAATGAGTCTGACATTTCATTCAATCTTTGTCATTATTATTAAAATGTAAAGGTATAATTACATGCATTTATTGCTGCTGTCAAAATGAATGGGTTATGGCTTTTAAAATAAATTTTCTTGTTAAATAAATGCAAATGTGAGGTTAATTATGTGTCAGAGTTTTAGGTAGTTGTTTGCTACTTGTGTGGTGGCTGGTGTTTTACCATTTGGTAAACCTTTCCCCCTAAGCTCAGATCTGTTTATCAGTTTAATTACAGTATTTTACAGAGTGTTGCACATTAGGCATAGGCATTGCAACGTATGGATTTGTAGCATTAATATCCCTATGCTAGTGAGTTTATTTCAATAGTTTAGCATCTACCTATATTTTAGTGTTTAGTTCCATTGTGCATAGTTTGTGTAAAATGATGTTTTGCTGCTGACAAATAATTACAGTAAGGTCAGATGCTGAACACCAACACACAGCAAATTTGATTTACACAGATGTTTAAAAGTTATGTTAGAATGTAGAAATGTTTTCGATTTCTTTATAAAACTCTCATGGGACAGATTAGGCCACCACAGTCCAAGTAATTACTGGAACCACAGTAGCTTGTTTTTATGGCTTTTGTCAATATAGTAATAATGTTGGCTTCTAGTCAATTAACAACCGCAGCTAAAAAGCTGTCACATACAGCCTAAGGCTCCAAAGAACTACAGGAATTTGGTTTTAACTCACCTACATTTTATAAGAGGTGAGAAAACTGTGATTCAATTGTCGATTGTGATTATTGTTCATATGATCATTTGGACAGTCTGCATAGTTCTACTGTGAAATAAGACTGTGGATGATTATAGGCCACCTAAAATAAATAACTGGTCTGGGTCTTCCTGGATATAAAACAACTAATGGTTTCTGTGGAGTTAAAAAAGAAACACTGATCATTCTATGGACCAAGTTTAAAAACTATAGTATTTGCATTTATAATTCTGTGATTTTACATTGAAATTTACATTCTGAAAAGCTTTTATCATCCAGTACATGTTTTTTTTTAAGTTAATTAAAAGCTCCAGAATAGACATCCGTCTTGTTATGACTGTTTGTAAACTAAACTGCTGTTTCTATATTCAGGTGTGTAACATTGTCGCTGGTCAGCGCTGCATTAAAAAACTAACGGACAACCAGACTTCAACCATGATCAAAGCAACAGCACGCTCTGCTCCAGACAGACAAGAGGAGATCAGCAGGCTGGTGAGAATCCTATCAAGATTCACCACATGTATGGAGATGTTACTGCTTTGTTGTTTTTCCCTACTAAGTAAAAATTCCTTATCTCTGTTCAGGTGCGGAGTGCAAACTACGAGTCAGATCCATTTGTCCAGGAGTTCCAGTTCCGTGTACGAGATGAGATGGCTCAGGTGACAGGCCGCGTCCTGCCGGCCCCCATGCTGCAGTATGGCGGCAGGGTGAGCTCTGAACCCTTTATGGTACCTTCCCTTTAAATCACGCTTCATTTGCATGTTTGTGCTTCAACATGTCTGTGTGTTTGAGACAGAGGTTTTCCCAACTGTGGCTTAACATTGTCTAAAATAAATAAATATGTGATACAAATAAAGAGCCAGGCAATATGATCAAAACCTTCCATTATGACATTTTTACCCTTGGCCCTCACCACAGTTTATTGTCATCTGTCCGTATGTGTAAAAAGTTTGATGTGGACTGAAGGCCGAGGGTTTTCAGGTGCAGGCACTTTGTTATATCATGGTAACATTATATATCATGATACAGGGAATGTTCTTTGAATTCACTAAAGAAGTGGTTTAAAGGAACAAAACCACCTTAAATCATATCTCTTCACAAACAAATATTTTCTATCACAACGTAAAGGTTTCAGCAAGTTTCATAATGTCTAAAGAATCAGTTTGCTTATAAAACAGTAATTCAAAGAGCGAAAAAAAAGCAAATATATAAGCATCATTAAGTATTACAAATAACAGATGGTATTAAATTGATTCAAAAAGCGGGTTTGCTTTATCTTTAAGATTTTACTTTAAATATGAATAATAATTTACAGATTTTAATTAAAACAGGTGCAAATAATTGCCAAAGAAACACGTTTTCCAAAGGATCTACTACTCTACTCTGTCATTTTAACAAAAGCTAATTGAAGACTATCTGCTTAAACAACTGTGTGCAAATATCCAGTAATCATCTAATGGAAGGAACACAAGTGAAACAAATATTTTCATGCTCATGTTTTACTGGTTCTTCACACTCCCACTTTCAGTATCATATTACTTTGCAATTTGTCTTGATTTGCAAGATGGTTAGCTCATGGGAGATTCCGGCCCTGATTCACTACATGTTCTGCACCAATTATCTAGTAGAGACACATGGAGATGCATCGTGTAGTGGAAACAGTGTTGTCAAGTCTCGCAGATGATGTTAGGTGCATTTTATGGCGTTATGCCTCTGCTCAGTGTTTTCTAGTAAACGACTATATTTTTTATTTACTATGATCCAGACTTGTTTTATTGGGAAAACCTCTGATATGTGTGTTTATCCTTGTTTTTCTGATGTGTGATGTGCTTCCACTGTATAAACCACAATCGCCTCTTTTCAGTACCTCATGTTTTTATCACAACTTATCCTTTGCTAATAAATTTTAGTTTATAATCTTTTATGCATGTGCGTTGTTGCAACAAATCATTTAGCCTATTTCAGAAATACTCTTTATTTTGCATGTCTGTCATCAGTAAGCTCTTCTTCAATACCCAGTCATGAACCACAGAGAAAACTCATTTAATCTCATCACTCATTCAGATATTTGCAATGATCAGAGGCAGTTGATCATGAACATTCACCAGCTGCTTGATTCAGTTGAACCCAGACACTCTGTGTGTGTCTTTGTATTGTGTTGTATTGTCTGTGTGATTGTCAGCCCCAGCAGATCAACCCTGCACTGTCGTTGCAGAACCGCACTGTGGCCACACCAAGCCATGGAGTGTGGGACATGAGGGGGAAGCAGTTCCACACCGGTGTCGAGATCAAAATGTGGGCCATCGCATGTTTTGCCACGCAGAGACAATGCAGAGAAGAGATCCTAAAGTGAGTGCATGAAAATGATTTGGTTAAATCATATTTTTGCTGAGTGTTTATGTGAGCTGCACCACAGGAATGAATGGAAGCACAGATAAAATCTGACAATTACCTCTCCACAAAAAAATGAGCTGTCTTCCCTTTCAAACCTTTTCTATATTTTCATCCCCGGTAACTGCTTCGCTGTATCGTATTGTCCTAATTTCTGATGTTTACCCACAGGAGCTTCACTGACCAGCTACGGAAAATCTCAAAGGATGCTGGCATGCCAATCCAAGGCCAGCCGTGTTTTTGTAAATATGCCCAGGGAGCCGACAGCGTGGAGCCCATGTTCAGACACCTGAAGAACACATACGCCGGGCTGCAGCTCATCATCGTTATCCTGCCGGGAAAAACACCTGTCTATGGTATGAAACGTGCAGCAGACCACATGTAAGGATTTAGAAGAACGTAGCTCTGTCATATCACGGACGCCAACTATCCTTTCTGTGCCCTACAGCTGAAGTGAAGCGGGTGGGCGACACCCTCCTCGGTATGGCCACCCAGTGTGTCCAGGTGAAGAATGTAGTGAAAACGTCCCCTCAAACCCTCTCAAACCTCTGCCTCAAGATCAACGTCAAACTGGGAGGCATCAACAACATCCTGGTTCCACACCAACGGTAATGTCAGCAAAGGAAATGAAGGGATGATGCACATACACGATAATATTCCACTTATATTTCTTCTGGATTTGATATCTATCATGTAAACAGTATATTCCCTCTGTGTATTCAGGATTCAACCTTATTCCAAATGTAGAACTCTCCAGCAAAGAAATGTAGGATATGTTGAGATTAATGATGTTTGTTTATTTCATTCATAATTCCTTTCATGCTTTTACATTTCAGCACAATGCCATTATTATGAATGAAAAGGAGCAGAAAGAGTAATCTTATATTTCCTGCTCCATTTAGCAAAATTCCTTTGTTTACGATGGTAATTTAATATATAATCCCTTTATGCAATACAATATTTGCCATGCCTTTCTGCTGTAATCCATCATATATAACTCATTATTCAGCTACATTACATTTAACAGTGTCTCAAACACCAACTCATAATTTATTACTATGCTGGATTTAATGGAATTTTTTAAAACACTCTTTTTACATGCATTTGCATATATCATATCATATGCATTCCAGTTGGTGCGTTTAGTTGCTGCCAGTTGCTTATTTATGTTGAGCTCTTGTGTGTTGTACAGAAACCAAACAGACAACAGTTTGAGGCTGCAGTAGAAAAGTATAAACAAAAAGAATCCCACATTTCTGGTCAGGAGAAACACACCCAACCTTTACAAACTGGAATATAAGCAGGTTTTTTCACATTACTGATGATTTTAAAGAGGTGAAAGGAATGAAAACCAGTTGCACAAGTAGCTCCAACTCTTTACATATATTGACACAATTTCATTGTTATTAATGTAACATGTTAAAGACAATATTAGAGACTTTAGTTGAATAGGTAGTTGATTATTTTGTAGAATAAGGGAAAAAGTCCTAAGACTTTGTGCATGTTAATTATTCAGGACATCTGTACACATGACTACTGAATGCCTGGTTCACTCTGTTATCTTTCTGTCTGTCTGCAGTCACACTGACAGAATAATTACAATGACTTTGTTTTTTCTTCATCCCTCCAGACCTTCTGTGTTCCAGCAGCCAATCATCTTCCTCGGCGCAGATGTCACTCATCCTCCTGCAGGAGACGGGAAGAAGCCATCTATTGCAGCGGTGAGATGTTCTGTCAGATGTGAACTTCACACATCTACATCAGTCTGTGTCGATGCAGCAGCCGCTCCTAAATGTCTCGATTCTTATCTTATAAGAATATTTTTTGCCACACATACGTTAGTTTTATGTTTTGTGGCTGCGTCTGTGCAGGTGGTCGGTAGCATGGATGCCCACCCCAGCAGATACTGTGCTACAGTGCGGGTCCAGAGGCCCAGACAGGAGGTCATACAGGACCTGGCATCGATGGTGCGAGAGCTATTGATTCAATTTTACAAATCAACCCGCTACAAGCCAACCAGGATCATCTTTTACAGGGATGGAGTGTCTGAGGGCCAGTTCAGACAGGTACTGCCATCTCCACACCGGGGTTTGAAAGAAAAACTGCCATATTTTAACAGATAATATTAATTTTGCTTTTGTACTTTACTGTGTAGGTGCTGTACTATGAGCTGCTGGCCATCAGAGAGGCTTGCATCAGTCTAGAGAAGGAATACCAGCCGGGTATTACCTACATTGTAGTACAGAAACGCCATCATACACGCCTCTTCTGTGCAGACCGCAATGAGCGAGTGAGTCCCACAGAAACAATACTGATCAGTGGATTTAGGAAGATATACTCAGTATTTGTTAAAAATTTCGTTTGAGTTAATTGAATTGAAGATGAACATTATGAAATGGGATCCGTCATAAACTAAAATTCTAAAGTATTTATTTGATTCAGTGAGTTGGAACACCCTGTCTTTTTTAAAGTAATGTGATTGATTTCTGACCTTTTTCATCTGTCTTTCAGGTTGGTCGAAGTGGAAACATTCCTGCTGGTACCACAGTGGACACAGACATCACCCACCCATACGAGTTTGACTTTTACCTCTGCAGTCACGCTGGAATCCAGGCAAGTATCTGGGCATCAGCTGTGAAGGATTTGTAACAGTAGAACGTCACTAGAACTATGGCCCAAAGCACCACAATTGTATTAAAATTCCACATGAAACTGTAATATGTATCTACACGATGTAAGGAGATTTATTTGTCATCATAACTTCATTGTAATGGTTTTTCAGAAGCATCTGTGGCTGAACTAAAGGATATACTGTGGACATTATATGCTATATTTACATGTTATTCCATTTTACACGCTGCAGGAATAATACACAAAGGACAACTGCATAGTAATAAACTCTACTAATTATATCATTATCCACAATCATGTGTAATGAATGAGGGTGTTAAAAGGAAACTCTTACTGGTAAACACAGTTTGCTAGCTGTCTCTCCAGCAGCAGTTGAAATTAAACTTTTCCATCGTAACGTGTCGAATGCCTAGCTTTAATTATTAGCTGCTGGTTGCTTCATGCTTTCTTTGCGGATCCTCTCCGTTCCTTGGGTGCCATTACGTCTGCCTCGTTCTTTCAGGGCACCAGCCGGCCTTCCCACTACCACGTGCTCTGGGACGACAATTGTTTTACCGCAGACGAGTTCCAGCTCCTCACCTACCAGCTGTGCCACACCTACGTACGCTGCACACGCTCAGTGTCCATCCCAGCACCAGCCTACTACGCCCACCTGGTGGCCTTCCGCGCCCGCTACCACCTGGTCGACAAAGAACATGACAGGTAAGAAGAAGCCTGGTTACCGTCACTGAAGTTTATTTTGGTTATTATTATTACATTATGAATTGGCCTTGTACTTTTTCCATTTCAGTTACTTGTTGGAACTCATTGTTTTTGTTGAGCCAGATGCCTCGACTTAGTGTTGTTCTATACATTTTCTTCAGGGTTCCTATAAGCTGAAAAATTATTATTACATGTTTGCTTTCTTAATCGGGGAGTGGATTAAAAAAAAAAAAAAAAGATTAAAAGTGACCTACATCATGGGTGTTAAACTCATTTTAGTACAGGGAGCACATACAGCTCATTATGATTTCAAAAGGACCAGACCACTAAAATATTATTATAATACCCTATAATTTATGTCAACTCCAAACTTTTCTCTATGTTTTAATGTGGAAAATGTAAAACAAAAAGAAAACAATGGAGTGGTAATTATTTAAAGCTTATTATGGTGCCATTTTTCCTGGTGTGATCAAATTAGGCTGTATGTGACCCCTGAACTACAATGAATTTAACACAGGGGCCAAATCTGGCCCCTGGGATGAATTTATGAAATGCAAAAAATTTTATTAACAATAATTTTAGTTCAGGTTCCACATTGAGACCAATTTAATGTCATAATAACCTATAAATAGTCACAAATCCAAATTTTTGTCTTTGAAAATGTAAACGTTTTCATGTATTTAGACTAAAACAAAGAATAATTTTGCAAAAAAAAAATCTGAATATCCTGAAATGTCTTAAGAGAAGTATGTGCACTTTTAATAATATTCCACCTGTTACTAAATATTTTGTGTGTCTGTCGATCCAATTTGATCTGTAAGTTATAATGTACATGTGGAAATGATAAACTGAAGCATAATAGTGATTATAGTGTTGATATTATTCACATTGTTTGAAAGGATAATTTGTAGATTTAAATATATTCATCATGTCATTTTACTTCTTCCACTGTAAAATATAAAGAAAAGTTTAGAGTTGACATTATTTATACATTATTCTGTCATTATTTTTACTGTTTTTGGCCCTCCGCACATCAAATATAGCTAAATGTGACTCCTAAAATAAGGACACCCCTGTTTTAGTGCATTTCACAAATTTATCCCATAGGCCTGGTGGGTTTTATGTTTCATATCCCTGAATTACATACTTTACTCTACCATTATTGTTGAACCTTTTTTAAAAAAAGTAATTTAGGGTTTTCATATTGTTAATTAAGCCTTTTTATCATCTTTATATTGTGTTTTTATGTCATAAACACTTCTGCTGTTTTAGTATTCTGTTAATGCTTAAGTAAAAAGGCCCAGTGTCATAAAGACTTTCATGATTAGGCTTTCTACCTCTTATCTTTTTTTGTGATCCATTATTTATGCTTCACTGAAGCTGGAATCCTTGCACAGGATGTTTATTTTGTCAAATGATCTTGTGGATAAATGGCACGTTACAAAGGCTTTGGAAATGGCTGCTGGTTAATGAGTAGTCTTTGTATGCTACAACTGTATTTCTATTTTAATGCTTGTTCAGCTGTACAGCAACAGAAGTGGAAAAAAACACAAATGAGAACAGCTTTTTAGTGAATTTAGCAGCATTAAATACATTTGTTTAATTTGCTTTATAGTTATCGCTTATTAAATTGTATAATTAATGTGAAGTTGCTCATCAATTGGGGTGAATTATATCAAGTCACAAAGCTTTCCAATAAAATAAATTCTCTCCTGACACTGGATTGGCAAGAAAAAAAATCCTAGTGGCATTTCTTTTTGCTGACATTTTGTTATTAATTATTTTAACAGAGTGTCAATTTGCGACACACGGCAGCTATTCAGCTAACGTAAGTTAGATTCATGAGACATGGAATTTTTTTTTTTTTTTAATTCTCATTTTCAGTCTCACTAAAGCTTCTTGTTGGGTGTAGGGAAATGTGGTTAAAATAAACCCTGTCACAACAAGTATGTGTTAAAAGGCCTTTCTGCTTTACTTGAGCTGTCTTTGTTATTCCACACACGGGTGTAAATGGCGTCCTTTAACACGCTTTATTTTATTTCTTTGCGTTTTCTTCTCAATGCAGTGCGGAAGGCAGCCACGTCTCAGGGCAGAGTAACGGCAGGGACCCCCAGGCGCTGGCCAAGGCGGTTCAGATCCACCACGACACACTGCGGACCATGTACTTCGCCTAGGACACCCTGCTTTCCTCACCTTCCCTCCACTGTACCCAGAATGCACTCAGCCAGTCTTAGTGTCTGACTTTGATCAGCGGCCTCGTCTCCCTCATCACCCTGAGTGACCCCTCATTTGTGCAGCTTTGGTCTCTGGAACATGACGATGGTGACGGCGACGACGGGCAGCGTAAGGATGTCAAAAGCCAGAGAGGAAAACAGCCACATTATGCAATTACAAACCAGCCAACTGTTTCTGCTCTCACCCATGCATCTCTTACTTTCCTACATTTCCTCTGCTGTATTTCTAATCACGTCAGATTCTGTCTCTATCATTTGGCTCCTTTGTGGATTTAACAGCAGCCCAAAGTTTTATTTTGCTGTATTTTTAACGGTGCGTGGTAAAGTAATAAGCATGGGTGGGCACAAAGCATTTTGAGCCTAATGTTGCTGGTTGTGGTTTGTATTGTAGATGGTTTTAATTGTTCGTGTGTGTGTTTTGAGCTTGTCTCAATGCGATACTGTATGTGTTATTTGTTGAGCAAATGTGAATGCCATGGCAGCACTTGTTAAGCGAGTACAGTTGTAAATTGCAGCATAGCCCTCTTTTTTTTTTTTTCCTGTCAGATCAGCAGGCGGTCGGCTTAGTGATCACGCTTCTGCCTCCCTTTAAGCCAATGGTTACTCATGGTGATTTAACCAGACAGTAAGAAGCCTAACTGCACTCTACCAACACTGACGATGAATGATTTTTTTAAATTTTTTTTTTAAATAGAGCCACACACAGCCATTCTTTGAGGCATCGTGTGTCGCCTGATGTCTTACTGCAAGGCCAGACGTGTAAGAAAGCAATGCCATGGCCATGAAATGGACAATTTTAAAGCCCTCACATGTAGTTAAGCTTGGTACAGAGTTTTATACCAAACTTCTCTTGTGTCTTTTATTGCTATTTATGAGGAGTTTTTTTTTTCTTTTCTTGTATTAAAATACATTTTTAGCAATACGCAATAGGGGATGGCATATATCTTGTCATGACCACATATATATTCAATATTTCCCCCAGTTTTTACACAAAAAGCTGTTGAATTTGATTGTTAAGAAGCCCATGAGTGCAATAAGGTGTTAATGTAGAAAGAGCAGGTTTGACAGGGAACGATTTTGTCGAGTATTTGCGCATTTAGTGGTTTGTTACAAGTGAGTTTCGGCAAGTGACGATGAACACTGCTTCAAGAATGTGCAGTTTGACATTCTTATGGACAAGGCAAGATGATGCCACAGACGCGGGTCGGTCTCCAGGCCTGATGGTGTCTGGAGAGATCGGACAACAAAGTGCCTGATTTGGTTCGATGAGTGAACGGTGTGTAAGACGGGAGGTTTTTAATGGCATGTAGGTTCGGGTGCCTCGGTCTCAGAATCTCATCATGCAGCAGGGCAGCACAGAGGATTGTAGTTTATTTCCACCTACGCCAGCTTCGTGTGGTTATTTGCTCTGTTTTGTTCTACTGTGATCAGTGCGTAAATGCTCCGCTCCACATTAATGCAGAATAACTACAATATATTTTGATCACGACAGACTCATAAATATAGATCAGAAAGCAGAGAAAATAACCTATTATCACAAAATGAAGATGTAATATTTTTGTATCCAAAAATTACCAAACAAGGAACAACCTTTTTTTTTTTTTTTTTTTTTTTTAATAAATGTCATGAGTATTTAGTTATATTTAATTTATATGGCATTTTCTCAACATTAACTAGAAATGGCTCAAGATAACATTGTTTTCTGAGGTTGCTGGAGAATTATTACATTAATTTCATGATGTACATGGGCGCTTCATTGTACGTATTAATTAATTTATGAGAAAAACAAAGCATGTTATAATGAAGATCTCTTGACTCACTTGAAAACATCCACTAATAATCACAATCTGCCTCGGAAATTCATATTTATACAGACGGGAGAGATTGTCATATTTTAACGTCTGGACAGGTTAATTTCTTTGTCTGGGCCAGCTGTTCCAAAAATGACACGTTTCTATTTTTGAGTAATTATGCAATAAGAAACACCTTTTCCAGTTACATTTGGACGCGCTGACAGCTTGTTGATGAGGACTAACTTAAGTAAAAAAAAAAAAAAAAGAAGCCTCTGTTATTTTTGAGGCTTATTGATAATTTCCGGTGCATTTTAACCCACCGTCGATGCCAAATCTCGGCCATGGCTGCCGCCATTTTCGATGCCCCGCCCAGAAACAACATCATCACGGCCTTGCAGTCATTTAACACAGGTGAAGCCTTCGGGCGTCATCTCGTTCCACTTGGACCAAACCAATGTGCCTGGTCATGGGGGTGGGGTGG
>JAPSES010000058.1:13937567-13952454 GCA_029822895.1 Maxillicosta whitleyi
TGGGCGGGGGCTGCAGGACCTCTGTTTGTATCGGGATTCGGGGTGGGGAGGGGGGGTCTCTGGGCAGATGACGTGGATCTTAACTCTGGCAGCCTCACAGCGTCATACTGGTGCGCTCTGGACTAATAAATGTGCTCGCCACATGTCACTAGAACCAAACAAGCTGCTACAAGAGAACATTTATTGAATATTTCTTCAGATGATATAGAAACTATATATGAACACAGAGAATCTAAGAGGACATGGTATTCTACTGCACTTAAATGGATGTGTGTTAAGCAGCTGAGTCTGTGCTTGAGTCCGGTTTGTGAAGAAAGTGGACGTTTTTCTATCCACTTTTAAAGGGATAGTTCAGATTTTTTTTTTTTTGCAGCACGTATATTGTATGAGGTCAGTGAATTACCTACAGTAGATGGAGCTCAGCAGAAAAGCAGCATCAGTGTAAACGTACGTTGTATTTAGAATGTTTTCAGCTCTTTTCTGAAGTGAAACTGAAATAGTCACCACCCTGTTTTTAATGTCTCTCGACTCCTTTTGAGAAAAATGGCAATTTTAGCTTGCAGAATGTGACGACAGCGATCGGTTTATCTGAATAAACATGTTAAAATGCCAAAACCAAACAGTTAAAGCTGCAGTGCTTAATCGTTTTTTAGCATCACTTGGTTGAAAAATGCACAATTGCTTTTTCAACAAACGGTGGCTCGGCTGGTCGAAAAGGACAAATGGCTTCTAAATCGACTCGTTCCTTGTGTTTTAAGGCAGGAGAAAATGAAGATTGACAACTATAATTACCATTTGTTGATTGGATTCTATTAAATTCCTCTTTGTATGCATTTGTGCTGCTCAGAAAATTGGTGTCACCTTCATAACGTACCAGCAAACAGATGATCTTATATTTAGTCTTTTCATTTGGACTGAAAGCAGATGGATGCAGGAGAACGTGTGTATTCACCAATTCTGTCGTTTTTTTTGTTTGTTTTTTCCTCTGTGTGTTTCAACTCCTGCAGCTTTAACTCTAACAAATGTGCAGGAAAAAAAATCATATTGCAGCTTTTTCTGGCAGATACTGCAGCACTGCTCCTAATTTTGGTGGGAATGGTCATTTTTGCATTAAATTCATACTGAAAACGAAGCTCCATCCCATCACATGTGCAGACGCTTGACTTGACGGCATCTGTACTGTCCCAGAATGCGTCATTTATAAGAACGTATTTGGGCAATTTTTTATTTATTTTTTTTCCATTACCATAAAATTGTAGGTCCTGTGATGTAGATATAGATATTGCACTTATTAGAATCTCAGAAAGGATGAAGTAAGTCATGGAAGATTTTGCAAATGTGTAATGCCCGCTTGCATCCTTTGCAGGTGGTTGACATACATTTTGCTGCTACTGCAGGTAACAAATACACTGAGTATGTACTTTACAACCCAAACTAGCCCTTTAAGCTTTGGACTGCCCTGTGGTTTGAGGTTTGGTTTCTAAATCTATCAGATCGGTTTGTCCCCCTGTTGTTTGTCATCAGTGGAAGCTGTTTCTTAATGTCAGACATTACCAGCATTTGATTTTTACTTGAATAGTTTGTCGTGGGCATGTTTGTGTGTGAACTGCTTATAGAGCCTTATTACAGGAGTCCCTTCCTCTCATAATGCCACGTACCGTAAACCGACCTCTAGAGCCTAGACAGGGTGGTTTCGTATGTAACAGCGCTGGACATCAGATGCCTTTTTCCTCACATCATTTAAAGAAAAGAGCATTTTTAAGCCTGAATGGAGATATATTTATATTTAAAGATAGTAACGTAATGCACACACACACACACACCACTTATTTTTTCTAACCAAATCCTAGAACTGTAATAGCTGTATTGAAAATATGAAGTTTGATAATATAGTGGTCTGTGATCATTTTCCAAATTTGATAATGCAATAGGTTTATTTATGTGAAATTTGCAGCGTTTACCTGCAATGTCGAGACTGTTGGAGGTTGTTTTTGTTTTTTTTGGTCGCGTAGTGACGAAGGTGAACCGTCAAAAACCCTCCTCTTCTGCTTCTTTACAGAATCTGCCTCCACTTTAACCTTTTTTTTATCATCTCAAAACCTCATGAAGGAAGACTAAGACTGTAACTGTCGATGTTTGATACATATTCACTAGAAGAGGAGGGTTAAACGTTCATCGCCGGACTGTTTTTTTTTTTTTTTTGTCCATTACAGACTGTGCCTTTTTAACGATGGTGCTGAAAAAACAAAACAAACAAAAAACAAACAAAACAAAACAAGCAAAATCAAAGAAATCTTCAGAAAACGAGTCGCCGAGTTAATTATTGATACATGATTATACTGTAAGGTGTGATTGCGTGTATATATGTGTGGTTTGTTTGTGTTTCTTCGTGTGCTTGTGTGTGTGGATACCTCCTACGTATGCCAAGAACACAAAAAAATATATATATATGCAGAACTGATCAGTTTGGAGCTGACAGGACCAAAAGGCCTGTGGGGATCAGTTTAGTGGACGGGCACTCGGAAGCACAACCCAAACATTTCTTAAAGAAAAGGGGAACACTCATAACTCCATACTTAACGTGTAGCTCGGTGTTAAAAACAATGTAGCATTTATTTATTTGACCCCTCCACACTGCCTGTAACATTTTATTCCTTCTCCTTACGTGTCGGTCGATGTGTTTTGTTTGTGAACGGACGGCAATAATGAAGCAATCGTCTAGTCCTCGTGTCCATAGTCCAACCCCCCCCCCCCTTACTTTTTCTTCTCTAATGTGAAATTTAGACGTTTACAGCTTTGGGATTTGAGTTCTGACTCCACGAGTGCCCGACTCCCCACAATAATAAATCTTTACACCTCTGTGGTTGGCTGCATATCATCAAAAAGAAAGAGGAAAAAAAAAAAAAACGTTTGGGTTTCACAGTACGTTCATTATTAATGTGCTTGTTTGTACTTTTATTTTTGCCTGATTATGACATGGTGACACTTTTAGAAATAAAACTGTATGTCGAGACCTTTTTTTTTTTTTTTTTTGTCTTAACACTCATCTGATCCTGGTCCTAAGTTGAGCCTTTTTATTTGGTCGTTATATTTAATTTTTTTGATTAAATACTTCTATGTATTAAAAACATGTGTGTCTGTTTGATGTTTGGATAGTTGTATTATAATAATAGTTACAGATGGTTATTTTTTAATATTTTCAGTTGAATAGTTGAGATATTATTGAACTGACTCATCAAGTTTAACATTATTTCAGTCTTTACTCAACATATGCGTCAGGTAAAAAATGTTGAAAGAGAAAAAAAACTTAGTCTGAAGTAAACCCCTCTCCAAATTAAAAGCTCTTTAGTAAATATGCTGTTTATTTTAACTAATCAATTATCTATACGCATCAATAATAATCACCCAGCCATCATTAAAAATCAACTAGTACTGGATTTTTAAAAGTTCATAACAGTAGTCCAACACTCGTGGTCATTGGATATGACCCATTTTGGACGTTCATAGACTGGTTACCATGGAAACACCATCATGTTCTACAACATCACTTCACCAGTAAAACCCATGAATTTGGATCAATGACAGTGGATGGAGACCCTTGGTTTATGTTCAGTTAATGGTAAATTTGACTGAAAAATTCACTTTTTCTCTGTTGTTGCTATAATAACCCTTAAAATGTAATCTCAGTGTGATGATTAAAGTACATGATCAATAAATCACATATCAGAAAATACCTGATTTTCCCTGAAAAAAAAAACAACACAAAATGGAGACGATAATATCATAAATGGAGATAACTTAAGAAAAGTTAAATCAAGAGAAAAAACTCACAATAGTAGCACTGGGTGTTTATGTTAAGTATATTTAACAGATCTGAATACTTCCTCCACTACTATAAATGCAAATAGCAATGATTTGTCACATGTTGGTAAGATTTTGCATGACGGTAGCAGATGTGTAAAAGAAATACAAGAACCCATTTAAGATGTTTTAGAGCACAGGTGTCACATGCGGCCCGCCAAAGTTATCCAGTCCAGCCCTTAGGATGAATTTGTGAAATGTAAAAACGGATATTAAGATATTAACAATTATTTTAGTTCAGGTTCCACATTCAGACCAATCTGAAGTGGGTCAGATCAGTCAAATACTAACATAAATACTCGCAACTCCAGATTTTTCTCTTTGTAAATGTAAATATTTTCACATATTGACACTAAAACAAAATCTAATTTCACAAAAAATGTAAATAATCTGAACAAATATCAAGAACCTGAAATGTCTTGAGAAACGTAAGTGAAATTTCAACAATATTCTTCCTGTTATTAAATGTTTTGTACATCCACTGAACATGTGGAAATGATAAACTGAAGCAAAATATTGTTACAGTTATACTTATTTTTCAGTTTGTGTTATTCACATTGTTTGAAAGGATAGTTTGTAGACATAAACATTCATTCATTCATTGTTTCTCTAAAACATAGAGACAAGTTGAGAAGAGTTGACATTATTTATATATTATTATGTTAATATTTCACTGGTGAGGCCCACCTCAGATCAAATTTAGTTGAATGTGGACCCTGAACTAGAGGCAAAAGGAATCCACAGTTCTTCACTAATTAGTCTCCATCCCAAACCCATATTCAGGATGTTCTGATAATAAAAAAGGCTCATTATCCTTCCTGTAAATCAAGAGTGCTCATAATAAACAAATAAATGACAAAATGAGATGTTTGAGTCACATGTACTATAAATCCGACCCAATTAAGTGATGTTACATATGTGTGCCTGTACAAATGTATGGGCTATGGCTCCTTATTACTGGCGGGAAATAGCCGGTGAACAGTTATCGGTCATCACCTGCCTCTTTGTTTGACGTCCCCTCACACCTCAAAGACACATCCTTTATAACTGTGTAACTTCTCTGTTTACACGGTTTACTCTCAGCGCTTGAAACTCCAAATGACCTCGGCCTCGATGTAACAGCGTCTAGTTTTTAATTGCTTTATCCCTCGCTCCAATAAAACACTCATCTTTGATTAAACAGTGTTCTTTCGGCGCTAAGTCACTGCGAAGGTTATTTAAACCCTGTCGTCTGTGCGGATGCAGCCTTAAGGAACATTTGTCCTGATTTATTACTTTGTCACTATGTATAAAGGTCACACCAGGGCTGCACAGTGTGAAAATGTACTGAATTAGAATCCAAAGGGACTCAGAACAGACAATAATTAAATAATCAGCTGAGGTCATGAGTCCTTTCAAGGTACATTTAACCTTGAAACACCTAAATTTGGGGGTTTTAAAGTGGTCCAAAATCTTATCGAGATGTAGCAAATCATTATTACATACATTTACTATAGCTTCAGATCTATTACTTATGTAAAAGCATGTGAGTATTATCAGTAAAATACATAAACTCAAAGTAAAATGGTTAATATAGGATGTTTTTGATTCGTTTTATCGCTGAATTAATGTGTATTTTTCATTTAAAAGACGTAAACAGGTCTACTGATCTACTGATCTAGAACAAAACCTATTAATACATTGAAATAATTCAGGTAAAATACAGTTTCTCAGCTTTCATGGTCATCAGATACGACCATTTGGACATTCAGCGGCTCTGGTGAGCATCTTCTGCAACATTGATTCACCAGTAGTTTAGTGGTTGTAGGTCATTTATGAACATCTGCAGCTGATTGGTAGATTAAACATAATGCGTAGCGTATAATATAGTGATAAATGGTTTAGAAAAGGTTAAATATGTCAAAAATAGTTCTAAGGTTTAACCCGAATGTCAGCTGCATAAAATGACCTATTTAACACATTTTGCTGTACCTTTAATAATGACTATGAAGTGTACAATTACTGATTCAATGGAGTATCGACACAAAAAAAGGGTATTTAAACTCACATCTTTTTAACTTTAATCACAGATTTTTCGGCTGCGAACTTCAAATCGTCCATCATGTCCTTCACAACTGTCAGCGTTAAAGGATAAATGTTATCTGCACAAACAGAAACTGTGACATCATCTCTTACATACTCTGGTATAAATAATAATGGACAATAATAAATGTAATACAAGTTCATTTGTCAGCATAAACAAAAAAGAGGAAGTTAAGATTCTGCTGAAACTTCTGACTGATTTATTTATTTTTTTGCTTCATGGAAAATATTTTAGTTTAGTCTGTTTTTTCCGTACAGAAACAGATCCTTTTACGTTATCAGGGAACTGATAAATAACTGGTCCATCATGTCTTACGGAAGTGCTTCGGCTTTCGACTTTTCACATATTTTCACATATTCATCCAATGCATCACTGCAAAAACATCCGATGTGCTTGGGAAAATGTTTGGACGTTATTAGAGTAAGAAAACATCAACGTACGTAAACGAAATACAGCCGCATTTCTTTTTTTTGCACATGACATACGCCAAATTAGCAGCGCAACATAAAACAACTTCAGCTGAAAAAGGTGGGACAGCATTATCGGTGCTTTGTACATATTTTGGCCCAATCCCAATTCACCTCTTACCCCTCCCCCTTGGCCCTCCCCCTTGGCACTATCCCTTGAAATGGAATTGCAAGGGGTAGGGGTTGAAATACTCCCCAATGAAATGAGACAACCCTTCCACACCTGTGTCATCAGCTGCTATAAACAGATGTGACGAGTTTGGTTTCGTAATAATTCCGTCAGCTGTAACTGTTTCTGTTGCATGGGCTTTGGGCGTGGTTTTGCACCTATCGACCACAAAGCGCAGAAATGCGATCTATAATGCATTGAAACTGCATTAAATGGTTGATCAACTGATTAAGTCATTTATGAACAGTGGACCCCTGGGTTACGGTGCCCCTAGCTTACGTTTTTTTTCACATTACGAAGTGGAATACGAAGGTTTTTATCCCCTTCTTATGGAATTTTCCCCACCTTATGGCATCAACAACAATTTATCTCGCGCTGCAAAAAAAATCCAAAATTCAAACTTGGCGGTCGGTGTGTGTGCGTATGACTGTGCGACTCACTCGTTTCACATCACGCTCCTACTAAGATGCTGGTCTGCTATTGGTCTGCGTCATGGCATCACTAAGATGCTGATATGCTATTGGCCGAAATCCCTCCCACAAGGCCTGAGAGAGATGCTGCTTCTCTCTCTCTCTTTGTTTATTGCTCGCTCAGATCAGAATCTCTCGTGTGTTTCGTAAAGACTCAATCTCGTGTGATCTCGTAGCTATGGGTCCCAAGATTGCTAGTGATGTTAAAGGGAGAAGTAAGAAGATGGTTACTATGGAAACGAAGCTAGAGATAATCAGGAAATACGAAGAAGGCATGCGCATCGTTACCCTCGCTAGGGAATATGGCAATATGGTTTTGCATGCATTAGCTAATTACCATAGGTTTTTTTTGCACGCCATACGACGATTTCACCTTATGATCCCAACTCTGGAACAGATTAATGTCGTATGGTGGGGGTCCACTGTATCTCCATCTAGTGGATGATTGAAACAGAATTATGGATAGATTTCTCACACCCCTCTGTTTGTAATGTGGTCCTGGAAAATCTCATTTCCGAGGACCAAACAGCCCTCCCCCTTAGCCCTTCTCCTCTGACTCATGGAGAATTAGGACACCCCTACCCTTTCATGTGAATGCACAAAATGGAGGGGGAGGGATAAGGGGGAGGGCCAAGCGGTGAATTGGGATTAGACCTTTGTTGTAGGTGTTAATGTTCAGGGTCCCTTTTTGTTTGGTTGCTGTTAAATTACACTGCCCACACTCTGCATAAAGTAAACAAAACCTCTTCCCAAAAGCATAAATAACACAGAACTGTCAATGTGGAGCTTCTTCCTGGTACTTTATCATCCTCGAGTCTTTCCCTCGTCCACAGTTCAGGATGTGCAGCTTTGCCATGATGTTTTTGCAGCAGCGATTCAAAACGCCTCGCACGGCTGCAGACGAGAAGTAGAAGATAATGGGATCCAGGCAGGCGTTGAAGGTGCTGGACAATAATGCTACGTTCCTCCAATCCTCGCTTTCCCCTCGGACGAAGCCCACCACATGGGACACGTTGTAAGGGCCGAAGCAGACGGCGAAGACCAGCAGGGTCCCGAGGGCCAAACCGATGGCCCTCAGACGGCGGCGCCTGTTGATGTTCGACAGACGCGACAAGATGAGGATGAAGTTGACGTAGCAGAAGCAGCAGATGATGAAGGGGATGCAGAAGAGGACCAGGAAGAGCTCCAGACGGACCTGCAGCACGATGTTGAGCTCCTCTGGGGTGAAATCCAGGTAACAGGTGGGGGTGGTGTTGTTGCTGTGCTCGGCACCGTTTTTCAATTTGGTCGCCGGCATGATGTAGACGATGCTGAGGTTAACAGAGGTCACCACCCAGAAAATGACGCTGGCACACACGGCGTAGCGTGGCTGCCGGCAGAGGGAGTACCTGAGGGGGAAGGCCACGCCCAGGTAGCGCTCCACCCCAACCGCCGTGAGCAGGAGGGTGCTGTTGTAGATGGTGACGTAGAAAATGAAGCCGGTGAACGGACACAGGGAGTAAGGCAGCAGCCACGCCATGTTGTCCGACGCCTCCTTCATCTTGAACGGCAGGAAGACGAGGAAGATGAGGTCGGAGATGGTGAGGTTGAGGAGGAGGATGTCTATCGGGTTCGCCTTGCGGGATACTTTACGGCAGAAGGTGCAGAATGCCAGGATGTTGGCCGGAACCCCCATCAGGAAGGTGACGATGTAGACGGAAAGCAGGAGGTTACTGTGCAGCATGATGACAAGTCTGACACACACTGGACAGAAGAACACCTGAAAACAAACACATCAAACCCTTTATTCACACTTTGTATCAGTAGTTCCCGAATTTAGACTCAAAGGGTAGAGTGAAGTACATAATATTTGTGAAAAATAGTAGAGGATAGAAGTTTTTGGACATCCTTAAAAATGTACACAATCCCAAATATTATTAACAAGAAAAAAACTAAAAGTAAATTCTTGACAGTTTCAACATGTCATGTCCTGGATGTGTTTCATTATCTTGCTGAAACATCCAGTTTTGCCCTCAACAGAACAGAGCATGTGCAGAAGGGGGCATGTAGGTTTGGAGAACGGATCAATACTTGTCAGTTCAATGACTTCTGAGTGATCTTTAATGTTATGTATCACACATACATGAGTTGTCCAAACACATTTTGTCACCACTGTAGCATTCCTAATTAAGATACTAGTGTGAAGTTTAATAAATGTTGACATCAGCAAAGCCACGAGAAATGTGAGGCCTCAGATGCAGATGACGTAACAAGATGGACATGACATAAAAACAAGTTTCAATGTCTTAAAAATAAAAATGTAAATGATGGAATGATGTTATTTTGTACATTTGGATCTGGAGGAAATGGTATCAAGCTGACAAAGGTTTAGAGACCACTGCTGTATGTGTCTGATATATTTTTTTGAGCTTTCTATAATATACGATCTTATGCCGATGACACCATCTTATACAATAAAGCAGCTGTTAAATCACTTCAGCTTGGCTGCAGGTTTCGCTCATAAAGCTAATGCTTCAATACAGTCATCACTAACATTTGTTACTGAATGACCTATTTTGCTTTTCCTCAATAGAAAGAAGGTGTTTTGGGTTGAAGATAGACATACTATAACACATACATACAGAATGTTGACACTTCCCTTCTCAACTCACCTAAGTTTTTATATTTAAACAATGAAAACACTTAAGTTACAGTTATTTTTTAAAATAAAAATAATTTGGTGTAAATATTGATAAATAAACTGTCACAGAGTCATTTGTGACCTCATCCTTAACGTCTTGACCCACATTAATCTCTTGGTATCGTCATATTTTATGCCTTAAATTCAGATTTTAGAATTATAAAACAATATTGAATTAATATTGAACAATACAATATTATACAATACAATACAATATTGAAAATATTTAATCAGACTTTAATGAAACATTACAAATCTGATTACAGAACATATACAGGTTTATGTATCTTTTATAATATACAGATATTTAATATGTTAATAAATCATACAAAAGATGGAATCTAAGAAGTGAATGTGCAGACAGTGTTTGAAGTAGAGACAAACATTTCTTAAGTCATTCATACATAGAGCTTTAGATTTTTACAGACAACTCTAGCCGAGTCCCTTTTTTTTTAAACTTTACTTTATTTATGACACAAATTAGATAAATTTGACTCATGAAGTGTGGACCAGTGTGATTTATTCATCTAAGGTATAATCAATCCTTGTAAATCCTTAAAACAAGCACCAATAAAAGAAACTCCGGAGCTGAAGAAGATTTAACAATAAGACTCTCAGCAGCGGGTTATAATGTACAGTTGTGGAAAAATTATTAGACCATCAAAATTTTATTAAGAAAACATAAAATGTCTGAAAGCATTGTTTTTGTCAGTACAATGACATAGATATTGATGTAAGAACTGAAGTGATTTTTATTTTTATTAAGAAAACATGGAAAATGGATAGATATCAGCTCTGAAATTAAACTGTTATCAGCTATTTTTTGTTGTTATCATTATATTCGTCCAAACTAATCTACCTTTAGTTGTACCAGGCATTAAAATTAACAAGAAACTGAAGAAAACAAGGTTGGTTTACAAAGTATTTCCGCAACTGTTGGTGTAAGGCACATCCCAAATGACAAAATAATCACTTTTTTAACCCACATAACTGAAATGTGCTTGTTATATTCACAGTCCTGAGATGTACAACCTTAAAAAAAAAAAAAATCAAATAAACCAAAATAAATACATTTTTTGCTCATGTTCTCTTGTAGATGAAGTGAAGAGGACCGATAAAGTGACCTATTTTTCCTAGATTGATCCAAACAGGTAAACATTTAAGTGCAGAAATCAATATAAATCAATAATAATAATAATAACTTATTAACCAAGAAATATAAAATGTGACTAACTGACCTCGGTCAAGCTTTAAAAACCAGGACGTCCATCACTGTGGCTCTGATGCCCTGGCTGCATCCGTCACCTCGAGGACTGTTTGATGAGAACACAAGCTGCCCTTAATATGTTGTACGACCCACTGAATAACTCCTATCTGCCCTTCAGTAGAGGAAATTTAATAAGCTTCTGGGTGGCACTCTTTGTTCTTGGTGCTCAACAAATACCATCTCCCGGCAACCACTCCAACGCTCAGTGACGTATCTGTAAATGCATAGACCGCGGAACATGTTTGAACAAGGGGGGGCCACAATCGTAAGGGGGGGGGGTCGGTCAGACCTGATGCGTAGCCGAGGCAAGAGAGTGAGGAGTTGTCGTCATAGTTTTGGGCCACCCCCACAACGCCGTTTTGGCCATTGTGCTCACAGACCTCGTAGTAGACGCCTCAAGCTGTTTTCAACGCTTTCGCCGTGTGACACGATTTTGTCTGTCTTCACACGCACTCACGCCGCACATCCATTTCTTACACTTAAAAAATCCAATTTGGGCAGAGACGTTTGGCCTGCGTTTATTCCTCTGGAAACTCCGCGACCATTCAGTCCCATTCATAGATAGACGCCGCACGGCTAGGCTAGCACTTAGCAATGGAGTGTGCTAACGCGTCTTCCATGTTTGGAATGGAGCCGCTGCCCAGCAGGCTAATGCCTGGTGAGGTATTCAGGGCACGTCCCACCAGCAGGAGGCCCGGGGAAGACCCAGGACACGCTGGAGAGACTATGTCTCTCGGCTGGCATGGGAACGCCTCGGGGTCCCGCCGGAGGAGCTGGACCAAGTGGCCAGGGAGAGGGAAGTCTGGGACTCCCTGCTTAGGCTGCTGCCCCCGCGACCCGACCTCGGACCAAGCGGAAGATGGATGGATGGATGGATGGACTTCAGTACAGTATTTGAGTAATAATACTTACATTCCATCATGGCGACAAAAACAGGAAATAATATACTTTATATGCTCCTACTTATTCGTTATTCTAGTCTTTTTGTTTGTGTTTTTATCTGTTTTTTGTAAAGGAGTTCCAGTAAATTCAGGAAAGAAAATACAACTAACAAGTCTTAAAACAACACTGACCAATTACTATCGGACCTTTTTGCAGCAGACATTTTGTCTTGTAAAAGCAGCCAAAGCACAGGTGTTCCTGGCAACATTATTTATGGCTGAGGTCCATTTAGTTTAATCAAGACTGAACCAACATGCATTACTGTAAAGCAACAAACTGATATGTAGAAGTGGGATGGAGTCTTTTTATTGACCCAGATAGAGCTTTTTGCAGACGTTAATCTACAGTGGCTGCAGTCTCTGTAGATGCATCAGTTCCAGGATGTTTACTTTGATCTTAATGGAATAGATTTGTCATTTATTTGATTAGCATCACCTTTATTTTTTCCTGCTGAGAGAAGCCAAACATTTGCTGTGAAAATCTTCTATTAAATTCCTCATCAGCCTCTGCATCTGAGGGTATTATTACACAACTCACCTGTTTTCTGTCTCATGTTCAGTGCTGGCTGATGATGATATCTGGGCTCAGATGGTGAACGAAGCCTTGGGGAACAGATTGAATGAAGACTTTCAGCTCCTCTGTGGTGTCGTATCCACCGTGTTTGTCTCACACACCCTCCCACCCACCGCAGTTTTATACCCTCACAACAACACTCAACAACAAACCTTTGATTATTGCTCTATCATGTCAAATGATGCCTGTCTGATCTGCTCTGCTCCTGGCTGTACATTAAATAACTCACGTGTTCTTCAGCAGGTTCATGTGAAGGTTAGTATAATTTATTTTAACAGTAACATGTTTCAAACTTCTGGTGTCTTTACATTAGTTTATGTTTATTTATTATTACATGTCGTGATTAAATCACATTTTACCACTCTATTTGAAAATAAATATCCCAGATTTTACGCATTGTGCTGTCAATTGTGATAGATATTAAAATGAACAAGAGAATGAGTGAAACAGTAAATGAATGAATGAATGAATGAATGAATGAGTTACCTTAAACATACTGATGATGAGTATGGCTCAAATTACAACCAATAATTTACACCCAGAAACTTTGTCTTTTTAACATGATTTGAGTACATTTGTTTTATGAGTATTTTTTTTATTTTTTTACCTTTTCCTTACAATACAGAACATAAAACACAAGCCTAAACATTTGTAGTTTAATGTGTGAATGATTAAAAAAAAAAATCTAACTTTAAAACATCATCTTGAGATCAAATTGGGCTAAATGTGGCCCCTGAATTAAAATAAGTTTGATCTAGGGTGTTTTGGTGTTATAAATGAACTGATATTTGTAGTGACCATCTTTGGCATTGGTGAGAAAAGAAAGTCATGTTTTTTTTTGTTTTGTTTTTTATGTTACACTCAGGTTCCATTTGGCCAAGGCCACTCACCTGTATGATTAATGCAGGATCCTCTGATGGACAGGTGAGTCCTGTGTCCAGGTGGTGTTTGATTGACAGCTAGCGTTAGCTCGTTTCTAGAGTCAGACGTTTAGAACTATTTTTACTGAATAAAACGTTTTTAATTGCTGATATTGCAGCTCTATTGTAATTGTGTTTATGATACTTTACTAATAAGACTATTAAAGGCTACCGTCATGAAGTTTCCGATTACTGAATAAGCCTATGATAACGGGTGCAACTTAGCTACATTAGCTGATGTTAGCATTAATTCGTATTATATTACATGGTCTGCCGGCTAACATGCTAATTAGCTCAGTAGCTATAGTGTTCACGCATTTACCGGTCCTGTTATCAAACATAACTACGTGTTAAAATTTATTGAGAAGCTGAAACTACTTGATGGTGTTTATTATTAGTGGATTTGGTCAATGTTTTCATGATATTCCATTTCCACTCCTTGTTCTAGTTTCCATAAAACTAACGTGATGTGCATCTTTTCACACAACAGAACCGGGACATAAGGTAATGGGTGACGTCATGGAATGTTTTCCCACTATTTAAATACAATTTATGTGGTTAATTAAGGTATTTTCATGTAAACAAATGTCAATTACCAAGTGAATAAAACTGAAAAAAAAGGCATGAAAGACCCATTTAACATAAACATCATGTTTTATTCTGTTAGTTGTTTTAAATAAACAGTGAAAACTCATTCATGTGCAAACACTCATTAATACAGAACTAGTTATTTGATGAATTATTCATTTGTGTGATGAATCTCTATGTCTCGCTACATATTTTTACAGCTGTAATTTGTGTCCACTCTGTTTGCGCCACACCTTAATGAAAAAAAAAAAATCATAATGATTTTGTTCTATTCAAAACAAAACATTCTATCAGTTTGTCTTGTATCATGAAACTGCAGTTCAGTGTGACGCCTTTTATTTAGAAGTGATTTTTCCTAAAAAATAACACCAGGTGGAGCAGTTCACCACCAATTTGCATCATTTACTAGGATGTTGAGACGTTTAACCAGAGCAGTTTACAACTACATTTTATAGACATGAATTAAGGTAAAATGTTGCATTTTCATCTGCTTTAATTTTTTTTGTTTGTTTTTTACTGAGAGTTAGCTCCTGTTTAGTCCAGTTTGCGCAACACATGAAGACGAATCATAAATCGTCTCTAGATTTAATTATTGTTCTCATTATTTATTATTATTATTATTATTATGAAGTTAAGACTAGATAATTGAGTTCATTACTGATCTGAGATGTTGTTTATAGTAGAGCATATGTAAGATGTGAAAATAAATTACAGACTCATTTTATCTTATCATAGAAAAAAGAATCTAGATAATAGCCTACTACCTACTTGTAAATTAGGACTGCACACTGAAAACATTAAGGAAATGTAGGAAATGCTAACTCTTCACTTTGCTTTTTTATAATTTTAAGTCAGAAATAATTGTTC
>JAPSES010000058.1:13952554-13964699 GCA_029822895.1 Maxillicosta whitleyi
CCCCCCCCCCCAACCAATAACGTATATCTTGTGTTTTCATTTACCTATAATCGCCTAAAATATCTATTGTTGTGTTGCTGTTTCCTTAAAATTAATCATTTATTGGCACAGATGAAGCGTCTTTCTGACATCTCTCTCAATATATTTTCTCCTTGTTTTTTTTTTTTTTTATAGAATCAGTTATTTTGCTGCATTACTGTCACCTGCTAAGTCTGACTGAAGAATTATTATCTCATTAAACCTAGATTCGGCAAAGTAATCACTTCCTCTGACCTTATTCTCAACTCTGGGGGAGGGTGAGGGGAGGGAGTATTCATTTGTTTGTAATTCATAACTTCACCACTAGATGGTGGTAAAAGTTCAACACTGAACTTAACTGCATTTAACGCTCAGAGACTAAGAACTGTTATTGTTTCGGACCTGTTTCTAATTTATTTCAGGGTTTTTTTTTTGTATTGTATCGGTCAGAATCAAGTGTCCAACATCATCTTGATTTCATCCAATTCATTTAAATTTATGATTTTCCACAAAAATTGCATCACAATGGGATTCCCCCCCCCCCCCCTTTGTAACTGACAAAACCCATACAATTTTTGGGGGTTATTTGGAAAATTGAAAGTAGATGTTTTGGACTAGCAAAAAGATAAGTGTTTTCTACTGTTTGTCACTATTTTGCTATTTTTTAAAAGAAAATTTAGAGCCAATCATTAACTTTAAGTAGGAAAATGTGATAACTTTCACTATAGAACCTCTACATCCAAATAAGAGCTACATAATATCACTGAAGCTGAGGAACTCCACTTTAGTTTTTTAAAGCATATGTGTGGATTAATGGTTAAACAGTTATTTAACTTTTTTGGAAAAATAGACATTTAAGCCACAAATGATGGTCAATGTCTCAAAGGGTTAAATTATAGAAAATAAAACATCCATAGAAACCAAATATAAACAAAACAAAAAGGATGAAACACAGACCCATAAGCATATATATGTAGGAATTTATACTGATTGTGTTTTAGAAAAATAATTTGTTTTTGTATTTATTGTCACTCATTGCATCTTCTTTTGACATTGTTGTGATGTTTATGATTATTTGGTGACAATTGAATAAGCTGTAGGGTTTTGGTTCGAGTTGCACAATTTATTGGATTTTTATTTATTTATTTGCTTTTCCTTTTCATTGTGCAAACAAACAAACACACACGAATATTAATAATAATGTAATTAAATTAAGAATTTTCTATAATGGAGGGTTTTTGACAGAAGATGCAGTGGGTAAATAGATGAAAAGGAACTGAGAAATACAGTTTATGATAAGACGAACTTTAATGGCTTTTTTTTTTTTATTATTATTTTTATAGATAAACAGTTACCTGATTACTTCTTTCTCATATCTAGCACAATTTATTGCATGACAGATATTGCATTTGTTGATTCTTTTTGTAATTCCACTTCTTGCTGCCCATTAAAATGTCATTCAATGAAGTGACAATGGCAAACATATTTATTAATGAGTGTCTTGGGTGTGATATAGTTGAATAAGGTTGTGTATGTGGTTTCGTGTCCATCCTGGTCCTCCATACCTGTGGGCGTGAAGGGGGCGAGGTGCACACGACATCATGACATCAGTTCAGATAAGGAGATGCATCCACTCATGCAGAAGCAGGGGGCATTTAGCCGGCACCAGGACGCCTTAATTGCCCTCCCAGTGAAGGGCAACAGACAGGTAGCATCTGGGCCCTTAAGTGAAATGATTCAGAATAATTCAGCGTGTCAGGAAGCGCATGGCCTCCCCCTGAAGCAGAGTCAGTCCAAATGAAACCAGGGCCGGGCAGTAAAGTCATAAAACCACGGAGCTGATGGTCGATGCGAGGCAGACGATGGCTTTAGCGTTCAGATGTGGTGATTTGTTTGTGGCATTAAGACACTTCTCACAGTTTAAATGGGACAGAATGAGGCTTGGAGGTGTGTCATGCACATGGCTGTTGGTGCAAAAAAAAAAAAAAAAAAAGCAAAACATCACATTATCGCACAAGGATGTAAGTAGAGCAGAATAACAGATACCGAGAACTGTGCTTCCAAGAAAAATCCTGCATGAGGAAATCAAAACAGGTGCTAGAAGGTGTTTGAATAGAGAATTGATCCACTTTTTTCAGCAAATAGGTTTTGATATCTGCACGTTTGGTGTTTTTTAATCAATGTTTGCTGAGGAATTACTACAGTATTTGCCTAAACTGATTTTACATGATGATGATTTTAATTTTTTTCAGGAGGCCTCATGCAGAGATAAACAAATACCAAATAACTGACTTATAAATGCACTGTAAGCATGGATAAGATGAGTTTATTTAACCCTTTACAAACTGTTCATTTCTTAAACCTTTCAAATTTAACCCAAATGCAGAATTCCCTCATAGTAAGTGTTTAAACCAAATATTGAACTACAGATTTATTTAGAATGTCTAAATAGACTATCCCATAATAATAAATATATGTAATATATAAATATAATGTTTCAGAGCAGGAGGAGCATATTTTTTAAGTTTTATAAACTCGCTTTTGGAGGGAAAACTCTCACACAGTATCATGTCCTGTTTTACATAAAAACATAAAAAAATATTATAATTTATGGATAAAATTGACCGGAACCTGCCTCAGTCTCCAGTGAAGGCTGCAGCTGGAGGTATTTATTGGTTCAGGTTAAATATTCAGCCTTCAATTTATCTACAAGAAACACCTAACACTGCATTTAATTTTATTGATTATTTATTGTTGATTATTTCATGTATGTGTTTGTAGTTGCCTTCCAATGACCTATATTATATTTATATACTCATTCATGTTGGTCACATAATTGCACTTTGAATGTTGAATGCCTGTGGTAAACTGCAAATGGACTGCCCATATGCGACAAATAAAGTTTTTTTTTTTTTTTTTAAATCTAACTTAACAGGAATTTTACAAAAATGACAGAATGGTTGCAACAGTATAAATATATATGTGTTATTGTAATTCAGTCAGTCAATAAATCAAAAATATTATCCAAGTCGTTTTATTATTTACTGTTGAATAACTCAAGAAATAGTGTTTTAAATCTCTTCTAAATATTCAACTTTTTTTTTTTTTTACCAATTTGCAAATGAATTCTTAGTGTCAGTAAATAAGCATCATGTTATTTATTTTCTGGTTGGGTGTTTATCTGTTGACTGTTCCAGACAAAATGTCCAAATGTATCCAATGTAATGTCGCCCCCAGCTGGTCAAACACATGTAGTTCACCCTGTACATGAGGCATGATGAGAAAACTGACCCAGAATAAACTTGTTCGTCACTTGGACTCAGTGCAGTTTATGACAGAATAAAGTCCAATAATTCTCACCTGCTCAAGTTTAACATCTGTCAGTGGATTCGTTTATGTCAGCTGTCGAAGATTTAAACCAAATAAATCAAAAACAGAAAGTGAAATAAGGCAATTTACATAAAAAAAACAGTTCAAGTATCACAAAAATACTATAGTTTCCACTCAGGAAAACTGCATACATTATCAGACACAAGAATTCACATTCAGACGCACACAGTATAAGGTTTATTTGTTTTGTAAGAGCAGCAACTTTGATCATAAGCTGAAAATTCACACACAAAAGGTCTGACAACATTATTTCACAGTAAATATTCATAAAACATAAAAACAGAAATACGCAATAAAGTTCAATATTTGCTTCTGACGTCAGATGTATTGGAGCAGAAATATAAAACGACATACATGGGAATATTCAATCATAATCACATCACACCATTCAGTGACACAGACTTTACTTTGTCATATGTGTCTAATTTTCACGACATAATAGAGTTTAAAGTGTTACACCCACGCTGAATATATGATCCCAGTAGCTGTGCTGGATGTGAGGCATTCACTGAACCAGCAGCTGCAGGTTGCTCCTTCCACTGGAGTTTGCGAGTGGGACCAGAGGCACCGGTGCCGTATCGACACCAGAGGTCGACATGAGGCGGGTTCGAGTGTTCATGCTTCGTTGCTCCAGAGACAGGGCTTGTTGTTTTCTAGAAAGATCCTCCAACATACGAGAGTGATGAAGCTTCATCTTCTGCAGTGAGTGTCTGAAGAAAGATGAGAAAAACAAAATAAGTGGATGTCAGAGTGAAGGAAAATGACTGGAAATGGTCCTGAATGTGTCTCTCTTTATATATATATTGATAAAAATACATTTCAGGGACACAGTGTACTATGTGAACTTTACTTTTGCGTAGTTTCCTGTATGTTTAAGGATGCTTGTGAGTTATGGAAAAGTTTTTATCATCAGAAATGATCTGTTTTGGAATGTAAATTACATCTCTACATTCCTTTAATGTGTTGATAGAGGTTTACAAAATCCACAGATACATTTATAAAGCTCTAGTTTTAACTTTTGTCATTATTCTTAGAGCTATGAGCTTTGAATTTTTTGACCCGTAATAAGTTACGCAACTACCTACATTTTAAAACCAATAACTTAAACAACATAATATTTGGTGGAAGTAAAACTGAAAAATCCTGAAAACAAAAAAAAACAAAAACTACATAGTAATGTTACAAACCCTTCCTGGTTTCAGAAAGAAAACATTATTATTAGCATTATTTATAGTAATTAAGAATATTATTATTTCTAAAAAAAAAAAAAAAAAAAAAAGCCATATTCTAAATAAATTATTATTATTTTTATTCTGATGTGACCTCTTTGTAATGACCAATATTTTGATTAAAACCCTCATTCTGTTTTTTTACTAATTACACCAACATTTATATTGTGGTTTAATTATGTAACAGTGTTGCATGTGATAGTAACTATCCTTAATAATTATTACAAATCATATATGATCCCTGATACTACTACTACTACTACTATTACAACAACAACTACTACTACTACTACTATTACAACAACAACTACTACTACTACTATTACAACTACTACTACTAATAATAATAATAATGCTCTACTGCATCTTTACAGACTGGAACTACATTTACAAATGGACGTCCATCAGTCCTGGTGCATCTACAGTCTGTCCGATACCCAGAACATTAATCCATGAATCCATTCCCTTCTTCCACTGTTTGACGATTGTTTTCATGTCCAACTAATTCTGTAAAACCCTGTGTTGTTTTTTTTTTTTTGTTTGGTTTTTTTTTTTTTTTTACTGTTTTTACATTATATACCTGTTGTGAAGCACATTGAATCTGCCTTATGCATCAAATGTGCTCTATAAATAAAGCTAAATTGAATGGTGATATAGTAAAATAATTGTCTAGTTTTGACCGTTAAATGTTGATGACACACAGACTCACTGAGCTTCAGAGAGTTTCTGTCTCAGAGCCAGAATCGTTGCCTCCAGTTGATGGACTTCATGTACGAGGCCATGCTGAACCTGGACCAAACATGAAACAACATTAAAACATTCCATTCTAACAGGTTCATTCTACACTGGTTCTACTGGGTCTGATGTCCCGTCGTTGGCGTGCACAGTCTGAACCTCATCTCTGCACAGGTCCATCCCAGGTCTCTGCGTCCTGTTCTCCAGTCTGGTGTGGGCCAGTTTCACCGACGCTGTCTTCGCCTGCAGATCTGCATCCAAACCCTGGATGTCACTCTCCATGTCTGCCATTTCATTTTCAGTCTAAAAAAACGAACAACAGCAACAGCTCATAAATGAGGAAATACTCCACCTATAACAATTCATGATGAATGAAGACACCTGCAGTTGCTCGTCTAATCACAAAACCTCCAAACACCAGTGAGAAAAGATAAAATCACAGTAATAAATGTTGTAACACATTTTTTATTTGCCATTCCAGCTCATCGCGGGCCTGCTCTTCATGGTGAGTTCGCTTTCGGAGAGCGAACTCTGTGGCTCTGCGCTGAGACTCCAACTCATTTTGCAGCTAAAAAGTAAAAAACAGAGAAAGAATTAACTGTAAGTGTTGTAGAGGAGGTTGTCACCGCTGAAAATTTAAGAATTTGTGTCACATTTGTGGTGTAAAACAGGAGGAAACTGCTGATGAAACATGTCTTCCAATCAAAGGAACATAGTGGTAGAAGGTATCGATCATAAAGGAACCAACACTGTGTGGCCAAAATATTAGGACACATCACACAGCTATTTGAAATAAAATGTTCACGTCACAAATCAATATTTCTCTTTAACTTTAATGGCTGATTTTTCTCCTGAGTGACAGTTAAATAAACCGAACTGTAACATGCAGATTAAAATGACTATATATGGCCAAAATCTGACAAATATTTCACAAATGTAGAGGTGGAATATTTTAATCAAGTATAATGGGAAAAATTGCATACATAGACATTTTAAACAAGAACATTGAAAAATGTGAATTTAATCTGTCTTGATACTTTTCTCCACGTGATGTATTTGATATTTCCACTTCCCAATGACCAGTTAACTTACAAACCATATCTACATGATGTGCATTTATAAATGTGCCCTCTGTAAAAAAAAATACACTCAAATGATCCAATAAACAATAGACTGTTCATAATACACTGTTTAAAACAAGAGCAGAGTTACATCCACTGTCATTTAAGTGTAACTAAGTCCAGGGATTAATAATGTATGAAATGTTGGATGAGGTTGTGTTTAGTTAGATGATCGCTCACCTGAGCTCTGCTCAGACTAATCTCCTCCCTCATTTGCTGGGACGCTTGCATCGCCTCCTGAGCACAAGCCACATTATACTGACTGAACTGGACCCACTCCTGAGGGGTGCACGAACTACAAAACAGTACAGTATTTCATTAATGGAGTTGTTTTTGTGAAGAAATTAAATGTCAGAACCTAAAAAAAATAATACGATATACCCCCAAGACATACAGTGAGCATTACTGTATTTTCCTGCACATTAGTTTTTGCACACTTTAATGGCAGATATACCCTGTAGGAATACGAGTGGGGTTGGTCTTCAGTGAGATCTGTGCTGACTTTATTGTAAGAGACAAACAGGTCATATCGATGTCCAGAGCGTCCATCTTGTTTTGAAGGTCAGCAGTCAGCTGATGTCGAATCTCTTGTAAAACACTGAGAACAGAAACAGGAGCTGGTCACACAGCTGCAAAATGTGAGGAAACAGATTCTACTTGCAGTTTTGTCATCACACTCCACTGCAGTGATGAAATATTATGAAATACTTTGATTCAATTTGAGGCAGTTGCTCTACAGTGTGGGTGAAAAGTACCTACGCATTAAAAAATTGGGAATAAAATCCATGTTCTTATTACAAATTTGTTGAAACAAACAATACATATTCTGATCTATCTATCTATCTATCTATCTATCTATCTATCTATCTATCTATCTATCTATCTATCTGTCTGTCTGTCTGTCTGTCTGTCTGTCTGTCTGTCTGTCTATATATCATGATTATACACTAAAACACCAATAATATAATATAACAAAATAATACTTTAATAATAACAATAATAATAAAGTAGGGTTCTGACTACAGAACTTTTACTTGTAGTGGAGTGTTTTCTATGTAATATTAATACGTTTATGATTCTTCTCACATTGTCTCTTACCACAGATGCTCAAACATCTTGTCTATGTGCTGCTGCAGAACCTGTTGTATGCGTTCAATCAGCGCCACCTCTTTCTTCAGCTGCTCATCCACGGGGTCGGTGACCAGCTCGTAGCCTCGCCGTCCGTCTCTGAGCGTCAGGCATTCAGTGCTGACCTCCAGGGGGACGACGGTGGCAGCCAGGGCCTGCTCAGTTTGCTCTTTACACTGTCCCAGAACACATCGAGAACAAGGTCACGCGCTCACACAGTGCAGCTTTTAGGACAAACACAGGTTCATATGATTCCAAATATCTGATATAGATAGAGGTGGTATCTTTGAATATTACAAGTACAAAACAAGACAGGTTTAATTATGTTTTCAGACAGCTGATATTACCAGGGTCAGAGCTTCCATTTCATCATCCACTTTCTGTGCACAGTCTTCCAGTGCCTCCTTCCACCGAGTGATGTCCCAGACCCGGTCATTCAACCGACGAGACGTATCGCTCTCGTCCCAGTTTGTCTGCAATGACAAGTGGAGAAGAACACAAATCTAAGGACTACGCATTGTGCTGTTGAGTGTTTGTCTTCGTGTAAACTGAGGGAGGGGACTCTTTGGACATCATTATATGCAGTGCACCCACCTTCCAGCTGGTCTCATTGCGTAGGGCCCGTCCCTCTTGACGGATCATGTTGGACACGAGTCGCTCATGTTGTGCTGTGCTGCTCAGCTGCTGGTTGTTACTGTCCCACTCTGGAACATTGTGTCTCAGACCAGGCTTCACTGGAAGAGCAGACATCCTCCTGCAGCTGCGTCATACGAACAGAACCAAAATCTGATCATTTCAGTTACACAAGATGAAACACATGTAACACTTTAAAGGTATTTGATGTTATTATTTATACCATTTAATCTTAGATACAGGACTTTTATCAACAAGCACTTTGTGTCACATTTATTTGCATCTGTAGTTTAAGTTAGGTTTAAGGTAGTTAGGTAGTTAGGTTTAAGTTTGGACTCTGTAATGGTCAATCCATTCATGTACATGATGACTCATACTCTTTAAAAATCTGTTGATGATTAATCCTGGTGTTGCCATCTTGGAATATGTCCACTATAATTCATTGATATTCAAACCCAGTCATTCAGTATATTCAGGTTCAGCTGACCTCATTTTATGGACACATCTGAACCTAGACCTGACCAACAAAGACAAACTCAGATAATAACATTGCCCCCCCCACAGTAGGCACCAAATATGATGGGTCATCACTTCATTCACCTCTCCTCTCATCCTGATGCCACCACACCACATGACTTCTTTCCATTGAAACACAATCCAATCTTTATTACCTCTGTAAACTGATGTTTGCGAAGTTCAATTGTTAACTTTGCTAAAATATCTCCTAGTTTCATTTCTAATTCAATAAACACATAATGTAGCCTGTGTGCTGGTTCATGTTTTGTCTGTTACAGCCTATGTTATATCTTACAGATCAGACATTAATGAAATGCATGAAACACCAGCTAAACCTGCAACAGATTAAAATAAATAGCAATTTTGTCTTTGATTAGGTTACTAACTCTATCTTAATTGCATGTTCATGCTAGGTGAAAACAAATATAATCCAACAAACAGCCATAGTTTATTGTGTATATCATGTCATATCATAATTGTAGAGCCCATGTATTGTGTAGTTTATGTGTTAAGTTAACTTTAAAGGTTAGGATATTAAACTTAAAGTATGACCATTACCTGTAAACTGGACTCGATGTATACATGAATAATATGACAGACAAGACACTCTGAAATAAAACCACAAACCGACTAGAAAGAAGCAGGATGAGACGACAGACTGGAAACATTAGATAAACAAAACGACAAAACGGTTCAAGGAAACCGAAACAGGACGAAGAAGTTAGAGCGTTGTGGTTTAATCTTCTGTGTCGAAGTTTTGTTTTTTTGAACACTTCAATCTTATTTTTACTCACCGGAACTATGAATGGTCAGTTACTGTGCGCGTGCTGGTTGTTCTGGACCCGGGTTTCCTATGGCAACCGTTCGGACCGTCTCCAAGCAACGAGCTGGCCGAGACGACTTAATAATTAAAATGCTGTAGCTTAGCAACAGAGCTAACGGTTTTTAACAGCTAAATGTATTATTTTCTATTCATTTTAGTTTATATCTTTAAACCGTTGTTTAAACCGAACGGTTTAAACAAAGAGGGGCCGAAATATAAGTTATAAATAAACAAAGTGGACAGAATATTTTACTGTACATTAGCAGTACCACAGTGTGACGAAACTAAAATGAACCAAAGATTCATTCGGGTTTAATTGTCAACCGTAGGAGTGAATGAATTACTAATTAATATTTTACTTTATCATACTTGTGTCAGTGTTGCAAAAATAAAAACATTTTAAAAATTGTCCTAAAATACTTTTGCAGTTCAATTTTTTTTCCATGGAAAAAATACAATTTAATCATTGAAGTGATCAATACTTTCTGTCAGTGGTGAAAGAACTGCTAAGATCATTTTTCTAGGTAGGAATGTCGATAAAAACTATTAAAACTACACACAATATCAGTAGCATCAAGCTATATAGTATTTCTGTATTCAAATTATATACACATTTATTTTAAGTTACAGCTAGTAACAGTACGTTTATTGTAATAGCTATATTATTGGTAGCTTAACACCTTAATAAAACTACTTAGTCTGTTTTATTTTAATATTATGAACCTGCACAAAATTAAAATTAAATATATAAAATATATAATTATTATATTAATTGTATAGGCTAATTAAAAAAAATCTGTGAACATGCAAAATTCTACTTCTTACTACTAACACAAATGTGAAAGACATATGTATTAAACACCACAGAATTATAAACACTTCTGTTTTATTGTTGTATCAGAATTAGTCATGCCAGTGGTTATATTTCCATGCTGTGGTGACTTTCAGTGTAGACAAAAGCTGGTTAGTCTCAACTACTATAATCACTTCCATCCAAAATCCCCTTTGCACATTCCTGACCATGCTATGGTCTTCTATCGGCAGCAATGGTTCCCAAAACATCTTAAATATTAGGGATAATTGGAGAAAAAAAAAAAAAGCAAGAAAAATAAAAAATTGTGTGTGTGTGTGCTGAATAGCAGCCGGTCTCACATAGGCCCATGTGACTGAGCCTCCATTTCAGTGCATTAAACCAGTTACCTATTAAGCAAATATACATACAATGATTTAATGCCCAATAAAAGGGATTCACATGTTGAAAAATCATCTCTTTTAAACTCTATAGATCCAGTCTGGGAACCAAAACCGGTACACTATCCCAATTACCTGAGCTATGTTAACACCTACACTTTGCAACAGGCTTTTATTAAGGCCTTGCACTAAAAATGAAAACCCCTGGGCCTGTGCTATAAGAGTGAACTGTGACAAAACTATAACTGAAGTTTGTGTTAGATTTGTGAGTGCTGCCTGGTATTAGGAATGTCAGAATTAAGAGAAAGAATTGAAAACTGCACTGAGATCACATCTAATACGTGTAATCAGTTACGGTAAAACAAGACTACAGTGGCAGGAACCATCGTGAGGAAAATGATCAATTTTATATGATTTTCTTAATTGCTAGAAGTATAGCAAACATAAAAATCAGCTCTTTTTTTTCTTCTTTTCTGCAGGCATAAAGATATTCCTTAAAAACTAATAAATTAAATGACAAAGCAAAAAAAGGAGCTATCATTCATTTCACATTTAGTAGTTTCAAACACATCAAACGTCAACAAAAAAGGTAAGAAGATTAAAAAATATGATGATTAAAAGCAAATGTTCTGTGCCGGGTTCATAATTTAAAGTAAAAAGAACGTTTGGTGTGAGCGTGGTGGTTTGTGGTGGTTGTTTTCCTTGAAGCACAGGTGAGAGGTTTGGTTAGCTACAGTTTACAGATTCCAAGGCATTCACATGTTGAAGAACTGGAAGGAGGAGGAGGAGGAGGCGCTGTCAATTTGCAGTCCTTCAGTGTTCCGTCTCGAGTCCCGTGCGTCTGTTTTTGTGGTCCAATTAGTTTCCTGTATCGTTCAGGCGGGGTGGGAGTTTGCAACATTGTGTTTGTGAGATAACATGTGTCCAGTCCACAATCATTGCGGCGTTGCGTCTCCATTGAGTTCTATGCCGTGCTGCTGTAGCTGTGCTCGGAGGAGTGCGTTATCGTTCTTCAACTCTTCAATCTGGAAGAACACAAGGAAAGATGTTATATAAAGTGATCAGTTGTAATGTGTGTTTGTATCAGAGGATTCCAGTAATAATCAAATTAAATGTTTACATGGTAATTAGGCGTTAATATTTTAAATTGAACGATTTATCAAAAACACAAGTGGGAACTCCTGCTCAGGCCAGACTCCTCTGACTGAGTCACTTTTATTTCTAGAACAAGTGAAATATCAGTTCCACATTCTGAGCTTAAGTTTATTTCTGGACCAAATTTCACATGTGAGTTTTACTTACTAAGTGAAAAGTGTGTACTCGGGGGGTGGGGGGGTGGGGGTGTTCCTACAAGTTAAATT
>JAPSES010000058.1:13967874-13979841 GCA_029822895.1 Maxillicosta whitleyi
CCCCCCCCCCCCCCCCCACGGCTTAAACAAACACCTTCACTGACTCCAGATCAGATCGGGTGTTTTCTTACCTCCTGCCTGTGTGATGGTTGGTTCGGCGGCGGCCTGCACCGACACGGCTGTGGCTGTTCCATCGCTGACGGTGGCGGCAGGGAAATAGGCGAATCGCGTCTCTCCTCCCACCGTCTCCCCAGCAGGACTCCCCCCATTACTGAACGGGTTCTGGATGACGGCCTGTACGCACACACGAGTCAACACAGCAGCAGAAAGTAACACGCAGCTGTTATTTAGCGGCAGAATTACAGTATTTTCTATGGTTTTGCCGTGTGATACATGGTCCAGTCTTGGTTTATTTACCCACCTGTGCCACGGCCTGGGGGGCTCCGGCAAACGCTGCGGTGGAGACGACGCTGACGGCTCCGGTTCCGTCTGCCGTCGCTTCTATTTGATCGTCTGTCACCTGAACGACACGATAGGTCACCTGGAGAGAGAAGAGCAACGGAAAGTCAACATGAAACCAGGGCTGGGAAACGTGGATCCACTGAAGTATCGATGTGTTTTCTGGTGACGTCTGGGGATCTGAGGTAGAAATATCATTAATTTCTATGAAGCTGCCTTTGTGCGAGTGTGAAATAAAGTTAGGATTATTCTATTATTGCCATGAAAAGACATTAATGATCAAACCCTTAGTGCAGGGGGGTCAAACTCGTGTTGTTTTAGGGGCCACATCCAGCCCAATATGACTCGAAGTGGGCCGGATCATTAAAAATAATAACATAATAATAGAAAAATGATACCAATTCCACAATTATATGTGTAATTTCTATGTTTTGGCGTGGAAAAAAGTAAAATTGTACTGTTAAAATGTTTACATCTACAAACTATCCTTTAAAAACATGAACAAAAAGAAATGTATTAATAAAAAGTAGGGGTGTAAGAAAATATCAGTTCTGCGATATTTCATTTGACGATACTGTATCGATATTAAAAAGTAGAGTATTGATATTTTCAGGTATTCATTCAAATGCAGAAACGGTGGCGGTTGATTTTTGCGGTTTAATATTTATTATTTAACACAGTTTTATTAATTGTTGATTATTGGAAGCATCTTAAATACACCTTTTCCTGTCTCAGAGGTGTTTTTTTCATTGCTCTTTGAATGCGCTCTGTAATGCCTCTTATGTATTAACTGTGACTATTCCTATGTTTTCTATTTGGCAACATTTTCCAGCGGCGGACGGACAAAAAGGGGGCGGAGCTGACCTGTCAAATCTGACAGGTTGACTCCACCCCAATAAACATCAGTCATATTTAAAACACGTCACACACCATCAAGTGAGGAAGATGGAAGTGTACCGTCGAAACATGTCAGGTATGGAAAAAACTGACTACGTGTCTGACAAAAAAGAAAACTAAATGAACTATAAAAAATATACACACTATGAACTTTTTTTTGGATTATGCCTTTTTAACAATATCCTGATATATTGTATTGTGATCCTAGTATTGTGATTTGTATCGTATTACCAGTTATTCTTGCAATACACACCCCTATTAGTCAGACGCGTCACAACAATGTTACTGTGTCGCGTATTATCGGCTGCTCAGGAGGGTTAAGACACGTCAAAGTAACATCATTGTGACGCGTCTGACGAAGGCAACAGGAAGTAGGTGAAACTAGTCAAACAGGTAAACAAACAACTCCTGTCTGATAAGTGAACAATCTATAAATAGGATTTTATTGTTCATTTAAATGCTGATAATGATGATTAAACACATTGATGATACATAACACAGGGCAGGACAGATAACGACACAAATGGGAACGTTTGTGTGTGTGTGTGTGTGTGTGTGTGTGTGTGTAGAGTCTCACACCTGTCCTCCGCTGTTCTCTGTGCGGAACTGGTACTGGACATTGTGGTCAGTGAACGCAGCCTGCGGGACACCAGTGATGGTCACTGCAGTCTGCTCCTCCGTCCCCACCGCCTCCCCTACCACACACACACACACACAATCCAACATGTCTCAAAAACACACATATTCTGTCTCAAAAAGGCACATTTTTATTCCAACATAAAATACAGTATTATTTATTAAATGATTGACACACACGCGTATTTTCTAAGAGCCACAGTGAGCTTCCCACATGTCCTGTAATTCAGTTTACAAAGACTTAAACACAGCAGCTACAACACACTGAATTAATGATTACGTGGACATTTTAGAAATAAAATATTAATTCTGTGCTTCAGATTTGTGCTGTATTTTCAGTATAATACCGCTGTGTTTAACATTTCCACCTGTAATAAACATGGTGTATTTGACGCCTTTAATAAATAAAGTTTGGTTGACGATACGAAGTTCACACTCATTCCAGTTTTTGTGACGCAACTGGTTTTAATGGGAATCACGTGAAATATAAGTATGAAGAAAATACACTTAATCACCAGAATAATATTATAACATAATAAATATTAATAGAGTAGTAGATTGAGAGTATTTGACAGCTCTGATGTGCCGACCTGCTCTTTATGCAAATATTTAACATAGTGCTCAGTTTTTTTTTTTTTCTGTGCATCTTCTTTTACAGAACTTAAACCCGTCTTGTACCCTAGAAAAACTGAAATTTTGAATGCGTCCTTTATGAATAGTTTAAAAATAATGACATATCATGCTTTTTCTGCACCTGTAGCTTTTACAGTAAAATCAGTATCACAGTCTCAAACACTAATGAAGATACAAGACTGAGTTTTTCAATGGAATTTACTAAAAAAAACAATATTTTTCTAATGCATGAAGAAAAAAATTGGATATAGCCAGCAGGAAATAATGTCTAAATTTATGCCTTAATTTCTAACAGAATTAAGAAATTAAATGATTGGTAGAGACAGCACTGAAATAATTTACTTTTTTTTTTACTTGCTAAAAGTTCTTATGTCCTTATTTTTGCAGAATGGCTGCTTTTAAACTGTTACATTATTATAGAATACAGTACGATGTGTGCAAAAGTCCTCCACCAACATTAGATTTCCTGGTTTAGTAAAGTTATAATAACCACACATATGCTTCTCATTCAATCTGATCCATGTGAAGTACATACAGCAGGAAAAACTTAAGCTTCAGGTTAAAAATAGCTTCTACAAACCAAAATGCCAGTATTTAGTGTGACCCCCCCTTTGTAGTTAACATGTCTTTAACCCTTTTATTCAGAAAATATGACATTTATTACATTCATTTCCTGATATTTTACACCAGGTTGCATTCAACATGTCAGATATGCTTCTAAGTGTTTGTGCTGCTTCTTGTCATGGGGTCAGAGGTCACATTAAAAGATGATTTTAATATTTACAACAGAGTGAATTCAGTTTTTTTGTGTTTGTCTTTTAAGGCTGTACACACATTTCCTCTATGTTTTTGTTGTATCTGAAAAAACAACATAAATGTGGCCTAAAAGTTTAACACAGTACTGTAAATATTGTGATTATTTTTTTCATGCATGTCAGAATATTAACATTTTTTAGTGCAACTTTAGATAATTTTGTCTCATAGTAAACTGCATCATAGTTACAATGTATTCTATAAAAGTAGCAATGAAAATTGTATTAAATATATGAAATGGGCTTAAAAAAAAAAAAAAAGTGCAGCTCTTTCTGAAATATCAAAGTGAAGAAAGTGAAATTAAATTTTTCCAGAATTTCTCACCTTCCTGCAGCTGCACCACTTCTTCCGTTTCCTGTTTGTCGTGACTAAAAACAGAGAGAAAACACGATCGAATCAATGTGATCTTGAACCCAAACATGATATTTCACAGAATCAGCTTTTTTTCCACCCATAATGCTCTAGGGCGCCCCCAGCTGGTCAAGAGCAAACACGATCATAGTGAATGATAAATAAAATTGTACAGAAATGACGTGGGAGCTTGACAGAAATGCAACTTAATGCAGCTTATGAGGAGAAAATATGAATGATCTGACCCATAAATGTGAAAAGTAAGTGTTTAAAAGGGTGCATAAACTTCTAAACTAAACGGACCACTTCTCCAGACGCCCCTCTGGTTTTGTTTTTATTGTTGGTTGAGTTTTTCCCTCATTTATTTATGCTGTTTTATGTGCAGTCAGACCTCGGTGCGTTCACGTGTTTCGTACAAAAAAACCAAAAAACAAAACAAATAACAGAGCCACAAACCCCTCTGTACGTTTCCCTTCTGTTGTGATTTCTTTAAGTCATTAGATGTGACAGGTTTGCTTCAAAGAAAGCAGAGTTTTCGCATTAAATAAAAACTCTTCTTAGAAACAGACGCGCAGCACCAGCCGCGTAAAATCTGCGGATTCTCCAAGATCATCCGGAACCAGCGACGTGAAAACATGCAAAAACAAAAGTAAATATTAAAAGTATCTGTAGAGGGTTATTAAGGGAGCATTGCGTTACAGGGAGAACGGGGTTTAGGCCGTAATGGGAGCCATGGCTGAGCAGGAAGCGGCTGCAGCCTCTCACCTCGCCGAGCTGTCCAGACTCTGCTCCAGCATATCCATGAAGCTTTTGCGGGTGTAAAACGCTGATATTCAACGACACTGATTTACGGAGATGGAAGCGCTGATCACGGGGACAAACACACGGGTCATGTGAGAAAGACAGTCCAGGACACGTGAGGCACCAACCGGGCAAGAAGCTAAAATGGAGGCCGTTGCTGAGCAGGACGGATCCGTCTGCGTCTGTGCGGAAAAACAAAAAAACACTCCGGCTGCTTTTACGCACGCACTACGAGGGGCTCGATCTCCTGCTCGGGGGTTAAATCAGGCTTTTGGATGAACCAGCGGGTGTACGAGTTGTAGATTTTTCTGTTTGATAGTTGGTGACAGTCGGTTTGTCCTTGGTTTCCTTTTTGTTGCTCTGCGGCGCACAGCTGCTGTTTATCCGCGCAAAGCTGCGGCTCAGACATGCGCCTAATAAGACATGGAGTGGACTAGTTTGTGTGTTTTATTTTGCCAACAAATGAGCGGGGTTTTTTTTTTGCACAATAATCGCCTCTTTGTCGATTCCGTTTATTGCAATTTGCATCCACGTGACTGCGCGCAAAGAGTTTAATGGATAAAATGATTTTGGTGATTTTCCATGGATTAATATATTTATTTAAAACTCAAATGCGTCGCTGATTTTTCGCTTGATCTGCAGCATTATATGGTTTTCTGACAACTGTTCTTCCATCAGTATTTTATGTCACATGCACAATGACAATCATCTCCTCAAGAGCACTTTTTTTTTGCTCGTGCGCCCAGGTGACCACAGAGATCCAATACGGGTTTTCCCTCGAACCACATGACAGAGAGTATCCTTGTCGAGCCACAAACCAGCGGTGCATAAGGCGATCATAACTCACTTTTATGTCATGATGTAGAGCCACTTCCAATTAGACCTTAAACCCGGGATAAAACACATACCTCTGTATATTGTCTGGGCTGCAGATTGGATCAAACCATCATTTAAAGTAAAAAAAAATGTTGTGTGTTTCCGCGATCACTCAGTTTTTCCGTCATGTTGAGCCGGTGGGAGGCGGTGCTGGATCCACAACATCATGAAGCCATCACCACAAACCCAGCATTCCTCTGATTATGCTTTATTTAACACTAAGAAGAAAGATTTTGGTTTTATTTTACTTTTATTTCCAGCTTCTATTATAGGTCTAAAATACACTGTGCAAAAATAAATAAATAAAAAATTGATTGATTGATTAACTAAACTGTTTAATACCTGTTGATCCATTAATCCTACCAATACATGTAAATACTTTTATTTTTATTTTATCATCATTTCAGTATCATCAGATATGAACCATTTGGATGCTCAGGGGTTCTGTAGTTACCGTGGAAACAGTCATCTTCTACAATATTGATTCACCAGTAAAAGCCATGGAGTTGGATCCATGACAGTGGATGTAGATACTTATTTTTGTATCAGTATTGATATCTTTACTTAAAAAGTCCCTTTTTTAAATTTTTTAACATAACTCAACTTTAAGGTTTCATGAACATCTACATGATCCATGTAATTAAATATAATAAAATACATGATTTTCATTGAAAAAAGAAACTTACAGAAGATAATGTTCATGATAATGATCATGAAATGCTGAGAAATAGCTTTTTACTTGTTTTATATTAGGATTTATTGGTTTAGAAGTTATTAATAGTGATTTAAAACAGAATATTAAAGTCTTGTGTGATTAGTATAGTTTTAAAAGACTATTATACTATATAATATTACAACATACAATATAATGTTTTGCAATTTTTAGAACATACTGTGACACCTTAGGGTGTCTAGAGGCTTTTGAGCCAATGTCACATTTTAGCTGAATCTTAACATATTTGTGTTAACAAGGTGAGGACAGTCTGAGTGGTGAAATGTACTCGAGTACATTTACTCAAGTACTTAACAGTTGTACTAGAGGCTGAGTGTTTCTTTGTATAATTTTTTTGTCATTAACTTATGTATTTTAAACAAAACATATTACACATAGCTTGTTGTACATCAATTTTAAAAGGTTTACACAATGTAAAGACAGATTAAATGAATCTATATTGAGTTAATAATGATATACAAATAAAAACAAAAAGGACCCCCCCCCCAATTTGTCCATTTGTCCAGAGCCTTAGTTAGTAGAAAAATTACAAAACACATTGGAGATTAACAATGATAGTTTTCCAGACTTCCACTGCTTCACTCTTAGCCCCATGTATTTTTTTTTTACTGTAAAATGTTCCAAATAGGCAAGAATTAAAAACAATTAGCTGATCTCTTTTAAATAACTACTTTTTTATTACATGTCAGAGAGAAATATTGTACTTTTTGCTTCATTGACATGACAAACGTTGCTCAGTATTGTGTTGCTGTGATTAGACTGCAGTTTGTGTCCATCCTATATATTGTACTTATATAATATACTTATGCAGAGTCACTGTCAGTGTCTCCTCATATCTTTTGTCCTGTTGCATCTTTTTTCTTGTATATATGATGGAGTGTCTGACCGCTGTGGAACATCCTCTCCATCACATCCTGATGAATCCTAAACCCAATCCCAATTCAACCCTTGGTCCTTGCACTTGGCACTACCCCTTCAAACAGAGTTGCAAGGGGTAGTGGTTGAAATATTCCCCTATGAAATGAGACAGCCCTTCCAGACCTGTTACATCATCAGCGGTCATCGATGCCGATATAAACAGATGTGACAACTTAGTGTCTGAAACGATACCCCACGCCATCAGCAGCTGTAACTGTCTCTGTTGTTTGGGCTTTAGGCATGTTTTTGCTGCTATTAACCGCAATCCATAGAAATGTGATCACAACACATTGACATGACATTAAATGACTGATCAAATGATTAAGTTGTTTCCAAAAAAACCCCCCCAAAACATAATTTGTGTTTCTTTCATCACACTGAAACACTTTTAAGCTGTGTTTGCCTCCATCTTGCAGATAATTTGAAAAGAATTATGGGAAATTTGTTATGCCCCTCCATTTGTAGTTTGGTCCTGATCTCAGTTCTGAGAACCAAACAGCCCCCCCAAGCCCCTTCCCCTCAGACTCACTGATAATTGGGACACTCCTACCCCTTCAAGTGAAACTGTGGAAGGGTAGGCATAAGGGGGAGGGGCTTAGTGTTGTCATGTTGGAATATGTTTAATCTAATGCACGGATGTTCACACCTGGTCAGTATATTCAGGATGTCAGCTGACCTTTGGAACTCATCACTGGACCAACTGAAGTAACCCCACATCATAAAACTGCCCCCATGGGCTTGTACTGTAGGCACAAAGCATGATGGGTAATCATTTCATCCACCTCTCTTCTCATCCTGATGCACCCATTCCTCTGAAACAGGGTCAGACCACATGACCCTTTCCCTTCTTCATGCTCTTATGAACTGATGGTTCAGCTGAAACACATTAACTGGACCCGTTGGCGGGCCGGATTTGGCCCCGGGCCGCATGTTTGACACCTGTGATCTAAAGGGTAATTTTGATTCTCTATTATCCCTATAGCCAAAGTCAGTCTCTGCACATTATTAATCTTATTACACACACGGTTCCTAGCATTAGCATTAGCAATTAGCATGAGATGCCATTGAAAGCACATAGCATTAGTACTGCAGATCTTTAGTAGTGCATTACAAATCACTTTGTATAATCATTATAATAAAACCAGGAAGTAAATTATGCTATTTTTAAAAAAATCAGAGATCACTTGCTACATTAAAGATGAACACATAATCCAATTATAATTATAATGTAAATATGTAATTATAATCCAGTGAATACTTTTACTTAAGTAAGGTTTAAATGCAGGAGTTTTACTAATAGCAGAGTACTTTTACACTGTGTTATTGAAACTTTTACTTGAGTAAAGGATCACTTCATATCTCCCATATCTCCATCATTAAGTTTTTGGAAACGTAATGTATTTTTGTCAGCAGAGCACTTTGGATCAAGTACTGTAGGAATTTCTCTCAGGCTGTAGCTCTACTTGAACACTCCTTCCTCGCATGCATCACATGGTGTGATGGTTTTCTCTGAGTAGAAGGTGACTCATTCATTCAGATCGCACACCCATTACAGTGAGAGACAGAGAGACAGACGAACAAGCACCTAACAAGTGCCAAACTTGAGGCCACCCTCTCTCCTCCTCCTCCTCCTCCCAGCTCATTCTTTCCTATATGGGCACTGGGATGGATCTGCACACAGTAACAGACTGAACAGAGCTGAGATCTCAGAGCACCACTCGGATCATAGACGATAACACAGAAAACTAACCAAGTCATCACATACTGAGGACTTCCGAAAGGTAAATATGCACATTTGTGTTGGCATCTTTAGAGCAGTGACATTTGTTTGATTTTTGGGTGGAGTTGGCAACTCCTCCATTTACTTTTCATTAATTATAGGCTTGTCTTTGTTTCCGCATTAAAAGGCGTTCAATGCAGAGAGGACTTTACAATAAACCTTTTTTTTTGTTAAGTAAAAGATGCAGGTTTTATTTTCACTTTAAAATCATCAAATCTGTTGTTTTCAAGAGAAGATGTTGCATTTGTTGCATAAATTTTATTTGCTTTCTACTCATAACTTCATTTTTTAAAATTATTTTCAGTTTTTTGTAAAAGATGTGTTGCATAAATATTGTAGTTTCTACTCTATCTGCCTAAATTTCTACTTGTGAATTATTATATAGTTCTTCAAAACTTTGCACCTTTTTTGTTCTCAGAAGTAAAACTCATATTCATTAAGTTTGTGGATATCTTTTGATCAGGAAGGTGTCAAAGTAGATTTGTGGTCTGGCTGCATTCCCTCTCATCCTCTGTGAAGTATACTATATATGGTATGCTCCGGCTCACCGTACTTCTCTATGAAATATACATTAATTAATCTTTTTTTTTTCAGATAAGTACAATGGCGACACCCAAAAACACTCCTAAAGGTGCAAACACCCCACTGTCCCCCAACCGCATCACCCGGCTCCAGGAGAAGGAGGACCTGTGCAACCTCAACGACCGCCTGGCCATCTACATCGACAAGGTCCGCTCCCTCGAGGCCGAGAATGCAGGTCTACGTATGCGCATCACAGAGTCTGAGACTGAGGTGAGCCGGGAGCTGACGGGCCTGAAGGCGGCCTACGAGTCTGAGCTGGCAGACGCCCGGAAGACTTTGGACTCTGTGGCCAAAGAACGGGCCCGTCTGCAGCTGGAACTGGGCAAACTGAGAGAGGACTACAAGGAGCTGAAAGCCAGGTGAGCTGGACAGGACACACATTTAGGCTTTGAATGTGGAGTAAGGTCAAAGGTCAACATTAAAGCATTCAGTAGTGCAGAAATTAATATGGACGTAGGAAAAAAGGAAAAAAAACAAGTAAGATTGTAGATTTAAGACCTTCGTATTTGAATATTATGTGTTTTGTCTACTGTTATCTGAGTTTTCAGTATCTTTTAAGGATGATGTAGGACTTTTTAGGAGAATAAAATCTCATTTATACTCTTTGCAGCAACTTTCTTTTCCACAAAATGTCACTTTCTCATTATAATGTCTCACCTAAATGGATAATTTATAGGTTTTGTCGGTGCATTGTGAGTATTTGAAACACTTTGCATGTATTTATCAGCAACAGGACAGAGTTAATGAATAGTTTTTAATAAGGGATGTTTGCATAACTTTTGCTGACAGTCAGCGAGTCGGTGCCCTGCTGTAGGGCCACTCCCTGTCCCTGCATACCCTCCTCATTGCTCACTCCCATTTGACGTTGGTCCTCTACTCTTAACTCCTTCCCATACGCTGTATCCAGGGTTTGATGACTAACTCTTTCCCCATTTTCTCCTCCTTCACCAAAGCAATCATTACACACAATACGTGGCACTGTTTAGAGGGCTCCGCTCTTGCTTTCATTACTTTTCCATAAATATTGAGATGATGGCCGTTGTGTTTGGCAAAGCCAAGCCGTTGCCATGACAGCGTCTCAGCTAAACACTGACGGCTGTGGCTTGTGGCTACCAGATACAGAAGACTGGACGCAGATCGCTGTGGCCTATGAGTCATAGTCATGATGGAAACACAGAGGTCTTTCCCGTGTTTCTATTTTATTCAAGACACATCCTCATCCAAAAATAGCTCCTGTGTGTTACATTAAACAGTACATCCTACTGCTGTGTTATTTAATCTTGTTGTCATTTGTTTCTATGAGCAACATATAACAGAAGATTCCCCTCAGGACTGATGGTGTTCTTTTTTATCTTATCTTAGACAGTAATTATTCTATTCCAACTCTCCTAAAGTTGCACTCGCATTCCTGTTGACTTCCACCACGTCCTAAAATACCCTCTATTGATACTGGAGACACAACCCCGAAGCTATAATTCATCATCCAACACTGTCGTTTCAACAGAAATACCAAAAAGGAGTCGGATTTAGCGGCGGCGCTGCTGAGGCTCAAAGACCTGGAGGCTCTGCTGAACTCAAAGGATGCCTCCTTGACTACGGCTTTAGGAGAGAAGCGTAACCTGGAGGCGGAGAACAGGGACCTGAAGGCACAAGTTGCCAAGGTAAACTCAAACCCCACGCTCAGTGAAGCTCAGTGGAAACACATCTGGGCTCAATCCTGCTCCGGTTGTAATTTACAGAATGACAAGCTCTGAGATTTTCCTCCGTGATCCCCCTTGTTTTCCACATTGTGGTACTGTCAGCTTATATGCGTTTGGGTTAAACCAGTTGGTATTTATGAGGCTTAGTGAGTATTATTGGATCCATATTTTTATATACAAAGTTGAGTTGTACATTTTCACAGTAGTTTGCTTGTAATAACATCAAATAAGTGGCATTATATTACTGGCACATGAGCTTTTTTGTTATAATTTCACAGCAATTTGATCATTTTTATGCATTGAATTCTGTCTCCACAAGTCCACATATTCATGAAAATGTAATTTCTGTAAGTTTGATTTCTACATTTCTCCTTAGGGGAGTTTTAATGCAGTTTGAATTGATAGTTTTCAAGCTATAATTTAAATTTTCCCCAACACTAGTTATATCAGTTTAACATAATTCATACTTTTCCTGAGTAAAAATAAAATATGGAAACTTGTGTTCATTCATGTCTTGTTCTGTCATCTGCTTAGAGACCACAGATGAAAAGTAGTTATTTTATATTAATTCTGGTATTTTTACATAGGTGTATTTTTATACAGCAATGTTCATAAACATGCATGGTCCCTATTAAACAAATAAACCAAATAAATTAATTAGGCCTGGGAATATTAACACGTTAATGGCGATTAGATTAATGTAAATTGTAATCACGAATATTTTTTTAATCGTGGTCAGAGTTTGCCAGTATTTTCCACACTTCTACCATTCACATGCAGCTCCTCTGGTTGTATTAATTAAACTCATTGTCGGTTAAACGCGCTATTTCCAGTTTGCTAGTCTTTTG
>JAPSES010000058.1:13979941-14007962 GCA_029822895.1 Maxillicosta whitleyi
GGTCCCAACTTTTTTTTTTTTTTATCACTCATGACCTTATTTTAACATCACAAATTTCTGGAAACCCCAGACATTCAAAACAGACGACATTTTTTTGGCTAAATTTAATTTGTTTTTGATCATATAATCTTTTTCTATACTATGTTGCAAAAAACATTAATTTTAGACACATTTAGTCTATATGATGTATATTATTATGGCTTCAGATTACCTCAAAAAGGGAGGATTTTACTGTCCTTGGCCAGAACATGTACAGTCAGTCCAGCAGATATTTACAAGGATGACAATTAATACTAAACAAACAATAACTAAACTATGAATTATGAAAGAGCTGCAGAATCTGAAACCGACCACAGTGAACGTTTGACAGATAAACAGCAGCACAGTGCTTCAGTTTCAGCATTTCAGTTTGTCATGTCTGTTATGTATTGGAATTTACTCTCTCAACTCACCATATATTTTTTATTAATAGTTGTTTTATTTTAATCAATTCCTAAAAATTTCAGAAAACCCCATTTGCAGTCCAGGTGACCCTACAGGGGGTCCTGATTCTAAGGTTCAAAAACACTGGTTTGAATGTGGAAACTGAGCAATAAGAGATGAGATGAAGGTGACCAGAGCAAGGTTATTATTATTATTATTATTATTAATAATGAAAACTAATGAACAGGGTGTCGTCAGGGTTAAGTCAGTCAAATTTAAGAGTTTTTAAGACCTTTTTATGATCATTATGATTTAAATTTATGACCTACACCAACTATGAAAAATAACTTTCTCTTTGCGCCGGTTTCTGTGAAAGTCCTTCCTTCAAGTCTGTTTCTTGTACTGATGCATTATGGATCTTGTAGTTGTGGAACACCATGTTACCACCCAGATTTCCTCAGACAGAACTACAGGCGAAACCAGTGATGTATATTAATATATACTGACTCAGTCACTGGGGACAAACCAATGAATCCCACTACCGGCGTATTTTCTTGGTAGCACCAATAAATTAATGATCATATCAATTTAAGACATGACTGAATGTAATTTATGACCTTAAATAGAAAATCCAAATGTTTTTATGACTTTTTATGACCTAAAATTCGTATTATTAAATTTAAGACTTTTTATGACTCCGTGGAAACCCTGAATGAAATGATGAAAACTAGAATTGAAAAAACCTTTTTAATGGAAATAAATAAAAACTATAATTAAAAGAAAAAATGATAACTAATTGAAACGGTATTTTGTGATAATAAAACTAACTAAAACACATGCAAATTATGGATACAATTCCCTTTGTTTTCATCTTTGTCAATGTCAGATTGATATGAAATCAATTTATTTCACTTCAGCAGTTTCAGCTGGTGGCATCATACAACACTTCACGGTCTGTAACTTATCGTTTAGAGTTGGTGTCTTGTTCCCACTTTGCCTGGAAATATTCAGACTAAAGTTGGTCTTGTATGAGATTTCTTTGAACATGACAGCGAGGACAAAAAAAAAAAAACAAAACTAATATTAAACTAAAATTAAACATTTAGAGAAAAAAAAAGCCCAAACAAATAAAACTAACTAACTATCTGAAATAGAGCAAATAAAGTAAAAACTAAATAAAACTAAACTATAATGAAAAATCCAAAACTATTATAACCTGGGACCAGAGCATATTATATTTCCCCTCAAATCAAATCATCAAAATCCAGATTATTGTATTGTTATTTTTCTGAGATGTTTTTTTTTATTTTTTATTTTTTTTATCAAGTGTCAAAAATCTTCCATATGATTTCTGCTTTGGATAATAAATCACACCTGCAGTTACATTCTACAAACAGATAATCCAGCACAAGGTCAACACAGCTGCGTCCCATCATTGGATCTATTGATCTGTGGAGTGTAAAATATCATCATTGATTTAAGCTGCGACGTCAACTGGATGCTCTCATGGGATGGAGGATATACATGTGTGCTGATATATATATTAGACAGAGTTGAGAAATGGGGGGAAAAAAATGTTTTAAAGGAGCTTGTTCAACCGAAATGTCCTGAAGGAACGCAAAAAACGTGTTCGTTCTCCACGCTCTGCTGTGTCAGTTACATTTTGTGCTGGTGTCAAACTAAAAATACTCTGGTGACGGTATTTGAACTTACATGGACAAAGCCAGATTCTCCTTTGGGCTTGAAGTACCATTCGACGTAAGCGGATCCATCCACCTCACTCCTCCTCTTGCAGGAGATGCAGCCCAGTTTAAAGCCTTTACCCGCGACTGCTTCTGTGTCAGACGCCACTTCAGCACACGCTCCATGACACCGGTACACTGTTCACAGACAGACAGACAGATTGCACATAATTAAGTGGAGAAAAGTGAATGAGCGTTTCTATTTTCCAAAACTTTATACATGTCAGAGACAAATATTACATTTTTTAGCCAACATTTTGCATGACTTAACTACTTTTTGCTTTGTTTGTGTGAATATTTCTGATAAACTGAAGACGAATCATTCCTTTTTGGGTTTGTACATTTCTCCTCCTTCTTTAAATATACAAAATATATAAAACTATTTTAAAATATACTGTCACAAAGCTGGAAACAGGACAGTAACACTACAAACATATGACGATCTTATTGAATATGATCTATTGTTGTAGATTAAAGTACCAAAGTGCTTCAAATAAGCTTACCTTTAAATATCTACAAGTAAAATATCTCCAAAAACACTGTCAGAGGTTATTTGACTGCACTATGCATACTGTTCATAGTACATTTTGCTGCTAAAATTCACATACTTAAGATTTTATGCAAACTTTTGAGTTGTAGTTAAATATTTCCACACATGTTTATGTATCAGATGCTTCTGACATGTTTTAACCAGATTTTAGATGAACATAATCCTTTTCAAATTCAAGCAGTATGGGTAAATCTAAAGGTACATATGTGCAGAGGTAGGTTTTATGCTGAAATGTTGTTCTTAAGAATGACTTATGCTGTTCAACCTTTAACAGATAAGTGCAAGTATATTGTTGGAGTGAAAATATTAGGTTCAGTGATTGTGACAGTTTTCTATTGTCTTGAATATTTACACAGAGATGATGTCAACTCAGTTTGACAAAAAAAAAAAAAACCCAAAAAAACAGATATTACTCTTGACCTCACCAATTCAAGGCTAATGAGGCCATCCCTCAACTTAGACGGCCTTATTAAGTTCTATTTAAGAATTTTCAATACAATAAAAGTCAAGGACGGGAGTACTTTCTCTAACACTGACCAGCCACATCCTGTTTTCAGTTCAGTGGATTAGTCACATACATGCTTATGATATTATAACGCCCTTTTAAAAAAGCTTTATAATAGTGATAAGATTTTATTGATCCTACTGTGGGGAAATTGCAGTGTTTACAGCAGCAAATATATATATATAAATATATAAAAACAAAGTGCAAAAAGACACAAAATACAAAAGAGAATCTGTTATTTATATCACTTCTTCCATACATATTATTTATATCAAGATCTAAACATTTCTCCCAGTGCAGACAGAATCAATGGGTATAATAAATGGACTTGACTTACCAAACAGGGTGCAGAGCAGAGTCAGGACCAGGAGGTGAAATGCTGCCATGTCAGTGAGCATCTGAGGCTTCTTTTGGACTGGAAGGGCCTCAAAAAAGTACAAATGGAGCTCCAAAAGGTTTCCACAGTCCACTACAGTGAGCACCTATGAAACTGTGAATGGATATCTGCAATGTTTTTAATATCTTACAAAGACTGTCAGTGTCAGTAAAGTGCAGACTAATGCAATAAAGCAATATGTATGCGTCAGGCTCGCAACTAAACATGCATTGTATAGTGCAACAGTGAAGTATATTTTGCTTAGGCCTTACTTACACCCTTGAATCTATGCAACTTCTGTGTGCGCCTTAAGTCTTTGGCTTACGACAGCAAAACAACTGACTGTTGATCACAGCATTTATTGCCACAGATTATTGCTGCCCTCTCTATTTATCTGCATTCAAGTGATGAGCTACCTGCTTTTAATCATCACATAGCAGATGGAACTATCCAGATACCTGGTGACTCACAGTGCTCCCCAAATCAACACCCTGAGATTAGATTTTCTTTCTTTATTCTTTCTTTCTTTCCCTGAGGTCCTATTATGAGATGCAAAGAGCAACCATTAGACCTACCAGGGGCCACATGCTCTTTTGTTTAATGATAGCAAATTACAGACTACAACAGCATACAATAATAGGTTTCAATATAATGTGTAACATGCCAGCTATTGACTGACTGACTGACCGAACACTACTTACATGCCAGTGCATAAGATTGAATTTGCATGCTCTATAATAATAATAATAAACAAATGGCTACCTCTTAACACGCTACTAATATTTAATACAGACCAATCCACTGATCTAGAGATAATTATCCTTAATCGGATCAGTGAAAACGGAGCTCACTGTCCTGAATTTAGAGGCCTCGTCTTCTTCAGGGGGGAAAAAAATAACACTGTCCTCTCCTGCGATGACAGCTGAATGTGAAAAGTCTTGTATTTTCACCTATCTGATGACCCCGTGTTCGTAGGAGAGATGCGTCGGTAGTGCTGGCATTGCAGGGAAAACACGGTGAGCGCACAAAGGCACATATAAACCAGACGGGGAGAAAAAAAAAATCAAAGTATGTACGCGAATATACAGACGCGTCGTCCTCCTGTGAATGGTCTTGTTCTCTACGCCACCTCTGTCGTTCAGTTCAGAGAATGCTGCAGATGCACTGCGGTAAAAACGACTGTGCAGATGCGCACCGTTTTCCGCTTCCGATGCTCCGTTATTCCGCTTGCATTCATTTAGCTATGTCTCCAAAAATACCGCAGAGACTCACGATTATCTCCCAGGACGTTTAATGAGAATAAAAACCCTTGCACAGTTGTATTAATGCGATGGGGGTGGGCTGGCCCTTTAACTGAGCTCCATCGGGGCGGGGTGATCCTTACCTACGATGGCATCTTTATGTCAAATACCAGTCATAACTTCCCTAAATGTGATCCATAGCTTCATAATCACCTGCTTAGAAGCTAAAAGGACACCCATAGCAGTTAAACCTACGGGTTAGCGTGGCAAGTGTGATGGCATTTCATGGTAATTCAAGCTCACTTTCACACCAAACACCCACTCACGCTGTGTGTGAAGATGCTGATGCCGTTTTGTCAACCAGCTAGCATCAGCTACGCCTACGGGCAAGCTGCTGTTAGCATGCACTAGCTACGTTTTTTTAAATACACGAAACAAGAGATGATAGATGGGGACGCGCAGTTAAATCTAAGTATGTGGTGCGAGTAGTCAGCGATGTTCAACATAAACGGACAAATCTGGATGTAACTTCTCATTGTCAAAGGTAAAGTCGCTAAGCTAGGTGCCAGATGCTAGGTAGCTTAACATAACGGCCGCTGTTAGCTAGCGTTAGCAGAGGTAGTATCATGAGCGTGGACAGCGGTCAGACAGGCAGACAGACACACACAGAGACACGGAGTGTTTGGGAGAGAAAACCTGACTTCATGACAAAAACTACACCTGTCTGGCGTTATGTGACGAGCTATTTTAGCTGAACTTTGCACCGTTCATGAAATACTACCAGCTAACCTAGCTAAACAATGCAAACTGGTTGATTATGTAGAGTTAGCTTAGTCAAACCACTCTATCTCTAGCTAATTAATCACATCTTCGTTATTCAGAACATTTATAGCTTAACTTATAGCAAAATTGTAAATCAATTTGTTGGAAAGATAATTATAAAATTTTACGATGACATTTGTACAAGTAGGATTTGTATTTGTACCTACACAACTTATATTTTGTTTATATTGTTACATTTATGGTATTAGAACATTGAACAGAAACAGCAGCGTTGAATATATAAATACCTATAAAATATGCATTTTAAATATATAATAAAATATTCCTCTGTCAAAGTGACCATTTCAGACGCCCACGCAGACATATTTTGTTATAATCTACAAGCCATCATCTATTAATGATAATAATAAAAACGGATGTTCAAAATATTAAATATCAAAACTATACTCGATAGATTTTTAGAAAATGATGCACATATTTAGTTATAATTACCTCTTATAATGGAGTTATTTAATCATATCTCTTTGTATTCAGGGTTGCGCAAAACTGATCTTAGAATTCTCATGAAACTTTGGAAAAACCATTAAGGGATGGGCTAGTGAGGATGGAATTCAGGTCTGACTTTGATCCAAAAACACTGATGGAGGCTGGACTTTTCCACTTTCTTAAACTTTAGATTGTATGTTACTCCCAGGTTTTATGAAAGTAAATGTACCTGGGGCACACATTGACAAAACATGTGTCATAACTTCTGTGTGTGGTTCAGAGTGTATAGATGGCTTTGCAGAGTTCTTCAGTGTCTTATTGTAGAAATCAGAAATTGGATTTTTATCACAGTAGTTTTTAGTCACAGTGTATTTTGTGTGTTCAGAATCATTTAGTTCTGTGTGACTGTTTACACAATAAATGCCTTACTGTTTGGGCCTCAACTTGTTGAGTTGAGACAAACAAATCAACAGATGCTTTTAGTCAATAGCCTATTGTCTTGTATGTTAATTAAGTGTATTTATTCTAATGGGACTGTATTTTAAAATTAAAGGAGAATATCCATTATATCAAGTTAAAAACTTTGATCAGCAATTTTTATGAACAAAATGGAAGCTGACTGAATAATGTTTGTCCCCTCTATAGTTTGGTGTGAACATGGATCCAGCATGCAGTGCTTCTGGTTCTCCACCAGGTCTCACAGTCCAGGTTTGCTTCCCCGGTGCTCGAGCTGCCGTACTGGACAACCTGAACCGGCAACGGGAGGAGGGTCGGCTGTGCGACCTTTCCATCCAGGTTCAGGGTCAAGTGTTTAGGGCCCATCGCTGTGTGCTCGCTGCATCATCACCTTACTTCCATGACCAGGTACTTAAGGATACAGTTCAACAGAATTTCCTAGTTATATTGAAATGGACATCTTCCACTAAATTCAGTATGTCATTAACTACATTTACATGTGCAATAATATTCCATTATCATTATGAATATGGCATTATGCAAAATTAAATATGGGTTATATCAAAATTTGGACAGTGGTACAATTGGCAGAGTTAAATGACTTAAGAGGAATTCTTAAAGGAATATATCACAAATGCATGAGATGTCCAGAAATGTTTTTCCACTACACATAGCATCAGGTTTGTGCATTTTACTTAAACCAACTTGTCTGGCTTAGTGGAAATACTCTCCTAGATTAAGGATGAGTATGTATGTTGTCCAGTGGATCTTATTTGTCTTTCCTTCCTCTGTGTGTCATTAATTTAAAAGTCACCGCTGCAACATGAAAGAACAAGAACCTCAGAGCTGCAACTACATACTGAAAATGGCACATTTTTTAATGTGCCATTTTAGCTTTGTTATTTGTTGACGAGCTTCTTTATGGACACATTAAACTAAAACATCTTCTCTCTTGACACTATTTTGTACATGCACTGTCACAACATCTTGTGCTCAGTGTCTAAGAATTAATGCTGTTGATATATGGAATAAAAGTGTCATGGATATTTATCTAGTTGATAGTTTTTAAAATATGTAGATAGATAGAGGATCTATTTAACAATGCAGAGGCAATACACACTAGGCTAAGTTTTAAATTCATCTTAATTAAAGATCTGTAATTTTACAACTCATTATTAAGTTTTAATTTTGCAATGCAAAAAAGCAGAAGATACAATTAGTTTCTCTGCTCTGCCACTGACAACCCTCTATCTGCCGGCCAGTAATTAAAACAGGAGTATTGGTGGAGTATTCATTTTCATTATATAAACAGACTCATAGGAATAGTATCCTTTTTTTTTTTTGTTTGTTTTTTTTTTTTATCCCTGAGCCTATAATGCTGTTAGGGGTTAGTTAGGGTTATCAGTCTATCTGCCTGTCTCTGTGTTATCATTTTGTTCATTCATTTTCTGAACCACTTAATCCTCTGAAGGGTCAGGGCAGGGCTAAAGCCTATCACAGCTACCATCAGGCAAAGGCGGGGTACACCCTGGACACTGCAGGGCTGACACATTGAGACGAACAACAATTGACTGTCACATTCACACCTAGGGGTGATTAGAAGTGCAGTTTTGTGCGAGTCTTTGGACAGTGATAGGAAAGGCATGTTAAGCCCCAGACAGACCGGGGGAGTTCTTGTTGTGAGATGACAGTCCAACCATTGCACCACCATGATACACCATCATTTTGTTTTTGTGTTATATTTATTCCCTAACTTGTTTTCATTACGTGCTGAAGTGGAGCCATTTGTAACCTACCAACCTGTGAACCACAAGGGGGCACTACAGTAAATCTGAACATATTTTGAGGGCAGAACTAGAAAATCATTCAGCTAACATTTCTAACAGGTACCAGCGCATAGTCGTCTGGATCTTTAATGTAAACGTATTTCTTGTTCTAACAGGTGTTACTGAAAAACGTCACAACGGTTTCCCTGCCTTCAGTTATGGATCCAGTGGCCTTTGAGAGTGTGTTGAGTTCTGCGTACACAGGCCAGCTGAGCATTGTGCACGATGACATCGTCAACTACGTCACTGTGGCCAGTTTCCTCCAGATGTGGCACATTGTGGACAAATGCACTGAGATCCTAAAGAGGCCTCGGCCCTCAGCAGACGTTACCCCCGGAGAGGCGGTGGCAACTCATCCAGGTACTGCCTCCAGACAGCAATCCCCGAGCAGCACCGACTGCTTATATATAGAACGAGAAGGTCGAAGAAAGGAGAGGAAACCTGATGCTTTGCCTCCTTTAGCTACATGGAGACGCCCCCAGCAGCAGTTTCCAAGATGGGGTCGAACACGGCCCTCATCAGGGCAGCACTCAGCTGACTCACAACTGGACACCCTCCCCGGCTATGTGGAGAGTGAGTACACCAGCTGTGAGGAGGCATGGGTTTCAAGTCATGCCAAAACGAGCCACTTTGCTCATGATGGACCTGGTCACAATAGCCGACACCACGGGGCGCTCCTTAGCAGTGAGGCATTAAGGCAGAAAGTCAGGTTTCAACAGCGGGGGGCACCGCCGAACACTGATAGATTACTTGATAAGAATAGAGAGAGTGGGGAGAGTGATGAGACTCCAGAGAAGAAAAAGAATGAGAAGAGAGAGATCGAGGCGGACGAGGGAGTTGGGGAAGAGGCGGTGGACAAGAAACAAGGCTTTGCACAAATGGGACACTGTGGTGAGTAATCGCATCTCTTTTAACTTGAAACGTGATGTAGGCAGATGAGGACATTCGGACAAACAAGTGGCCCTATATAGTTTTTATTTATCATCACTTCTAACTTGCTGTCTTCTATTGTCAGCAGTTGATAACAATCAGTGCACACAAACATGGTCAGATACCAGCGACTAAAAGCTGAAAACAAGCATTCTATACATTACATATATCTTGTATTCTTTCTCACTGTTATCAACCTGGAATTCCTCATCAACAAAATAAAATGGTATAAAGTTTTAATGCAGTCAGTCAAGCTTTATGTAAACATTCTACTGTAAAAAATGTACTGTACTAAATGGGATGAGACAGTCCTTATATGGCATACATAAATAAAATATCCACATAAATACAGCAGTGACTCTTGGTGTACCATGGGAATTTGTAACATTCATCTATTATTAGCTTTACAACATCCAACATTGAAAAAAAACTAAATGAATACAATTTAATTTAATGTGCCATATTAGTACTGATGTTTTAAATACGCCTACATGTCATTTCCTTTCTTGTCACTTCATTACTACATTATTAATTAAATGCTAAAATAATATTATGTTCTGTTATACGTGGTGATTTTAAAAATCACATTTCTTTGCACAAAAACTACCTCTCTGATCTGATCTTTATCAAGTTCTATTACTCAGCATTTTCAATATTTAAATACTCAATAGCTTGTCCCTGGTTAAAAAAAATAGGCTTGAGTGGTGGATATTTTTCATTTACACATTCATTTTACAACACAGAGATAAATTGTATATCCTAAAAAAAACTTTAAAGACAGGGAAATCCCCACTAATGTAGACGACAGATGGTAGGATAAATGCAGGTGAATGCAGTTGTGCATAGAGATTGTGTACACAGAGGTTTAAAGTGACTGATTTTGTGGTTGCCTGTATGCAACTGTCCTACATTCCTGCAGCAGACTTCCACCCAGTTTCGAATCAGAATGAGGAGGCAGAAGAAGCCATGGGGAAGGCGAATGTGGAGGAGATGAAGGAAAAAGTCCAGAGGGATTTGGCAGGAAGTAATTCATCCTCTGATCATCCCTCCTGTCCGCCAAGTGAAGGACTCCAGGGCCCCTCTTGTCCAGTTTCGGGTCGAATGCAGTGGGCGGCAGGTCCCTGGTCTCAGCAAGAACAGAGGCCACAAGAAGGGGAGGCCGGCAGCTGCAGTAAAGACGAAGATGATGAGGAAGAGGAGGAGGATGTGGACTTTGAGTGCTTTGCAGAAGGCACCTTCAGCAGAGACACATATGATGAGATCGAAGATGGCACAGGACAGGTTTCCCAGAGGCCTTTAGTTCCTGTGTCTCCTGACTTCACCATGGCAGGTTCGGAGGTGAACTGGCCCTCCACTAGCGTTGCACAAGCCAGTTCCCTGACCCCCACCTCCAGTCGCCACTTGTCTCCATCCTCTGCTGCCTTTCCCCCCTCTTCACCACCCACTCCATCCTCATCATCGTCGGTATCTCTCGCCGGTGCCAGCTACACAGGCAAAGTCCACTTCTGCCACTGCGGCAAAGCCTACACCCTGAAGAGCATGCGTGACCGACACGTAAAGATGCAGCACCTGAATCTGCGGCCGTTTGGCTGTCCGGTTTGCACGAAGTCCTTTAAGATGAAGCACCATCTCACCAAGCACCTTAAAACCCACGGCGGGCTCAGACCATACGAGTGCAGCCTATGTGGGAAGAAAGTCATCTGGAGAGACAGTTTCCTCAGACACCAGGCCCGCTGTGAGAGACTGGCCTCCAGCTCCTCCACCAACAGCAACAACACCAGCACAACAGGAGCGGACATCGACGGCAGCTACAACTACTCATATGGTGAAGGTGAGGCTTTTCTCGCACCAGGAGGTCCGGTCAAAGTGGAGCAGGTTGACTTTCACGGGGGGGTGGAGGATGGGATGGATGGGCTGTTGGGGAGTGTGTCTGGGATTGTGGATGAGTTGAGAACTCAGTCACAAAGTCTGGACACTGGGAGCCATGTTTTTAAAGAGGAAGCCAATGAGAGCTTTAGCTAAGATGAACACAGCACCTGAAATGTATGTACACAAATACTGTACATATGGGAAGGATTTTGTCATAATGATTTGTAATGTTTATGCACACAATCGTTGAGAGTGTCATTGAAAAGGTACTTGTGTTTTTTTCCTCTTTTTATGAATTATAGATTGTGTATAAAGATGGATGTGTAAATGCTGTACCTTAAAAACAGGTACAGCCAAGTTCTATTTCTTAAGAGTAAGTTGTTCCAAGATGGGCCCACTGGTATCATTTTACAATCAATGCATTTTTCTAAGCAGTAAGAAGAATAATCTAATAAGGTATATCAGCACAGTTCAGATTCGCCTCCATCTTTAAGCACTTGTGTCAGCATGAAATTTCAATATTACATCCTATTTTTAAAGCCCAAATACGATATATTTTGATATGACAATCTGTATGCAATCTGAATAAAAATAATTTGGATTTTTCTAGTTAACTTTTGAAATGCATCTGCTTTTTTTTTACATTAATGCACAATGCAGTAGTTGCTTGTTTTGTTGCATGCAGTGGTAAACTGCAAAAGTGAGATTTCCAGCATTTGATAACACATAAAGTCTGTGAGGCCATTGCTACAAATGTGTAATAACAAAAAAAAAAAAAAAACTTTCTTGAAACATACAAAGACTCCATTTTTCTAAATGAACTTATTTTTAACTGAATACAGGGACGTCTGCTGAGTAAGCTACTTCTCCAAAGCCATGATAGTGACGTTTATTCAGCCCATTGTTACCTGCTACATATTGATTTTCATGTAATTTTTGCCAGACGAAGAACAGTAATTATTTGTTAACAGAAACCCTGGCAGAAATATGACATCTGTAGCTGGATATATTTGCTCCTATACTGGTAATTTTGGTATCAGTTGGTCATTAGTAAATCAATACGTTTTACATACAAAACAAATTAATTGGAAATCAATAGGAAAATGTATTAGCCATGCACTTTTATTATGACCAGTACTCCAGCCAGCCATTAGGGAGCAGTTTGGTTTCATTATGTCATCCATCTTTATATACAGTGTGTGGTGTGATAACTTTTTTCACTCTGTTTATTTTTACAGAAGAAACAGGAACAATCACACACTTCAATAAACAATCATTGTTCATTTTGCAGTGTCATGTAGGATCAGTTTGTTCTTGTTTAGTGATGCTGTAAACTGTCCATCTGTAACAGTGTTGTGAATGTACTTCTTGAACCTGAATAAAATTGATTTGCATTTTGCACTTAAATTATTTGTTATCAGCCAGCATTAGGAAATAAAGATGAGGTTATGAAAAAAAAAAAAGATTTTCTGTCCTGTTCTCATGTCTGTTCAGTGAGAGAATGAAAAACAGTGTATATTGGGGGGGGAAAAAAGGTCACAATATACTGGTGACTTACTGATATTAGCAACATTTTAGAATATTTCCCTTAAATCTAGGCCTTATTAGTATTCTTCTAACGATTTATTCTACGATCAGCTCCATCCATGATAGTAACTGACTTTTTTTTTAAAAAATTTTTTATAAATGTAGCAGAGCTTGTATTTTCATTAGTAAATGACTGTTTCATCATAAATCAGAATAATAAGAGTATGATGCAGACTTCAAACCATTCCACACAGTATGTAAAACTAGATTTTATTTATTTACTTATTTTGCACAAATGCAATGCACAAAAGTGAAGTAAATTAAATAATAAACACTGTGCAGGAGAAGGGAGAAACCTATTAGGCTTATACAGACCCTCCTCAAATTATAACAAATAATAATTACAATATAACTGAAAATCCTATAATTTACAAAGACTCATAGTGAAATATGAAAAAGTCCTAATTCAGGGAAAAACATCTTCTATAAACCAGAAAGATTGTAATAGTGTGACCTTTGCACTTAGTTAACTTTAACCCTTTTTTTTCCCTTGACAGTATGAGATTTATTGCATTAATTTTCTTATGTTTTACACCAGGTTTTATTTAACACATTATAGATGTTTCTAACTGTTTGTGCTGCCTCTTGTTGTGGGGTCAGAGGTCACACTAAATAGCGACTTAACTCTTACAACCCATTTGGTTCAGTTTTTTGTATCTTTTAAGGCAGCGCACATATCAGCTTTACTTCCTTGTACCTAAAGAAAAGAGAATGAGAAATAAAAAAGGTATATAAGTCTCAAAACAACAAAGCTATAGGTGGCCTAAGAGTTTTGCATAGTACTGTATAAAATCAAAATAAACCAGCAGAAAAATGGGGCGCAACGAGACGACCTCCTTAAAAAGGACCCGTCAAACGATAAAGAAATTATAATATTTTTAATCAATATTATTTTTTTTCTCTCATTGAATGATAGAAAAACCAAGTAGTAACATAGGAAACATAGGTCTATAAAAGTAGGGAGCGGTGAATAAAATAGACTGTTTTTCTAATTAACTGATTCATCTATAACTGAGACACATTCAAGGACATCACGGCTCCATTTCGTTCCTTTGCAGCTCAGCATTAAAGCAGCAGAGGTCTCTCTTGTTCAGCACAGCGGCTCCCTTCGGCTGTAATTTAACTCTGCATGATCCCATAAGATGTGTTTGAAGAGTGCACAATGCGTTTTTTGTAAACCCACGACCCTGATATAGGAGGCTAATGAATAGGAAACATCTTTTAATGTATTCAGTTGAATTCATGACACAGACTATAGAGATTTCCATTTCAAAGGGATCATACATCAGATCTACTGTATACGGAGGAACAATAGAAAACAGATCTTATATACGACTCTGTATACGTGACTGATCTACTTACCAGAAACTGCAGTTTGTTCGTATATTTTTCTATAAAAGTAGAGCCTTAAACACATATTTATCCAACATCTCAGATATTTCAAAGGAATATTGTTAGACACAGGTGAGAGGTTCATTCAGTGTAAGGAAAACGGCTTTCACCTCCCATTTATCGGAGGTCGTTTTTAGGTCACTTAAGCAATTACTGCAGGAACATAACATGTAGACACATGCGGTGCAACGCTAATTGTAGTTATGGATGCTGCTGTCCTTGAAAAAGTCCATCTCAGCAGTATATCTAATGATGAGAAACATTATTTTCCCACTTGTGAGTATTGGGAATTGAACAAGGATCGTTAATCATAAAACTAGAACAAGTTGTTTTAATACTTTGCTTTTTATCTTGATTATTGCCTGGGATTTATCAGCGGCCTACAGAGGATAACACCTGTGTGGGTGTCTTTTCAGCGAGCTGTTTTTATTCACCTCTCTTTCCCTCGTCTGTTGTAAGATCCTTGAGAGCGGTGAAGTGATGGTTCAGTGTCCAATACGTTCAGAGTTAAAAACAGAGTGCAGATGTGTGCTTATACCTGCACAAATATTAAAAAACGCCCACATTGCTGCCTCCTTCTTAACTTTTCAGGTCTACCTTGGCAAGATTTTTCAACCACAAGTGTTTTTATTTTCCTTTCTGAGAACTCAAGTAGGATGTTCCAGGAGAAAAACAGAAAAAAAAACATGAGAATAGTGAGAGACCAGCATGTTCATACACTTCTGTCTTCTGCAGATTATCTATTATCTCTTACTGTCTTGTATTTTTAAGTTGAATCTTTATTTCACGAGTCTAATAATCTAATACACTTGGCAAAAATAGCATAAATAGTATTACTAAGTATTACGGAGGATGAATACTGTTCTTTCCAGACTATAAGCCGCTACTTTTTTCTCTGTTTGAACCCTGCAGCTTATACAATGATGTGGCTCGAGTACAGACTTTTTATGGGGTAGGAGCCTCCAGGGGGCGCTCTAACAGGAAGTGCAAAAACAAGACATACAGGTGGAAAAGTGATGCTCTGAAAAAGAGGCTAGTTTTAAGATTAAATGAGTTGTCATCATGGAAAACACACAAAGAATGCACATGTATATACACCGAAGAAGAGGAGTTCAATGGTTTCAGTGGAAGGAAGATGGAGATAGTGATGAATGAATTTTCATTTTTTTTAACCAGCTGTTTTACTGCCATCTTACAGGCACCGTTTGGACAAAAGCAGTGAAAGTATGGAGATGAATATTTAAATAATCTTTCTGTTTACCATCTTTTTGTGTAAATATCTCATGTCACAACGTGCAAACCTGTGGCTTATAATCAGATGCGATTTAAAGTCAGCTATGGCTTATAGTTAGGTGCGGCTAATATTCAAGTGCATCTTATAGTCTGGAAAATACAGTATTTATGCTCAAATTTATTCAGAAATATCTACAATTATCAAAAGATTCAATAGAATACCATTAGGCAGATGATATCAATGTGTGCAGATGAAAAAGACAAGAAGACTTTTTTGTCATTGCACATATTTCAGAACAACAAGATTATGTAAATGCTTTGGAAATGAACGTATGTCTGGTTTGTGTTTATATAGTATCTGACTGGGGGAGTGTTTGTGTCATAGTGACAAGATCTAGTATCACCTAGATGAGATCTATTTGCATGAGACAGTACAGAGAAGTTGCAGATGTCAGTGCTAATGGACGGGCGGAAGGCTTCTATTCTCCGCCTAACAAACTATTTAACCATCAGAATGACTTTGAAGCTGTTTAATTAATGTAAAAAACCTGCAAAGTTCTCCTTTAAGGTCATTTGTGGTTTTACTGTGGCTAAAAATTGTCTGATTAGAGCTAAATTAGAGCTAAACTAACAGAGCTTTAATGTAAACTATCAGCCGTGATGACAACGAGCTTTATCCTTTATTTAGTGAATGATACAATCTGTGGATACATAGTGTTGATTTGTTGGAGGGTTTTGTAGAACTGAATGTGTTCTGGTATGAGACTCCCCCCTTCTGGTAATAGTTTAGAACATCAACACAACATAGAACCCATTTAAGTTAAATATTTACCAGATATTGACTGGGTTAATTAAAGTCAGATGTAATAACAATTGGAACAGGAAGAAGCCAGATTCAACTATAACTTTATTAGAAACTAGATAATTGAAGATTGATTATCGTGAGTATATTGAGTAAATGTTAAATGTTTGTTGCACATTCTACAGTATTTTTGTCTACTGTCAATAATGTAATGAAGACACAGGAATTGACAGATTTTAAAACTTTTAATAGTTCCCATCTACGAGAAGACAAAGGGTTTATTTCAAGTTAGACAGAACATTAAAAATCAGAGTTTAACATGTAAAGACAACACTTAGATTTCTTTGTATCACAATTCTTTTTTTTTTGTAGCACCTCACATCAGCAACATCGGAAAAAAAAAAACAGTGCTTTGGACTATTCAGTTAAAGTGAACGTACAGAAATAATGTACAAATGAGAACGACAGTAATTATGTATAGAACACAAATGATATTAAACAAACTCTGACTGTCCTTCAAAACTAAACTCCTGATGCCATCTCGCTCCTTTCAACTTCTCGCTTTGAGCAACTTACCACCTGACCATCAGTTAAAACTAACCACATATGTGCCATAACAATAACGTTAGAACATCAAACTCAACTTTAGATGCAAATATAAGAAAAGAGAGAGAGAAAAGCTGCACAGGAAGGAGAATAAACCAATTATTTTAAGGTAGTTTTCACAGATAGTGCATTTTAAAAGGGCTTTTCACTTGCATAGCATCATACCGTACGTGTGTATTAATTACACAAAAGCACAATGAAAAAATAAGTCAAATAAAACCATATTAGAACCTAAATAAATGCATTTCTTTGCGACATACGTTTCACTCGCAGACGACCACAAACAGGACCGCTCTGTCTTAATTTCACAAACTTTACGAGACGAAACAAACGTTTTTTTTGTGTGTGAGTCACGTCTGTAAAAGCAGCGACAAATGTAAAGCGTCACTCGTGTACAAAATGAACAGGACAGGGACAAATAGAAAACCAAACCTTAGACAGCAGACGTACTGTAGCACCGTCAGACCATGTGATTTGTAAAGGAGGATGTTTCACATAAAACACAGACAAACCTCTGAAAGCAACAATACTGGCCACGTGTAGCCACTTCTGAGTCTGAGAAACAGGCTTGTGTTAGTGTGTTAACATTTCTTGAGGTTGTGAGTCTGCTGCGTGCAGATCAGTTTCTTCTTCTCCTTGTCCCATCGGGGTCGGATCCGTTTGATCCTCAGTGGAGAGCTTAGAAGATGGTGCTCCAGCGTTTGGGGGGTGGGCGGGACTTGCTGTCTCCCTGGAAAGTCAAATAAACAGTCACTTCCATCATCAAAAGTTGGCACAGATTCATTGAGGTCTGATTGTCAACCGCGTTCACATTTAGTGGGATTCAGTGACTTTATCTGCACTGAAAATGAAACCTCAAAACAGCCGAGGTAGATTGTAAAAAATACATAAAATAAAATAAAGTAAAATAGGATCAGTGTGTGAGAAATGTACGACGGAGCATTAGGGCCGTTCATGAAGGAGAAGATAGTGTTTGATATTACGAGATTAAAGTCAACATGTCAACTTTAAGCTCAAAATTCCGAGAATAAAGTTGAAATTGGATGTCGACTTTAATCGTGATGGGTCGACTTTAAACTCGACATGTCAACATTAACCTTGGAAATGTCGAGAATAAAGTTGATGTCCCATAAAGATTAAAACATCAAATTTAAATTTTATTCTCGGAATTTCGAGATTAATGTCGACATGTCGAGTTTAAAGTCGACCCATCAAAATTAAAGTTCGACATCCAATTTCAACTTTATTGTCGGAATTTCGACTTTAATGTCGACATGTTGACTTTAATGTCGATATATTAAGTTTAATGTCGACATGTCAAGTTTAAAGTCAACCCATCAAGATTAAAGTTGACTTACAATTTCAACTTTATTCTCGGAATTTCGACTTTAATGTCGACATGTTGACTTTAATCTCGTCATATCAAAAATATCTTCTCCTTCACGAATGGCCCTGATGCTCCATCGTAGAAATGTGCATTTTGGATGGTGAAAATGAAAATGTTTCCCTTGAGCTGGTTAGTTTTTTTTATGATGACAGGCTGCTGTGAAAACTTGATGACAGAAGATGACTGAAAAGCTGAAATGTGAATCATATTCTCTGATTACTCACTGATCTCGGATGAAAGCATCACTGTTGTATTTGGGTAAACAGATAAGAAACAGTGTCCATGAGATCCAGATTTACACATAAACAGAGATAAAGTGGAGGAAAATGAGGGGAAACGGGCTGAGTCTCACCAGGTTGAAGATTCTGGACAGTGTGCTTTGGTCTCTGCGTCGTCTGACCGGCGACTTTGTGCTCTCGGCACGTGGCGACGAGACCTAGAAAAAGATGCTCTATAAGCACAGATGGAGACATGGACCTGGACCTGGACCTGGTGCCAGGGCCTGAAACCATGTTTGTTGGTTCATCATTGTATGAGCTTTAAACAGACATTTAATGCACGTGACACCGACTGCCTTCCTCTGTTTACAACATGAAACACATGTAATGAAAGGTCAAAACAAAAGCTGCTGCTGAATATAATAATATAATTACAGAGGGAACATGGTACATATCTGCATGTTTTAGACGTAATGACAAGACGTCGTTTTTAATCTTTAAATTTTACTTTTTAGACGTTTTCCAGAGACATCTCTTTGCGTTTATGTGCTCTATTATGACTTTGAACAATACAACTTTTTCCTTTTTTTGTGTTTTTTTGTGACTTTATTCAGCAATATCCTCATTAAGCAATACGAATAGAATGATTTACATATTAAGACTTTTAGATTTTTGATAAAAACAACATTTCTGCGTAGATTTCTTGTGTTTTTATGTTCAGATTTGCTCGCTAAAACTGTAAAAACACCCCAATTAATGATTTTTTTTCTTCCTCTGTTTTGTTATATGACAGTTGGCATTAACAGTTTTTTTCTTTCCTGATCTTATGAGAAAGCTTATGATATTTATCTAGTATTTTAGTAGTTTAGTATCTCAGTGATGAATCACCCTCATTATTGACTCACACATCAGCAAGAGTCTAATTTTACAGATGATTCAAGATTATATTGTCAGTATTCTATAGCCTCGATGTTTTTTTTTTTTTTTATGTGGGTTGTATCATCTTAAGAGTGAAACCTCAGCTGGTACACAGTCTATCTGGGACAAACATAGTGTTTAGCTCAACGTGTTAACCTGCTTATTGGATAATAGAACTGAACACAGTGGGATGAGTATAAGACATTTACATCGATTATGTGTTCTCAAAAGGTTAAAGGTCATGAATTAGATATAAAACCCTTGCAGCCCAATCGATTTCCTGTTAAACTGATGCTTGATCTACAGTTTAAAATGCACCTTTTTAATGGATGAGTGAAGCTTGTATTTTAACCCCTGTAGCCATAAAAAAAAATATAAATAAATAAAAAAAAGTCACATGAATATAACCGCTTTGAGGTCAATTCTTAAAGCATGTTTTCATGTTAAAGGCATCTTTGTGCTATTCGCAGTATTAAGTTTCTTATTTATTATAACTATACAGTCATTTATTACTTATGTATTCTTAAATAGTGTATTTTTAGGATTTATTGACTAGTGTACGATGCTGTTTCTGAGGAAAAATGTGATTTCATGTGGAAATTTCGTAAAAATAAATGGCCTTGAACATTTAATCTCTTTCATATTTGCATAAATCTTTTTTTTTTTTTTTTAACAGAAATGTCCCTAATTGAATCAATATTGAATCTAATGACAAACCTCTGATTCCTATAATATAAATAATCTTAAAACTGCAGGTATGTGGTTCCTCTGAAACAGCAGCAGTGTCCATAGAAGATGAAAAAAACAGTTAAATTCATTCATTGATGAGATGCGACATATAGAAACAGGACCAAATGAAGACGTGATAGGTCCAGATTTTACACAGAACAACCTTAAGGGGAAAGAAAATGGACACTGGAGGATGTGAGTGGATCAAAACAGTACATCTGAGGGACGTCCACGGTCACTGGACAGGAGAGAAGACATAAAAGAAGTGGAGGATGAAGCTTATTTATAGATCCTGAGTGGTATGGAGGGGTGGAGGAGTTACAAAGGGTATGAGGAAGAGGAGGAGAAGGAGGAAGAAGAGGAGGAGGAGGCTAAGAGATCCTAAGAGAAAATGTTTACCGGTTGTGGTTCATAAATAGTCGTGCAGTTTCAAAGTCATCCAGGAGCAGGGATTCGCTCTGGATTGAAGCAAAGAAGGTGTGGGGGGGTTATAATGAATTCAGTGATAGACTTTTTTTTTTGTCTTATTATCATTAACAGCTGATCATCACTGTTGGTTTACATCTAAATGTGATGAATGGACTTAATACTTTGATCTCTGTGGTAAAGGTGTATATATACAAATATTCTGTTGGAGCGGAAACACAAAAAGTGTGAAACAGAACAAAAGTGAATGTTAGGTAACAGGTGCGGACAAAGGACACACTGGAATCAACAGACAAACACAAATGAAATGGGCGGACTGCACACAGAGACGGCGGCGCAGTCAGCAGACGGGCTTTTGTTCGATTCTAGAAAGGACGATTTTGTGACGTACCAAGCCCAAGACGTCTCTCCACTGGACATGAAAAAGAAACAGACAATGAAACCATGAGATGATGAAATGATGAGAGTGACGGCAGCTGCACCCGCCTCAAAAAAACAAAACAAAACTGAGAATCCTAAAGGGTTTATGTGGAGGAGTTATGTTGCGTTAACTAAAGGGTAGATTACATGGGATTTTCATAGTATTGATTGGTCTGTAATAAAGCTAACAATGACTTAACCAGCTGAGCCTACCCTTTACTGTGCATTTTAATTACGTACATAAAAATTACCTTTATCTAAATTATTTTTCTATCTATTTATATATATATATATATATTGTATTGTATTGTATCTTTTATTTCGTTCTCATTTTTTTTTTTTTTTTATCCCTGTCATGCTACTGTTATAACCAATTTCCCAGTTTTGGGATAAATAAAGTACTTCTATTCTATTCTATTCTATTCTATTCTATTCTATTCTATTCTATGAATTATGGCACCTTATAGTAAACCAAACTAGTACGTAATAACAGTTTATAAAGAATACAAATATAAGAAGAGCCATCCTTACATTTCTTTATTTCCATAATAGTGATAATAATAATAATAATAATAATAATAATAATCTATTGATTCCTCAATTAACCAGTTATGTCAACTGACTATAGGATAAAACTAAATTATTTTTATGGTGAATAATGGTGTTTCTGACTCTTACACATTGTATTGTATTGTATTGTATTGTATTGTATTCTATGAATTATGGCACTTTATAGTAAACCAAACTAGAATATAATAACAGTTTATAAAGAATACAAATATAAAAAGAGCCATCCTTACATTTCTTTATTTCCATAATAGTAATAATAATAATAATAATAATAATCTATTGATTCCACAGTTAACCAGTTATGTCGACTGACTATAGGATAAAACTAAATTGTTTATATGGTGAATAATGACGTTTCCGACTCTTACACATCATAAAGCCAGGTGTTTATCTTTATTTCGTAAAATATAAAATATTGTTCCCACTGATAAGCTTCATATTCTCATGATGGTTTATAATGAATGTCTTAATCCTCCACAATACGATCATAATCTAAATTACAATTTTACACGTGCTTTTCAAGTGGTCCCGCAGTTATTTGTAACACTCTATCTTGAGTTCATATGTTAATTACATATATTTTTTTCTGATTACAGGTTTGTTTATCCTGTTTCTTTGAGATAAATAAGAGCTGTAGCTGTAGATCTTGATAGCGACATAATTGGCAGCTTGTTTTTACTGCTTATTATTTTTTTGTATGTGCTGATGATTACCATAATTCATAGCTGTGACATGCTGAACTAATCTTTAAATGTATACAGTGTATAAGTAAACATTATTTCTATTAAATGTCAACGCTTTTGTCGGCCTACAGACCATAGACTGTATATAAAAATGAATGATTTTTACAATTTCCTTCTACTATATGAAAATGAAGCCAAATTCCTGCAATAACAGTTATTTTGGTTGTATTTTTTCAATGGTTTGTGTTTGTATCTGACTGTTTTTGAAGCCAGACATATTAGCAAAACCCATTTTTTTAGAATTGGAAAAAAAAAAAAAAAAAATTATCACAAATATTACAATGTGAACACAAATCAGGCTCATGGAAACCCCAAAACACCCACATCACCTTTTATTTTTAGTATAACTGGAGTTTTTAGGTGAATTTTGACTGAATAACATATAAGGATGTGTATGAACTACACTGTTTCTGCCACTAGGGGGAGACTGACATGTTTTAGCTTCGCTTCTATTATTATTATTGCAGAATCCATCTTTGTATACAGTATATGGTACAGGTTTTTTTTTTCTATTTTAACTCCTCCTCTTTTTAAGGTGTGACTCTTAAAACAACTCCACATAAATAACCTAAAACAATTAGTATTAGTATCAATCAGGAGGTCGTGTCTAAAAGATAATCAGAAGTAAGGATGGTTAATGCTTGTCTTCACCACCTTGGAGCTACACCTTTGGAAGGATCAGCAAAAATCAATCAGTGAAAAAAAAAAAAAAAGACTCACCCTGGATTTACATGCAGGACGAGGAGAGGCAACCTGAGAAACACCAACGACAACGACTGAGCGACTGAATGCACAAGCAAACACGGGACAAACACCGTTGAACTGATGTCCTGAGGTCTTTTTTCTTTCTTTCCAAACTGGAATAAACTCCCAGAAGACCTTAGATCTGCCCCCACCTTTTCTATTTTTAAAACTAAACTAAAAAAAAACACCTTTATGTTAAATGTGCTTTTAACTGCTACAGTGTTGATAAGTCTGTGCTGTTTATGTGTTCATTAAACTGGTACTGAAATGATGATTTATTCATGCCATTTATATTCTTTTATTGATGTTTTTAATCTATTTTTAATGTATTTATTTCTTACTTTTTCAAAAATTTTACTTTTTATATTTTGTCCTGTTCAGTGATTGGTTTGTAAAGCACCGTGAATTTAACCTGTGAAGGAAAAGTACTGTAGAAATAAACTTGACTAGACTTTTCTTTCTTTCTTTCTTTCTTTCTTTCTTTCTTTCTTTCTTTCTTTCTTTCTTTCTTTCTTTCTTTCTTTTCTTTTAAGCTTAAACTTTTTTTTATCTCTTTATCTGTTTCTTTAATTTTTTATTTATTTTTTAAATCTTGAATTCGTTTTTATTTTCTCCTTTAATTTTCATTTTTTATGCCTCATTTGTGATGTTTTTATGTCTCATGTAAAGCACTTCGAATTGTCCTGTCTTTCTTTCTTTCTTTCTTTCTTTCTTTTTTCTTTTAAGATTAAACTTTTTATCTGCTTTAATTGGTTTTATCTGTTTCTTCAATTTAATTAAAAAAAAAATCTTGAATCCATTTTTACTTTTTATGTCTCATTTACAGCACTTTGAATTGTCCTGTCTGTCTGTCTTTCTTTCTTTCTTTCTTTCTTTCTTTCTTTCTTTCTTTCTTTCTTTCTTTACCTTCAACGTGCTGTTCTTCAGATGCTACCGTACTGCTGATGCCAAGATACAAAGCAAATCAAAAGAAAACATAAACAGTATAAACTGAGGGCAATGGATGAGTTTTCTGCTCTGACTTGTGCAACTTTAAAGCAATAAACCAACGTCTGTCGAACTCTGAGGTCAAAAACTTCATATAAATGCAGACGTGAGGCAACAAACCTCACTTGATTTATTCTAAAAGATGAAAATAAACAGTGGTCCATAAGGTGATTATAGAGTTTATCCGATAGACTTACAATGCTCCTGAAGAAATGCACCACAGCGTTTTCATTGGTCCGACGGCGAGCGGAGGATTGCTGGGGTGAAGAGGCCAGATGACCCCGAAAAGACCCCTGGGGAGATCATCAGACATCACATAACTCACATATCAAACATGTGGACACGTACAAAGGATTCAGGCTCTAAAGACCTGGAAAATCCTTCTTGGGAGTTGTTTTCATGATGGAAAAAAATCTGACATGAACCTGAATAGGTATCAGTGTTTCTCTGACAGCTGGACCGAGCTGCACATAATATGGTAATTATAGTAATTACACTATATTCAAACCCCTGGATGTTAAGACCCACCACATGAGAGACGGAGAAAATCACACAACTACCCATAAGAACAAGGAAGAATTAAAACCACAATGTGAAATCTGAAAATTACATCAATTACACATAATGTCTTTATCCAACCGACACACAACTTAAGAAAATTCTGTTTGTTGATCATAAAAGTGCAGATAATACAAAGTAAAGAGTGACCTCCGCTACAAAAATCACAGAAAACATCCTGTATTGTTTATTCCGTCTCCAAAAGCTGAATAAACTATAATAACTCAAAGGGATAAACATGGTTAAGGCATAATTTCAGTGTTTTTTTTTTTAATAATTAAATTTTTAAGGAGGAAAAAAATCAACAAAAACATCTAAAGAGGGATGTACACGATCAAATTCATTACAGTAAGAATAGACAGGGAAACACAGTATCCTAAAGAAAAGAGAATATAGATTTAAAAAAAGAAAATTTGTCTTATTAAAATATATATTCTCCATTTCTCCCATTATTTGAAAATCTATCATTTTGGATTCTTGTAAAATGTGATTTTTCCGTTACAAAAAATGAAAAAATTTAACAATTTATGTGTTTTTTTAATCAAATCTGTGGTGCAGAATTGGAAATTTGCTCAATATTTCACAAAAGATCCAACTATAAGATGCAAAGAAGGATCGTTTGCATCTTCTGAGAAAAGCTTTGGATAACAGCAGCCCCCTCCCATTATTGATTTACTGATTACGAAACAGGTTTAACTTGGAGGTTTCTTTGTGTAGCTCAGGGTCAGGCAGGTATTAAAAATAAAATTCACCTGCATGACGCTGGAAGAGCTTCTAAATTTAACCCGGTTGGATTTATTCCTCTCATTTCTCTGTATATTAGACACATTTATCTTTAACATAACGCAATCAGCAAGGAAATAGCAGAACTTAGCTGGGTGTTTCCTTCAAAAGATATGACAAACAGTTGTAATTTCAGGAAATGCCTCTATTTCAGTGTGAGAAACGTTTGCAGAGTAACAGTATTAAATCTGTATATGAGTAAAACATCTTCTCTTCCAGCTCAGAGTGCAGAGAGCGGTCGATTTGAAGGCTTATGAAAGCACGTCTGGATATATTTTACAAGCTTTATGTGATGCACTTCAGCTAAAAATCCAATAGAACTTCCCTCTGAAGGTTCTGGTGTTGAGGGCATATTGAATAAGGGTAAATATCTGCACTTTAGCCCTGAAAAAAAAAAAACCCAAATTACCTGCTTTGCACTTACTTTGAATTGTTCCTACATTTTGTTTTTTGTGTTTTTTTCATAAAATGCAAATACTAACTTAAAATTAACATTTATGTCCTATACCTGCTGCCTGTGGGGCTTTTTGGGTGATATTAAAAAAAAAAAGTGACAGAATCATAACTGAAAATATCGGTTAAATAATGACTGATGGACGAATTTAAACCATTTACATCGTTCAATTCTGTCTGGAAAAGCTGTAGTTCAGATTTGTTTGTTTATTCTGTTTCAGGTTTGTCAAATAAAGTTGTAAAAAACCTCCATAAATTCTATAATTTTTGTGTTAAAGGGACATAAATCTTTGTTCGTTCCATATATCTAGTATGTATCTGTCTTACTGAAAAAATAAGATGTCAGTGTTATCAGGTAGAAAACATGATATTGTTGATTCAACCTCTTTATCACATCATATCGTATCATATTTATCACATAGAATTGTGAAACTCTTCACTCATGGAGCTGGAAAGATGGCATTTTTCACTTGAAAGTTGAGAGTTTGTCCATATTTAGTCATTTGGTCACACTGTTACAATATGTATGTATAATATATGTGTATATCAACAATACATTTAACATTATGATTGTATATATTACACTGAGATGCAGAAAAGTAAAGGTTTTGACTTTTTTTTTTTTTTTTTTTTTACATTAATTAATTGCCTGGTTTGGAAGCAGAATAATGCAAAAGTTATTTCAGATACATTTTTAATTTTTGAGTGGAATGTTCTTTGCCATGGGCAGCATTTTTGATATTTTTGAAGTAAAACTTTGAATTTCTTGTCTCCTCCAGAGGAAAAAAAAAATGCATTTCTGGGTTTTAGTAGGATTTCTTTTTTTTTTAAATCTCACATTTTTATGGTGAGATACATGACAACAGGTGCCACAATTTTTACAGTTCAAGAAGCTACAAATCAACGCTGTTTTTCAGTGTGTTTTTACTGTTATAAAGCTGTTTTAAGTTACAAATTCCTAATTTAATCGCAATTCTTAAGGAATTCTCTGATACTCTGAACAGACAGACTGATCCAAACAGATGCACATTCAGAAAAACAAGATTTTGATTTAAGCTTAAAGTGACAAACAGAGCAAACTACAATAATATTAATAATAATAATGATAAAATGTTCCTTTCAGTGTAGATGCTCAGATGCTCACCTTGCTCCTTTTCTTTTTGTCTCCACCAAAAAACTTAGTAATCTGATCCATTAGGCCGGGGTTCTTCTTTTTCCTCCCAAGCCCGAAGGTGCTCTGCCCTGAGGTGCTCGCTGTAGCCATGCTAGCTGTAGGAGAGGGTTGGTTCTTTGGGTGGAGTTGACCTTTAACTGCCTACACAGTAGTCCTGATCTGAGCCGGTCCAAAGCCCACGGTTCTGCTGCTCCTTCAGGCTGGTTTGCACAGCTCTGATATGCAGGGGCTGTCTTTGAAGGTGTCATCCCCTCTTTTCCCAGGGCACCATGGGACATGAGGAGGGTCAGGTGGAGGGGTGATGGTGGTGGTGATGGGGGGGTGAGGTTCATGTCTCTGGCTCGGTTCCAGGCATTCTTTTGGATCTTCAGTGGCTGTGTCAGTCGCTGCCGCCCTCCGCATGGGCCGGCCATTGTTCCTCTCCCCATCTGCCTCACCCGGCCACAGGGACAACAAGGGTTATCTATGAGTCTGAACTCACAGCCCTAATGCAAAGCACCCGCTGCACTGGGATGCCATTGTTGACCGGCCTCATATTTCTTCTTAATGAATCGTGGTGAAATTGGATGTACATTCACGCAGATTAACATATGGAGGGAAGCTGCAAGAATGGACGAGCCTGTTGTGTGCAAGATGTTAAAGCCTGTGAACACAAGCCAAGTGCATAAAATAAACTATAGTGACTCTGCAGCTTTGGATTTTTACAACTGTCTGACGCTTCACTTTGCTATAAAAAGTACAAGTCAAGTGTTGCGTCAAGTAAAAGTATGTTTGTATTATCAGTAAAATGTACTAAAGCACAACCACAACCCGGGGTCACCTCAATTAGACAAGTACAGTACTTCCCAATGCACACTTTCAGAACACATTACTATGTGTTTTGTCTTGTCTTGTTATATTCTGTATGTCAGGACTTGCACTTAAAAAAAAAAAAAAAGAGTTAAAGTGATACATAAGGTAGTAATTTTAAAATGTCATAAATTTAAAAGCCTTCGTATCAATTCCTATAAAAGACTATTATCAATCCGATCATTTTCAACAGTTGAACCAACTTTTGCCGACGACAGTGCGCTAAATTCGCGGATCAGAGCTTCACGCGTTTGT